>JAYKAV010002790.1:282570-653430 GCA_035582835.1 Phoebastria nigripes | reverse complement strand
TTTTGGGCCCCTCACTACAAGAAGGACATTGAGTTGCTGGAGCATGTCCAGAGAAGGGCAACAAAGCTGGTGAAGGGTCTGGAGAACAAGTCTTACAAGGAGCGGCTGAGGGAACTGGGACTGTTTAGCCTGGAGAAGAGGAGGCTGAGGGGAGACCTTATCACGCTCTACAACTACCTGAAAGGAGGTTGCAGCGAGGTGGGTCTCTTCTCCCAAGTAACTAGTGATAGGACAAAAAGAAACAGCCTCAAGTTGCGCCAGGGGAGGTTTAGATTGGACCTTAGGAAAAATTTCTTTACTGAAAGAGTGGTTAAGCATTGGAACAGGCTGCCCAGGGCAGTGGTGGAGTCACCATCCCTGGAAGTATTTAAAAGACGTGTAGATGAGGCGCTGAGGGACATGGTTTAGTGGACATGGTGGTGTTGGGTTGATGGTTGGACTCGATGATCTTAGAGGTCTTTTCCAACCTTAATGATTCTATGATTCTAAGGCTTAGACTACTTCAGAGACTCCCCCTTCAAAGAAACTCTTCATTGGTAGAACTAACACACAGAAGCATGAGTACTGAGCCAGAAACACCACAAAAAAAACCCAAATCCTGTCTTATGAGAAGTTCAGCACAGAGCTAAAGAAAACACACCCACTGTGATACAAGAAACAGGCCTAGCTGGTACTGAACAATGATACAGACATTTTACAATCAATGAAATGTAATCAAGACTAATTTGATGTTATTTTAAATGAAATACATCAGCTTGCATATTATATTGAATGATTTTTCTTAATTTCAGTCTTTCAAAAAGCCTACATTCTCTCAAGAATCACGTTTTAAAGAAATAAATGCCATGCAATGCGATTGTTTTTTTAAACCTCTTGCAGTTTTATTTCAAACCTTGATCTTATCCTACAAAGAAAAGGTGTGTTTATAGAAGTGTCCTAGTGAGACTATTTAGTGGTTTCTTACCCCCCTCACACTTTTCAGAATATGTGAGAGATTCCAAATTACAGAAATTGCTAAACCATCTTGTTTCAGCTTAAGACTTAAGCTCTTAACACAGGTGAAAGTCACACTACTCAAGAACAGAAAAAAGATCTGAAAGCTTCTCCCCTCCAGCCCCCAAAATTAGTAAAGAAATCCAATCCATGCCACCATTCATTGCTTCACGATCTTCAACTCAGTGAACACTTATTCAGTCTGAAGTTTCTATTATTCAAACTCTATGGCTCTTTTAGAGAAAACTTCAAGTACTTGAAATTGCAGAGACACCTATTTATTGATCCACTGGTGACAGAAGCAGAAGAAATGAAAAAAATAATAAAAATCGCTATTAGAATAGCAAATTATATCCTCATARTAAGTAATAGAGATGAAAAATATTACCTCATCATGCGTGTATCTGTAATCTGCCTTCTTTGATTTCAGATCCCATAATACCACTGTTCCAGACTCAAAGCCAATCAGAAGCTGCAATAATAAGTAGATATATTAAGTCTTTGTAAGGATAAGCAAAATCATACTATTTGCAATGCCTGTAGCTCTTGCCCCAAAGAGATGCAGTATAATACTACATGTAGTAACCGCAAGTAGTTATGAAGACAAAAATTAGTGAGAAGCGGTGAAGACCTCAATGTTAGAGAGGTTTACTTTGTACTTGTTGGTACTTGTCATTCTCCTAAACTTCCAGCTAATACAACTGACATTCATGCAAAATTAGAAAAAAAAAAAAATAATGCATTCTTCTGAAGAGTCCTTGGAAATCCCTTTGAGTTCCAGAAAGGTCAACATTAAACTTTCTTAAGTGTATTCCTTCCCGAGTGAAAATGAGGGGTCAGAAAACAGAATTTTATTGTGCATTTTTGTCACTGGAATTTGTTCTGCTTAGATTTGCTCAAAGAACACGCTATCCTTCCTGAAGTTCTAGGTGACGGTTCATTGTCTATAAAGAAACTATATAATATAAGCTTTCTCCAGATGTTAATCACAATTAAGATAACTGGCTAAAGGAACACCAAGAACATTAGTTGTTAAGAAGAGGAAAGCTAGAGAGAAATTAAATAAGATCATTTTCCAAATAATCTTTTTGCTAGAAGCAAGATTAAACCATTTCTCCAGGGAGTGAAGATTCAAATTGCTCATAATAATTGATCTAACACATTGTTGAGTATGTAAGTGTTTTGCTCTCCTATCTTTAAGTGACACTTCTTTTAATGAAAACAAAACAAGGCCAACATAAGGCAGTAGTAACAGTCTTGGCACTTGTTATATAGAAGGCGGCAATGCAGCTTCATCTTTCATAGTTGCTGGATCTACTGTGAGATCTTTCGTTTGAGCGATGTTGCTACAGGAGAAGCAGCTCCTAGCATTAAGTAGCACGCCTTCACTCCCACTTCTTTTTCCCAGCATGGACATACAAAAAAAAGGAGTAGTTGGCTGCTGGGATTTACTCGCTGTTGAAACAGCCTATTTCCTGTGAGCAAACAGAAGCACCCTGAGGAGTGTCCTTCGTATTACAAGTTAGAAAACACGTGCCATTGTAGTCAAGGATAGAGATCTAAATCAATATGGTCTATTGCCGTACCTAGAGGTTTTGTCTGAACAGTCTTTTCAGCATGTTAAGATTTTCAAGGTGTACAGTTTTTCCAGTATGAAAAATAACAGAGGATCTCCTACCACCTTACAGATAAAATATTTGATCTATTTCAGTGCTATACAGCACTAAAATACCCTAAAAATATTAGACACATTTGATCTAGTAAAAGTATTAGATTTTTTTTCTCATTACAGTGTCATGTATACTATTATTTTAAATGATCTTGCTTATCATAAGCCATATTTTATAATTTTTCTATTTTAACTTTAAACATTATAAAAATCACAGTGATTAGAAAGCTAATAGCATGAACAAATTTTAAAAGTGAGTACACAGGAGGTTCTTGCAACTGCACAGGGTTTTTTTCAGCTCTATTCTTCTTATGGGAAAAGAAGAGTGTAAGGTCAGATTCTAACACACTGATTGATAGCCTGATTGATAACAGTAATTCTTAAAMTTTAATTGACAGTAATTAAATGTGGGGTGGGGGTGGAATACACCAGAATAAACAGATCATTTGTCTTTTCTGAAGTTACCATAGCTTCATTGCATTCATATTCTAGGGACCATGATTCTGGAACGTGATTCTACAGAGAAGTCTAATTCTACAGAATAATACAGAGAACCTAATTCTACAGAGAAACTCATTAGTTATGCACTTAACTGCAGTGAGCATCATCTCAATGAAAAAAACTCTACTCATGAAATTCTCCTTGTTGGGACTGAAACCTCAGGTATCTAGGATACAAGCTTATAACTAGCATGCTATTAAAACATTCAAACCACTGCTGAGACAATAGAGTCATTCCCTCTCTCTTCAGTTTTATCCACCACTAACATGTCAAATGAAAAGCAAGTAAACAAAAAAACCCCACCTTTCTCCTGCATATGTGGAACAGTAGTATTTTTTTTTCAATTAAGCACTTTCAGCTGTGTTTTCAAATGTTTCTGATTACAAGATGCATTCAATTATTTCAGTAATGTGTCCTACAGTTATGTCTGTACCTTGCTTCATTTTATTTTCAGAGCCTAAAACCTTGATTTAGCCTCCCTTCATGCTTTCAACATTGTCCTCATCTACTTAATCCTTCTTAAAAAGCAATGGTATCTATACTTCAAAAAAAAAGTCTTGCTTGAAAAATAATGTATTATATAGTCTTTAAACATATCCTACCTTTCCTTCATCCATTGGATTGTCACTAATGTGGACAATAGGTCCTGGGTGAGATTTGGACGACCTAAACAAGAAATATTTCCATTTAATTAAAAAAAAATTCCCCTGCCCAAAACTGCATCTCAAAATGATTGCAAGTAATACAGATTCTGAAGATACAGACTCTACGTAAGCAAGCTACTGACATTTCAGCCTGGAGTCACTTTTACTTTTATCTTCAAGCCAATAAATACTTTCTATTTTTAGGCACTTAGTTTCTCTCTTTTTATAAGAAGGAAAGACTTATTTACTGCTTATTTGCAACACAGGAAAAAAAATTGCTGCTAGGTTTACAATATGTATCTTAATGTTTGTTGTTACAGAATTGACACAGTTGGATAAAATGTTTATTTTTATGCTGGAAACAGGTCTTGCTATCATTCATAAACTGCCCAGGCTGGGCATTGTTAAAACAACACAGAGTTAAGACTTTATGTTGACTTCTTGCTATTGAAGAAGATGGACTAATGAAGAGCTGTGTTTGTTTCAACAGCCTTTAGCAAGTGATGAACTTCATGTATGTTTTGAAGATAGACATAACATTCTGGGAACAAAATAACAGCACAGGAACAGCAGCACACAAGTATATGTTGTCACCCACAAAACACTGTATTTGCATACACAAATTTATTATTAAAAAAGGTGGAGCAATGACTATAGTTGTAAAATATATTTCGCTCTTGGAATAGGCTTATTTAAATTTACATTTTCAGCCAGTAACTTCATACTCAGCATGCGTCAGCCCTCTTACAATGCGTATCTTTATACTTTGGGCTTTAACCCCAAAACTGTAGAAGTGACATGCCTGCCCAAGTACCAGCCACATCGTATTTTAACATATATTATTTTTGTAGTTCTTTATGACCACAGATAACGATTTTATGTCTATTTATATATTGTCTATTTTCTCTATTTTTATGTCTATTCCAGGCACTATGATAAAATAGTGGTTTAGGCAGAAACATATATATTAACATTAACACTTCACAATTACGAGAATAAAAAGTATTTACATGACTATTTATGCCCTTTGATCATGTATTTGGTGTAGTTAGTCACATTAGTGGAGGCCACTCTAGGTAACAATGAGATTTCTGCAACTGATGTTAATAACATCTAGGACACTTCTGTTCCCTCCCCTCAACAGAMAATACTTGATTAAACTCACAGTTCAATGGCTTTATTCCACATGATGACATAGCCTGAGAGAGTAAATGATTCCACATTGACGATGTGAATGTTTCCTCTTTCGGTGCCCACATATAGCCATTTACTTTGGAAAGGCAGATGACAAAATGTTATCCTGAAAGAGAAAGCCACCAGAAAAGGAATTAAAGAAAAGTCTTTTAGTTATCCTACACTTCAAGGCCTACATTGCCAAAAGGCAGAAGAAAGGCAATAGGCAAAACAGGAAGAAATAAGACAAGTTACAGGTAGAGAAAAGTAGTAAAGCCAGTACATGACAAAAGTCAGAGATGCACAGACAACGTAAAAGCTTGCAGTAAACAAAAAATAGAAACCAAAGTATTCTAAAACTATTAAGTCATTCAGATAAAAATCACACAGCCACCTTTGAAAATTATCATATTGAACATATTTGCTCAAGATTGCTGTCATTTTAAACTTATAATACAATACTCCTATGTTATAATCTATAAATCTCCCTTTGAAATCTATCTAATTTCAAGTTTTAAAGAACAAAGGATTTTTAGAAGTAGCCTTATGCAGATTAAGATGGTTTCAAGTGAGGAAACAGAGACAGAAAATAAAGCATAAGAAATGTAAGTTTACATGTAACCCAAAGTATCCCCTAAAGAGCAAACCTAAAACCAATCCTAAACAATTATAAAAGTTACTTTAAAAGTAGTTTAAGTTTGGGGCTATTATTTTACTTAAACCACATTTTAATTTTCTGCCTTATAGTTTTCTCTTCTGCTAGAAGGAAGTACCTGAACAAAACCCAAAAGCTAACGACTGTTTGTACCAGCAGAGAACTCTTCTTTGACCATACCTCCAGTGCAAATATTAGTATTTGAAAACTTGGTTATTTCTGTCCTCTTGGGTCCTGCTTATTGTTTACTATTTCTTCAAAATTGATAAGGAAATAATGTCTGTAGGAACTGAAGCTTCTACAGTATCTGATTTTTCTATACAACAGAAATACTAACTTGAAATTAAGAGTCTAGAAACTTTCTGGGAACTGTAAACTCTAAACCATTTTAATCTGACAAGGGTCCATTATTGAAAGAAATTGCCAAACTACTTGGACTATCAAACTTAGGCTTTCAGAAACGTTTCAGTGATAAGGTAAAATAATTATTCAATGGAAATTTGTTCTGTCAGCTCTAATCCTTAGCTTTACAGATTTTCGTTCTTGTTTTCTCCCAGTTGGGCTCCCTTCTTGCCAAATCCATACATCATTTCACAAGCCTGTTAATAATTATTTACGCAAAAAACAGCTTTAGATCCTTTGCATTAGATGCTGTATATACACAATTAACTTGAGCACAAAAGCAAAGGCTAACAGCAGCAGTGAAAGAAATATCCTAATGGCTGAAAAGATGTTGTTATTTGTATTACAGGTTTCAAAAGCTAAGGCTTCTGTAGTAAAACTACCTGGATCAAAAGTGTACCACTTCACTCTTTATATTACTAATTTCTGTCTAGTTAGGGAACGCAGTTTGCTCAAGCAAATCTTTAATTTATCCATTTTTTAACTTCCTTGATTTCTTGTGCTTGAATATTTAAGCCATAAGGCTGCACTAACTTTTTTCATTGATGTTTCAAAGAGAAAAGGACTATATACAAGATTTAAAATGCTCTTCCACTCATTGAACTTTTAGAGGCTGTAACATTTTTACTAAGCATAGTAATCTGCAAACACCACAGGTTAAAGACTGGAGTTTCCCCAACATCCTTGAAAAAAATATTTTATTGGAAGCTAAATCACATACATCTGTACATGCACTTCCTAGGCAGGCCCCAAAATCTTACTGCCCCGTAGAGTTCTCCCACTACAAGCAGGTCATGGGGAAGGGGAAAGATGCAAGCATGAAAACATCAAGCCTCAGCACTCTGCAACACCACAGCTTCTTTTTGTGCCAGGACTCCAYGTGCCAGAAGCAGCTGGCAGCCAGATCAGTTGGATCTAAAAACATAGCCTAGCAGCCAGAAAAAATATTCAGGAGCAGGGTCATGGGTCTATCTGTCTTGATCTGTGAGTTAATATTGTCAATTACAGTTGCCCAACATTTTCATTATAAAAACCAATCTATTTAGTGTCATTTAAAGGTGGTCAAAAATATAAGTTGGGGCTGCAACTTTGATTGCTATAGCAAAAGGGCAACACYTAAAGAAGTGTCCAGCTCCTCAATACTCTTGACACTCTTCTTGAATATGCAGCCATATTCAATTTACTGTCTCCTCTGTGCAAGTGAGATTAATTTTGTCAAGAGTTAGCAAGCAATGAAGTGATTCCACACCAAGAGTAAATTAGAGTTGAACAAGCAACTTTACAAAATGTTTACAAACTCTGAGGCAGGAGGTTGAAGAGACTTCAAAATTGTTAAGTATAGGCACATATAAAACAGCGTTCTTAAACTGATCCTTCAAAGTGTGCTCCTACCAGTCTTCTACAATCAGAAATAGGTCTTGTATGATTTTTATTTAACCTAAAAAATATTCTTAGAGCTTATGTTTCACAGAACTGATGACTAGTTAAATCCAAAAGGAATTTGTCATGCTGATCCTGCTATAACGAAAGAATCACCATTTCACCTTGAATGTGGTAAATGTCACTCCATTTGCAAATATAATTTTATTTGCTATTTCCTTATTTTCTTAATAGAAAAAGTATGTCTTCCAACTTTCAGAAATTCAATTATATTTTTGTCTGAAGTGATTCATTTCAGATAACTGCATTTATTTTAGTAATTGACAGAATAACATTTCCAACATTAAAGTCCATGTACTGAGCTTCTCTCTCTTCAGTGATTAAGGCTTCAACCTTATCTTCATACCACTATCTTCAACCTTTCATGCATGAGACAGCCATTAAAATTCAGAAGCTGAAAAGTTTAATTCTTATGTTAGCCTAGACTCCATGTCCATGGTCTCTTGTCAAGTCTTCAATGGGTATAAAAAGTCAAGAGCCAGTGTCAGAATGACATACTGATGGAAGCAAGCAGTGGCTGTGATTTTGCCAGGCTGCTGCAAGGGGTCTATTTCCAGATCTGGTAACTGCAATAAGCTTAAAATACCTACCTGTACAAAAAAGGCCTGAAGGGGCAGAAGGCACATGCAGAGGAAGAATTCCTTGTCAATGCATCCCAAAATTGTCCCCACAAAAGACCATGTGGATAGATGCAGTATATCATAGAAACTGGACCAGGTACTTCAATTCCATTTATATCCCATAACAGCACTCCAAATGATGCTTCTCCAAATACACTCACTTGAAGGACTGCCTCTAAAGGCAGCTGAGAAGTACCTATGTTCAGTATCTGAGTTGTGGTGTACACTAGTGGTGTCAAGATGGAGTAACGGGGAAGCAAGAGCCAAGAACAGGAACAAAATTGTCACCACTGATGTGATCAATACTAGGGCCATTTAGATCATTTTCCAGAAAAAGGCTCAATTTTAGAGAGTTCCTAGGTTGCTGCAGGTATTTGTATTTTTACAATATAGTGTTCCTAATATATTTCATGGCTTACACATTCTTTCCCTTATGGAGTCACATTTTGCCTCTCCATTTTAAGATGGCTTTTCAAGCTTCAGTTGTACTTCACTCAGAAGGGGTCTCCATGTTTTTATTTATACACAAACAGAAAAGGGCTGCTTCACTGCTTGTAATGCTGACAAAAGACCAATGCACACATGCCTTTTGAGGCAACTGATTTGGAGACTAAGAACATTTTTCAGTATTGAAGGAATTCACACCAAATAACCTACAGATTTGAGGATCTCTTACCACTGATAAGATCCCCTCATATTTATGAGCTCCTGTTGGTATATCTGCCATGACTCAAATAGTAACCACCACCTTTGGCATCAAAAGACACTCGGGTAGCTTGCTCTAACACATGCAGTTCAGGCTGAACATTTCATCTGGGAAGTCACACACTACAACTTAAAAAAATGGCCATGTCAGAGATGTAGCTTTCCCACAGGAGATTGAAGAATTATGCCCATCACTGACAGAGAAAAGTCTGTAGGACAGGCAGGGCTTAAAGACTAGAGGTTGAATCCCGCCCAGGAATGTGACAGTTGGCCATTACGTGCCTCGTACCACTGTGAAAAATCAGTGTGCAAGGAACACAGCTAACAGGACAATGGAGACAGTTTTTAAAAACTGTTTCTTAGAAACCTGAAATCTCAGAGCAATAGGACTCAGCACTTCAGTTCTGCCTCAGTGCCAAACGCAGCAGAAGGCAACTGATGCAACGGCAGTTCCATTAACCCCACTGACACGTGGGACTCTGCGTGCGTGCGCAGCCTCAAGAAAACGTTTTTCAAAGGAATCTGATCTTGCATGAAAGAGACATTCACATCTGCAGCAAATCCAGACAGTCAAGAAGTTCATTTTCTCCTGCTAACTTCTTGAAACAAGATAAAACTCCTTCTAAATACATCATCTAGTGGATCACCATTGAGTAACATTAAGCTCACCAGGTAAAAGGCGGCTTTATATGGCACCATAAAGGCAAGCAGACCCAGTGATCATTTCCTTTCACTCTAAAGAAGAAAGCCAGTTTAAAAAGTGTAAAAAACTTAGTCATGTGTGAAAAACTTAGTTTTGTCGTATATTAAACTTGTACTTGGTCTATCATTGACTCTGCAAAGACTCCAAATATTTAACTTCAAGAGTATTGTTTGGATATGTATCTGCAATCCTTCTGTTAGTTATACTATAATCCTACCTCAAAACACATAGGGCAAAGGGGAAAAAGCCAGCCCTCAAACAAAGCCTGGAAGTGAAACAGTGATATTGATACACAGAAAGGGGAAGAAAAAAAAAAAACCCATAACCGAAAACCCACAGTGTCTATTATCACCTGCTCTCACAGGCAAGAAGTGTCCTTCTGCTATCCACAAAGTGGCAGAATTGGTCAGTTTTTAAATTCAGTGAGGTGGAAGGAAGGAAAAGTTCTCTCACAACTGATGTCTGCTAATGCATAAGCTGGGTACAAAGGTACAGTATCTAACAAGATAAGGTATGTGTCACAATAAAAGTTAAAAGTCTTGTTTATTAATAAGAAGTAAATACAAGTGGGATTTTTCACTCACTCACTGTAGACAGAGTTTGTGTTTTAAACACAATGCTAAAGTCGCTGTTTACAGCAGGATACAAAACCAGCAATACTTAAAGCATAATTTTGTAACTCTGAATTGTGCAGTTTCATGCTGAGGAAAACTATTTAAATCCCACAGCACAAAAGTTGATGTATTAAAAATTAAACTGCTATCAATGCATTCAGTGATCTATATGCGAAGTACTACACTAAACGCTCAGTTCTATTTTTATGCTTTCTGGTTCTTTTCTTTATGCTAAGTCACAAAGCACATAAACCATTTCTTTTGGCATTAGAACAGGGAATCTCAGCTCAGGAAGGATGYAAGTCTTAGATAACTAAACAAATTTTTCATACTTGTATGTAAACCTGGTTGGTTTGGGATTTGGTTTGCAGCAAAGGAGACTCAAATTTGTCATCCCACACCACTTTTTTTTTTTTTTAAAATCAAGTTAGCCTGTCACTTCACCCTCTCTTAAATTGGTTCTGTGAAAGTCCCTGGCTTATTAGTGATGTGTGTTTGACCTTTCACACCTTAGATCAGCACCAAGTTTAATAGTTCCTGCATGGCAAGAAAACTAAAGCCAGATTGGATATCTTTCTCACAACATGCTTTCAGTATTTACTCTARTAAGAAGTGTTAACTACACTTATTTCAGAATTAATCTAGCCTAACATTAACATTTGCTACAAATTTGACATGAGGCTTGTATTACATGTGAACACACAGCAATTTTATTACATGTAGGATATTTATACAGGTCTGTAGATGACAAAGAAACTACATTGTAATTCACTGAAGAAATCTTAGAGAAGTACAAAACCTAGGATATTAGATAAGCTCACACACTGAATTGTGTGTTCTGCAAAGACATACTACTTGTACACTTCTAACTTGCATGACAAGTCATGCAAGCAATGCCCCCCAGTGTAAGCATCATTATGCATTTATTTCCTGGCCCCTACACACTGCTTCCCACAGTCAAGGAACAGTGGCAAGCTCAGTATGACATTGGTTTGGTATCTTCTAACTTTTGTTTGGTAACTAGAACATGAAGCAGCTGCAAAACCCACACAAATACAACAGGAACAAAAGGCTAGAAAACTTGCAAAACTAGCTTATTTTGTATTGTGCTTCTGACATCTGCCAGTGATTTCAACTAACAGGTTTCTTATATATCAAAAACCTCATCTATCACCAGTTCAGAAGACTTGCTTCAAATTACCACCCCTCACCCGTACAAAAGGCAGTCAAGAGCTATGAATCTATTAAATGGCCAGTTTCTTATCTACAGATACTCAACTCATTTAAAGATTCAACAGAAAGCAGCATCTTTAAAGACTCTTGGCCACTGCTTAAGGAAATGTTTTGCTCAAATCTAAAAAGCTGCAAGTTACCCAATGAAGACATTTTCCACAGCTCAGAACGAAGCCTGTAATGGGCACAGAATTATTTTGAAAGAAAAAGCAACTCTATCTCACCACTCCCTATTCTTAAAATTCACGAGTAGAAAAGCAAGAATTCACAACACCTTCCAGTCATATACTAGGGACTGCATTCTGAAATAATTTACACATAATTTCATACTCTAATTCAATTTTCAGGTAAGTATACAAAATACTTAACACATGACACAAGCATTTATAAACAAGCTATATCTGGTTTTTATTCTCTATTTGAAAGATGTTCAAAACAGGCCTGAAAGCAAGCTAGTCAAACTAGATTACTAACAGGAGAAACAAATGTGAAATCTAGAAAGTGCGTTGTTAAACATTGGGCAGTAATTCTTCCATATGGCTAAAACCAGGGAATTAGTCAAAGCTGGTAAGAGGCTGTGCCAGGAGAATACAGAATTCATTAACAAGTCTAACCTTATCATTTCTTTTAAAAAAAAATTTTTTTTCTTAAAACATGGTTCAAGAATAGTTTTCAAGACTAGAATAGCCTTTAGTCTGGGGAGCTAACTGCTACACTTAGCTTTTTATGCTACAAACAACCTTCTAGTTCACATCTAATCCTTACACATTAAACTCCGATTTGGAAACAAAATCTGAAGAAAAATTGGCTCATGACATGTTGAGCTCAACTCCTATTAAACAGGACACAAATACTGCTTTTCTGCAATGTCAACACACTTCCAGGTACTCCCAACCAGGTATATAATTTTAAACCTTATCATCTACAGAGTCCTAGAGCAGGACACAAATACTGCTTTTCTGCAATGTCAACACACTTCCAGGTACTCCCAACCAGGTATATAATTTTAAACCTTATCATCTACAGAGTCCTAGAGCAAATACTAATATAACTGGAATAGTTGCTTCAGTCATGCAGTAAAATTTGGCTTTGTTTCCCCTCCAAGGACATTTTTTCCAGTTTGTTAACTTATTTATTCTTTTACCCAAACTAATTTCCAAGATATTGAAGTTCCCTACACAAGCTGGCAAATTAAAGTATCATTAGAGAAGATACTACTACAAGGCTCTGTTGTAGTATTTGATATTTTAAATAATTCCTGTTTGAGAAGTTAGTTATCCTTATGAGCAAATCTTAATCCCACAACATAAATTATTTAAAAGATTTTATTAATTAGGTATCTAACAACTTGGCACTTGTGAATTGAGAAGATCCAGTTTTATTCATGAACACTCTTCTCAATAAGCTTAGTAGTTAATATAAATTACAAAACTGACCTAATCAAAGCCCATTTACTTCAAATTCACATATCAAACCTATTAGGTGTAATTATAACACTAAGAGTTCTTAGTAATTAGMGACACCTATTTAGAATTATTCAATGGTGAATTTGTACAATTCTCTAAAGTTCAAAATCAAAATACTTCCCTGATAATCAGATTACACTTTATTTTACAAAGCTTTATTTTATAAACTAGTTAAAAGAAAACAGACTATTTGAAAAGTTAACAGTCATCCAGCAATGTATGGTTCTGGGATCTTAAGTGTTCTGGCTACTTCTATATGCTACTATAATGGATACTTCAAGATTAAAATTACTAGAAGAATAAGCCCTTGTCTCAAACTATACCTTCACCACTCTTGATAACTATGGTGCTCTCATTACCTATTTTAGCAAGGCACAGGTTTTCCTGGAAAAATTAGTACTCTGTCCAAAATTAACAACAAATACAACCACTGAAGTGACATGAGTGACCTAGTGTCCCCCTTGTGCCCCCTCCCCTCTTCCAGGTAAGTTCAACACAGTTCAACTCCCTGTGACAGGTTTTGCTAGTGAGAACACCACATTTACAGGAAAAGGATGGGTTAAAACTTCCACTCTGTTTAAACAAAGACATCCATACATCTAAGACTCTATGCCAACTTCCAACAGATTTGCACACAATCAGAATCACCTCCTCAGATATCTATTTTAAAGCATTAGTTAGAAGCCAATGTCCAAGTGTGGTTTCAGGCTGCAAATCCAAATTTTATATTGACACTTAAATAGGTGCTACAGCTAAGAGAAAAGTCATTTAAGAAAGAAGGGGGAAAGAGGGGGAGAAAATGTGGTTTGGATACACCACTGCATCTCCTATAGTTGGACAATCCTCATTAAACTAGAGATTGTGAATTGCATTTTTCCCCATTTGACTTTTATGCTGCATAAAGGAACACCGTCACTCCCTTGGGGCAGAGAATTTTGCTCTGTCAGAGCTTTCTGTTTTGTGCATAACAGTTTAGAATCACAGAATGGTTTTGGTCTGAAGCGGCCTTTAAAGATCATCTTGTCCAACCCCTCTGCCGTGGGCAGGGACACCTTCCACTAGATCAGGTTGCTCAAAGACCTGTCCAACCAGGCCTTGAACACTTCCAGCAACAGGGCATCCACAACTTCTCTGGGCAACCTGTTCCGGTGCCTCACCACTCTCAGAGTGAAGAATTTCTTCCTTATATCTAATTTAAGTCTACCCTCTTTCAGTTTAAAACCATTACCCCTTGTCCTATCCCTACAAGCCCTGGTAAAAAGTTTATGCACAGCAATCACAGAAACAACTTCAAAAGGGGCTGAGAATCACTTAGTCCTCTACCCCAAAAAGCCTCAGTAATCTGCATTTATGTTATTCCTTACAAATCTGTTTATAACCTGCTCTTTAAAACCACAAGGTTACTCCATAACCCACCCAACAGTCTGTTTAGCACTTTGTATGACATTACATTAGAAGGTTTTACATAAGTATTTAACTTACCTGTTTCTATTGCTACCCATTACTTAAAGCTTATTACTTCCTGCCCTATTCAACAGGGGTACAAGTCACAGATTGTTCTGTGTTCTTAGGAGCATCCTTTGAGCTCTCCAAGCAGTCCACCTCTGAAGCATGCTCCTCAAAAGTAGACATAGCACTCCAGTTGAGACCTTACCCATACTGAAAAAGAAGGACTACTTCCCAAAAGGGAAGGACTACTTGTTAAAAAAAGGACACACTTTTTTTTGCAGAAATAGTATCAACTGACTTTTAGAATTTTAATCTAAAATGTCTCCCTAGCTTGCTTACAATGCTGTTACTTGAGTCTCAAAAATCATTAGTCAAAATGCATGTTGTTTTCAGCTTCTCTGGTCTACACAGAAGCTCTAACACTGCAGAATTCCAATTTGTCATCAAAGGGAGAAAAACTTCCAATTAGAAAATTGAACTAGTTTTCCTGTTGTCTTGTTGGTGCACACACACACACTTCCTTTTGTTCCAAAATTCCTTTGGATACATATATTGAAAGTCTTCTATCCCTCCACATTTTAAAGATGGGAAAATTGATGTTCAGCAATGCAATATAAAAAGTGACAGAAAAGTCATTTCAGTTTAGGTCACTAGTGTGTCTACTCACAAGTACTTTGGGCCCTAACAGCCTGCAACTCAAACCCAATGTAAATCCAGTTTCAATTATTTAACAAGTTATGAATTGGACTGCATTAATAAATCTTATCTTACAATAGCACATAGTGTGATGGTAAGGGGCAAAGCAATAATAATCCAATCCCTACCGTTCCCGGTTAAATTTGAGTGAATGAAGTATAGCAGGTCTCTTCTGACGTAAGTTCCACAGGTGTAAGGTATCATCAGCCAAGGCACTCACAAGAGCTCCCTATGAGAAAGAAAAAGTTTTAGCCAGCTTATTTTCATAACCCTAGAAACAGTACATCATCATCATAGTGGGAATATATTACATATTTGCCTCCAGGATGAAAAAAAATACTTATAAGCACACACATGAACATCATAGCACAGGTAAGTTCCAAGTAGTAGTAATGAGATAATTGATGTGATCACATGTCATTCAGCTCACATTTGGTTCAGAGCTATACTGTGGGGTAATGGGGAAGAAGCAGCTTTTTCTGSTGCGTGCATATCAGTTCATGCCCACCTCCGTAGAGAAATTAAGCAATGAACTCAACTGCTATTATCTATGTGCTGAGAAAGCTAGCAAGGTTTGACTTCACATTCCTCTGAGCTAGAAGTCCCTCTACAAATCTGGCCCCACCTAGCTCAAGAAGAACAGCACTTCTGTCGGATCTCAGCTGCTACACCCCTAGAAAAAACACACCTGAAATTACTGAGGGATCAGATTAGGGATCTTTGCTCAGCTCATGTCTAAGACAGTCACTCTATCAAAATAAAATTAACTACCTACTGAAATTTTAGTGCTATTGAAAATGTACTTTACTATTTCAAGAGATAACTTGCAATGTTCAATGACATGAATAAATATTCCTAGGAAAAAAAGTTCTTGCTTATAGCAAAAGAGTACTCTAGAGACAAAGCTATTTTCAGCAGTTAGTCAAGCATTTTCTAAAATTAAAAAAGTTAATTTACTTATAATTGTTATTACTGTTTGCTATTCATGCTAAGAGTCACTTGTGTTAGCTGATTTTGATGCTTGCTTAATGAGAAATTGAAGAAAATACACTCTGTATCTTCTCTGAATTATGGAATACGTACATCATTTTACTAACCTCATTAATCAGGAACTGAAGCTGTATTACTGCAGCTCCACTGTCATGTTGGCAGTAGCATTCAACTCCTGGCCGACCAAAGCTGGAATTGGTACCGTTAAGGAATAATCATTGTATGTAACATAGGAAAAAACCAAACACCGTAACCAACATTGTCACTATCACTAATACCACATTCAAACAGGTCAACATCCTGCTTCTAGCTAGTGCACTCAACATATTTACCCATGTAGATCTGAGTGATCACCAAAAAAATCATTTATAAACAAAGTAACACAAAGGAGTTAAAAGGCCCATCTTATTTATCCCCCTGGAATACTAAAATTATGTATAACTGCTTAACTTAGTTATTTAAGGGATTCTTCAACAATGAGAATGTAACAGAGAATGATGAAGCAGTTATTTTAGTAGTGTTAAATATCAGGACTAGTATAAAAGGAAATTAATCTAAATAAACATCATGAAAAATGTGACCATTTGATTAAGTGCTAAAGGAGTTTTCTCTCCTTTTTAAACACTACTTACAGATGAAAGAAGAGCTGAATAATGCAAGGCATGTTAAAAAAATCTGCTGTGACAGAGATAAAAAGATCAGTAGCCAAAATATGGAGGAGTCAATGGGAAATTTTATATATATTTTTATATATATATATATATATATATATATATATATATACACACACACACACACACACCCCCACATAAATTTCCAGGATCTCTGTCTCAAGACTTCCTGGATTCACACCACCTATGAGATAACAAAAGCTTGTTCATTTTCCCTCCCACACATAAATCAGTCCTATACTTCCATAATGAATATTAAATAGAAGCAGCAGCAACACAGATTGTTTCAATTCTCCATACTTGATTCATTTATTAGTTGCAAAGACTCTGTATTTCAAATGTGGTTATCTCCTTTCTTCTAATATGAAATTAAGGAAATTCTCCAACCTCTAGGAGACAGAGCAGAAATAACACAAGTCCAGATGAATTATGCAAAGCGGTCAGTATTTCATCATTATAGTATGCCCAGGGTTTCTGGAGTATAATTTGTCAGAGCTGAACACCTCTTGTTTTGAACAGGCACCTTAGTTTTTGAAAGAAAGGAAATCATTCCGAAGATGAAACAGGGAATATAATGTACAATTTCTTCTCTCAGTATACATTAGAAATTAATAAAACAGTACAATTCTCGCCCATTCTGCAAGTTTTCCATTTACTGAGAAACTGCTGATCAAAACCAAAGTGGATACAAATACTCTTAAAAATAATATGCATTCACGCTAGAGACAGTTGAAAGGCTGAAGAGACTATTAGGTTGCATGCAAATCAAAACTCAAACACATCTCCTGCTCAACCTCTAAGCTGGCGAGGTTTACATTACAAAATGTAAGTAGAACTACAATGGGAACAAGTCTGCTTCAACACACCTCAATATTTTAACTTTTAAACTTCAATCACGTTCTTCTCCTAGATTAATGAATCTGAATAACATCCAGTTAAGTGATGAGAAATATACTAAACAGATGTTGAATAATCCAGCAAACGTAATACCGGCTTTCTTCCCCAAACAGAATTAGTAATTTAATTTTGTTCTGCATGGAAGGGCTTAAAGAGCCAGCTTGCCTCTCCTGTTTTTTCCCTTGTATTTTACATTCTTATCAATATGGTTCCTGTACAAAGAAGTCATCTGCATTCCACTGACAGTTTATAGCTCTAAAAAAAAAAAAAAAAAAAAAAAGAGAGGGGGGGGGGGGGGGGGGGGGGGGGGTGTCCCCATAAATGATATCTTCCTACACAAACTCAGAATACTTTTACTTTTAATGTAAAATCATTGCTTTCGCATTAACTATGGATGACTACACAAATTGCCAGATTGGAAAAAATATCCCCACAAGGAATACCAGAAGTTTCAGAGGAGATTTGCTTCAGTCTTGTTCATGCTTCTGCATTCACCTGAATTAATAATTATTTACAGAAATAGACAAAAGCGATTTCTGAAAGTGAAATTCAGATGCTTACAGGAACTGAATTTTAAAACTTGTTAGCTATTTATCTGCACTGACACTAGTAGTTTTCTAACAAAAGAGGATTTTCCCAGCCCTCCCCTGAACATCAGCTCCCAACGTAATTAAGTGTAACCCTTGGTCATTCACCCATCCACAGCTTATTTGGAATTGAGGCTTTACAGCTACCTTGCCTCAAAACAAAAGGGGCATAACCCAGAAAAACAAAGCAGCCCATGGATTCCTCAAGTTACTCCAACCTTCAAATTCTATCCCTCAAAGGTTTTCTTTAAGCACTTCTGATATAACAGTGCTTCCAGAAATATTTGTAACTAGTCAGTAAAAATTTCAATATTAAGAATACTTGAACATTTCTTTAAACAAAAAAAAAAATCCTTTTGCATTTTCTAGGACACCTGAACCAGTTCTCTCTCCAGAAATCAGTAAATATGCAGCACTGGGAGTAAGTTTACACAAGCTTTAAACATTCAGAGCAAGTTTCTTCTTTTTGATAAATCAGCGGAAGCCTCATATGCAGATCTGAAAATAGAGTCTGGCCTCTTTTATAGTGCTTACAGTTATCAAAAAAATAAAGATAGTCCTTGCAGCTAGTCCCATTTAGTTCCTGTACCCAAAGATTATGTCATCTTCACTTTTTCACCTAGTAGCTAAAATTATTCTTCTCCTCTCAAATTAATATCATCCTCCTAACCAGCATTAATCTTCTTTTCTAAAGCAATGCAAAGCCTCCCAGTTTTGGGGGGTATGCCGAGTTGAAAAAGCATGTCACTTAAAGACTGACTGTAAAAGGATAATAATACATGCCTGTTTCAGTGTATGTTAAGCATTTCTCAACGACACAAAACAGTCAGCATCCCAGGGAATGCAGTTTGTCCAAATCCTCTATACTTGCGTAGGTGTGCTTAAGGCAAGAGAGCTCACTGTACTAAGCAGTGATCATCTACTACATAGTAGTCCCCCAAACAGGCAAAAATTATAATGAATAATGACAAGATGGGAAAAGCATTTTAATTTTGTAGACAGGAAAAACTCTCTGCCAAAGTCCTAGGGTATCTCTAGAGGAAATAGTCTGCTCTGAGCAGTTTTCTAATCAAAGACCCATCCTTCCTCCTTCACTTCCAAGCATTTCTTTCTACTATTCCTGCTTCATCCCCTATTCCAAATATGAACAAATAGGACAAATTAATAGCTTCTCAGCTGTACCTTTGAATATTGCTTCTGTGTTCCCCACTGCCATTAGGAAATTAACCCTGGAAAACACAAGTATTTCATTGTCTTCACTGCAGGTTTTTTGAAAAAGCAAGTAAGAGACAAAAGCTGCAGCTGAGAGAAGGAAGAGATAACGTACTCATGTCCTAACATCAGTGTTCATTTTCATAACTGCTAGAAGTGCAGGTCATACATAAGAAAAGCACAGCATCATGCTAATTCAATATCACATAATGACACTGATTTTACTTTGATTTGTGAGAAAAGGCAACAGTTCCAAAATATTTTTTTTTCCAAACAAGCTTCAGACCTAAGCTTACACTTTTCTTCCCCAGGCAAAATTAAGTATTTCAATTAGTGATATGTGAGTTCTCTCTGCAAAATACTCTTTTTAAAAAATTATTACTATTATTTATAGCTTATCTACACAGGAGCAACTCAGTGCACATCTACCCTTAGAAGTGACATTTTGAAAGAAAACTAATTCCAGAACATTTATGAAAGCCTCAGAAGAGCAGTCCTTTTTAATTCTTTAAGTTACTCTAAGTAGACCTAGGGAATATTGGGTTCTTCACCTGTGGTTGACCCATCTGACATAGAAGACAGTTGCAAAAACTGTAGCTATCAATTCAATCCCTAGCATAAATAAATAAACCATAAACCTAAATAAATAACATAAAAGTTACGTATACAGAGACACATTTATAATATAAATTACCTTCCAAACTCTCACCACACAGATATTTGCATCTTCATGTCATTACACTGCTATAAAAAGTTTTGATAGTACAGCACAAGATATGGACCATGTTCCTGTATCAGATTTGCCACTGTTACAATAGCTTGAGATGAAGACAAATCTGAAACTGTAGCAGCTTTTAAAATTCATTTTTAGATACTTCTCAAAACTGTAGCTGTAACACTTCACAGTATTTAAACATTTGACAATTTTGATGCAAAAAATAGATCTCCGACTAGAAGAAAACACATACCACTGATCTGAATTACATACAAAACACTAAGGGCAGTAGATTACTCACAGTATTTTTCTTATGTATACCATTCTGCAGCATATAGCTCTCCAGGACTGCATATTATACCTGCATGTTTTACTATAGTCATTGCTATGTAGCAGTTTTCCACTTTACTTAATCAGACCCTTAATTATTTTTATAGGCAGCAAAGCCACCACTTATTTCACACACACTTTTGGATGTGCTTTGATTGTGGTCCCCAAGAATTATCGTAACATAGAAAAAACACACAACGATGGTGAGATTTCCAAATAGTATTTTAAGTATATAAAGACTAAAAGTCCGTCTGGTATTACTCACCATTGCCAAGTCTGGATACAATCCAACAACAGATAAAACCTAAAGACTTAATTTACATCAAGTTACAGAGTACCATAAAGCCCTGGTGATACATCTAAGCAGGACTAAAGCAGTACAAGAGCAGCTTCACACAACTTTCCTAACTGTTTGTCAATCTTACCTGCGCCTAGACCTAATCAGTACTATTACTTGCACATACAAAAGCATGATCTCTCACAGAAACAATCTCATAAAGAACAATCTATCAAGACACACAGCTATTTAGCAAGAGAGAGATATTCAAAAAGTTGGAAAGTACTACAGTCAACAATGTCTGTAAAACTAACTTTGACCTTTCACATCCATGTATTACCAAACAAGATTTTAAAAATCCACAAAATACTTTCGGGAGAGTTTTAGGCTTCATACCAATCCTGATATGGTATCATATCACTATTTTTCAACAACTGTAGGATTATAGAGTTTACTTCTAAAGCTTTAGGCCAGCATAGCATCTTGCTGTGTTTATATCACTCAGCTAAGCAGGTCTTTATTCCTCCCCATGTCTCAGTATTTATGTCTGCAAAAGTATACAATAATATTTGTTAACATTTCAGATCCACTTTTCTATATGTAAATAACAGCACCAAGCAAAAACAAACTAGGGCTTTAAAACTGAGATTGTTTGTCAGGTGGAAATACTATCAAATTACCAGTAACTATTTACTATGGGAATTCCAGCCGGACCATTGTGATGCATTCTCCTTCTGCCAGCTAAGGAGAGTGAGAACACAAGAAAACTGACAGTAAGGAAACAGGATAAGGAAAAGGAAGGTGTCAGATACAGAGTCAGAAGACACTGGCTACAACTTCCATGCATCAAATATAGCACTTGCTAATTAGCTGACATTAGATACAGTTTGACCTGGTTACTTGGACAGAAAAAAGTCAACATTACATATGTCCTGGTTGGGTGAGCGAGCGGCTGCATGGTGTTTAGGTGCTGCCAGGGTTAAACCACAACAACATATTATACTTGGAAACCAAATCAAGCGTCCCTAGAGAGTAAAGAACTACAACTTCCAGGCAATTAAAAAAAAAAAAATCTACATTGAGCTTCATTCTGTTAGTCATAAGGATGAAAATAATGCAAGGCACCTCAGAGATGAAGAGGCTAGGATCTCAGTCCTGGAAGGTTACCAAAAGTTTTTTGCCCAAAGGTCTTCCCTTTCTCTTGGAAAAGAGGGAAGGGGGAAAACAGGAATATAAGTTGGAAGAGATCATTTACGTGCCAAAATATTGGAAAATGCATTATTTTTCTCATTTTCTAGGAATCTTAACATTATACCAAGTTCCTAAATATCTTTCAGAGTGCAACTGTATTGACTGTTCAGTGTTTTGTATTTTTAAATAACAATGAAGGCTAAAAAGCTGCATTCAGATAGTTTATGTTTGTCCAAAAAAGTATTTGAGATGTATTATCATGAAATTATTTGATACCATGAGTTCAGCAGTTTTTACATCTCCTGACTAAGAGTTCATGCTTTCCTAGAGGCAGGGGGGGCAGGGGGGGAAGCATATTCTTTGTCCTTTTTCTATTGTGGGCAAGGGGGCAACAACAGGTATAGTATTTAAACAGTTGATGTTAGATCTTATTATTAAATACCATATTAGTTTATCAGGTTACAGCAAATTACTACTGTTGTTTGCTACTGCAGCTTTAGAAATTCCAGTGAAGTGGTGACTACACAACTGCCTGGAAGCTGAATTTCTCAACTTCCAAGCCAGCTACCAATAACATTAGTTCCTGCATAAATGCAGATCAACTTCCCTAAGTATTCACTTTGTTTATAAAACAATGCTCAGCTCCCTTAAACATCAGAAGCCAAATGATTGTTAACTTAAAAATCTTAAATCAATAGGGTGCAAAAGGAGCTCTGTTTTGAAAACTACCAAAGCACATAGATCTCAAAGTTCATTAACTAATTTCTGTATGAAGGAAGTTGCAGCAATTTTAAAGCTCAAAACCACTTTTTCTTAAATTAGTATGAGTTATATATTTAAAATTGTATGAGTTATATATTTAAAATTAAACAATTATTGAACTAGTTCGCGTAGAAACTGATAGGGAATGGACAGTGAGCAGTTATTTATATCATATCCATTTTCTAACAACGATAATAGCTAGGAGTCAAAGTACATCTTAAATTTCAAAGTTGCTTACATAAATATGCACAAATACAGTATTTCCCAAACAGCTATGAAAAGTGCCAGCAAATTTTCTGTAAAGGCTGTATTTAGTAGAATTTTCTCATAGCTGCCAGTGAGAGGCAACCATTTGTTACAACAAGATGTAATTAAGTAGTACAAATGCAAACAGGATTAAAAAAATCTGTGATTTAAAAATCAAACATGAAACAAAATTGTTTTTAATGATAAGTTTCTATATGCACAATTCACAGATAGCAAAGCATGCTGTTAAATGAAGAGGTAAAAACATCAATTTAGACTAAACACAGTATTTTCAAAAAACTAACAAGGCTACAGGCTTTCCTTGATTTTACTCACTTTGTTTTCTGATCCAGGTCCTACTACTAAGAGGTTACTACTTTAGTCTAAAAGCTGTATTTCAGCACTAACAATGGAAAAAAGGTGACTAATCTGGTACTTTTTTGGGTGGGATGGAAGGGAAGGAGAATGGTAGAACACAAGGGGAAAGAGTAGGAAATGGCTACAAATAGATCTGCATAATGGTTCCTCTGACTACACAAGATGCAGTGAAATGAGCGGTAACTGTTAATTCACTGAAGTTCTTCCAAGACTATATACAGAGGAGTAAACCCAGGAAATAATTATATATTTTGAAAGATCTTCATCAAAATTCAGAGGCAAAAATCTTTGTATTCTGTTGCATGCTTCCAAGTCCTGCTCATCTGTCATCCATTTAAACCAGCTTAATTTAAATGTCAAATTTTAACATGTTATTACAGATATCCTACCTCATCCATCCTTTTGGTAGCACATACCATATCACAATATTAGTAATTAGTGAGGCTTTTCCTCTTATGTCCATAGCTTCTTGGCCAAAGCTAAGGCAGGGCCATTCTATGCTCCTAGAACTGAGAAATACTTGGAGTAAGAATGATGTCTCTTCCCAGTGTCCAAATATTTTGTACAGACATTGCCAACAGCAGCATTAACAAATGTAATGTTCTGAAGTAGATGTTAAGTGAATTTATATACCTATTTAGCTTAACTTATGAGAGCATAAAAAGCCATAGATATTATCTAATAAGGACAATTTAACATTTTCAAAGAACATGCCAATCCTTACCCAATCAATTATTGTCCATCAACACTGATTTCTGACTGCAAAGCAATTCTTTGCTAAGTCCAGAAGTCTCTCTTCATTCACACAGCATGATCTAAAATACTTCCCCCTTAAATCTTGCCCGCCAAACAAATCCTCTTATTTTTAAGTCACTGACTACTGGATATTCATGACAGAAGACACTAAGTGTAATCACTAGTCATTCCATCTCCACTTTGTTCAAATACAAGCCCATTCTTCAATCCCCTCCCTACAAACTGAGTAGTAGCTAGTCTGCTGAGTCCCAGTTTCACTTGTATTTCATTAACCCTTTATGTCATTTTGGGGTTATATAGAATAAGACCACAGGTACTATTACAACTTATATAAGCTACACTGTTCCCCCCTGCCCCCAATCCTCTGCTATCACTCAGTTAATATTTCTCTCCTTTTACAGAAATTGTTATTCTCACATCATCTTTCCTTTTGGCACCAATGCCTTATTTCTCAAATTAACTATTAATCCCTTTTAACTCTTCTCTTATTCCAAACCAGGTTTTGCCCCATCCTTCACCTTTGCTATTCAATTTATCAGTCTTCATATACCCACTTTTGCTCGCTTGCTTTGAGAAAGAAGGCATAAAAAGCAGATGACTAAAGCAGATAGAACTAAAAACATTTTCAGAGTGCTGGTAGATCTGGATGAAGAAAAGGTTTTAAAGACCACCTTAAGTTAAAATTTAAGTTGGTCATGTGTATGAATTTCTCCCCCAGGTTTTGCTGTTGTCTGTCTCTCAGTACTGATATTAGCTCCTCCCTTTGGACACAATCCTTCAACACTTAACTTGTGGATGAGGCTTAAATCCACCCTTCTGCTTCCCACACCATTTTGCCTTGTACCAATGATGGAAATAACTCCTATTCCAAACATCCTTTTGGAGAAAGTTTAGTTCATCACTAGGAGTTTTATTAATATAGTGATGCATGTATAGCATGTCTTTTTGCTTATGCAGCCTTTTCAAGTATTTACCAGCAAAGGCACTTGCTGAAGTGCTAAGAGGGTCACGGATTAAAAGTACCAACACTTCCATTATATAGACAAAAAGTAGAAACTTAGACCCCAAATCAAGGTGGTAGATACAAGTTTACCTCTCTGTCTATACCAACTTGACATGACAATCTGTCCCCAGACTCATAGTGGTAGTGGTCACAAGCTGAAAGATCTTCCAAATACCCAAAGTATTTGGATGTTCACAAGCAGTACTGCTGCTATTGCTTTTTAAATATTTCAGCTAGCAGTGTCCTAATTCAAACATAATGCAATAAATGGGTCTCAGGAGAGACTTTCCCTGAAGTCTGCTCAAGGGCATAAGTAGAGAGACATCTTAAGTCTTCTCCATTCAAAATGACACTTAAGATTTTAAAAATTAGCCTCAAACATATATGACCCACCAATAACTATCCTCATTGCTACTCTAAGTATTTTGCAATAGAGTCTTTCTAAGAACAGTGTTTTCAATTTTATTTTAAGCCTCCTCAGGTTCCACTGTAGCATAACTTTTAGTTTTGCAAATCACCAAAGAAACTGAGAAACTTACTATTTCACTACTATCAAAGTAGTAGAGACAATTTTATAGGTTTACTCAAAATTACCACCACAAATGCTTGAATTGTACCTTAGTTTTTCAATTCAGTAGATGGCACTCTTCCACCAAAATCAAGGAAACTATGTCCTCACATAAACAAGGGGTACCTTGGAGCTGGAATTCTTATTTTTAATAAGCAAAACCAGTTCCTACTCAGAGTGTTTCTTAAATTTTTTGTGCTTTTCATAGAACTTGGAAAGATAGTTTATTACATGCCAAAATATTAAGAGGGATTACTATGTTTTGTTGACATACCTGTAATTTTACTTAGTTATTTTGTCTAGACATTTGTGCTATTACACATAGCTCCATTTCACACCACAAAAATAGCCGCATATCAGTGTTGCGTGAAGTCATATTTTTGTGGCTTGTGTTTACCAGAAATCCAACTTGAAATGGACTATTAGAAGGTTGACATTGTCCCTAGAAGTTGCTTATGCAACCTTAATTCATATCTCCTCAAATGTATGATGGTCATTTATTTTTAAAAGTTTATGCACTCTCTCAACATCACTTGTAAAAGTTTTGCATTATTTAGCTTAAATTTTTTTAAATAGAGTGTCAAAAAGAGATAAATGGTCATTAGAAAAACCTAAATTAAGTTGCCAGATAAGAAAACTGGCATTAAAACATGCAGTTCAATATATTAAAATGTGAAGCATAGCATTAAAGATAACACTACCCATTCCATCTTAACTCTTCTTTTTAAAGTTGTTGCAGATGCCACCTTAGATCCTGTAGTTTGCTCTTTCTCAGTGTACTTGAGGACTTCAGATGGGTCCTTTCTTCTGCCCCATGAAATGCACCACTCAACAGTGCTAAAGAGTTCCCATGAGAGTATAAACACAGACCAGTATGTACTGGTTTGTACAGGCTGTGGATGTCAGAAATAAATAGCTTTTACTAGCACTGGGAAGAGGATAATTCAGACAATGTTATAAGATTTCCAAGTACCCACAGCTCAGTTTAAGACTGCAAAGGATGGAAAACAGATCATCAACAGAAAAGCACAGTCCAAGGTAGTTCTCCTATGCATCTTTCCTGCAGTTTTTCTAGTAGGCCCTTGAACTACTAGATGGAGGGAAGGTATTACCTTGCAAATCTAGCTTCAGTGAGGTTTTTTTTTTTTTTTTAGTATTTTATAGAATCTGCTCATCTTTCAGCCTTGTGTACTTTCAGTTCCTGTCAGATTCCCATGTCTGATAGCAGGGCAGATGAGCACTGCCTGAACTATTACAAGAATGTTTGTTTTACTTGTTTGTCATCTGCTAGTAATTTCTGAGGCCAAAGAGATATTTTGATCAACTTTGACAGAAGGGAAGAAGTCTTGCAGATAATAGTTTGCTGTAGGTCTTACGAAACCAGGAAGCTGAGAAGAGGGGAGAAACCCAGATTAGGCCCATATCCCATCAAAAGGAGAAAGGTGGCAGCATTACCTCAACATCCTAAAATAGAGGCTCTGTACAAAATGCTGCAATCACAGGAAACACTTCAAAAGTTACAACACGCAGGTAATTATACTGCAAGATAGAGCCATATGATAGCAGGTTTCACAGATAAAATATCTGTTTCTTTCCTCTAGATAAAAGTATCCAAAATAATGAATATCCATATATTACACTTACACATTATCACTTCCTATAACTGAAACTGTTCCAGTTCCAAGGGAAGGGGAAACCCCATTCTCTTCATATGATGACTTGAAGGAAGTGTTATATTCGGCAAATCGCAGTTTCGAGCCCTTCAAAGATGCAGAGCTATACCTGTTTATGCTGCTCAGCACTTCCAAGGTTCCTCCACAATCCTGTAGCTTAACTGAAATATCTGGCAATAATTCTGCAAGAATGAGATTGTCTTAAAAAAAAATATACATGCACTGAAATTCAAGAGTTTGACCTCTGATTTATTAGGAGCAAGGAAAGGGTCAGGGGGGTAAAGAAAGCTGAGCATTTTTCTACACTTGCCGCATAGTCATGGAAAGGCTGCAAAAACAGAGTAGAGTTTTTCCTTTCCACACAGTGCTGCTGTCTCCCTCACTACYGCCCTGCTCCCCAAATGCCAAGACATTCACATTTCCACTGTTCCTCCACCTTCTTTTAAATGGTAAAAAGAAGGCAAGGTAAAGAACAAGTCTGCACAAAGATGTGCTTGAAGAGTAATACAGCTGGATTCCTCAGAAAATTATTACCTTCAAAATGACAGTTGTTAAAGTACAAAACTAAGATAGTTTGGACTTTCTTTTAAGCAATTCGGTTCCCACTGGAATCCTCAGCAACTTATGTACACATGAGCACCACTCCAAGAGAGTGAAATGGCTGCTGCTTAGTTAAAAGATGAAGTATTTAAAAACCTAGCAATCATACATCTTCCAAAAAAAAGTAACCTCTATCATCACCACTAGTCACATCACTACCCCCACAAATAAAATTAAAAAAAGACATTAAGGGGGGAAAAAAAAAAAAAATCAAACACTCACTGTTTGAGGTAGACTATCAAAACCAGAGCTTTACTGAGGTTTTAATGTCAAAGCCTGAAGTTACAGGTGTCAAATGGACAGAGTTCCCCACCTTCTCTAGGGAAATTTCCAGCTGTGGAAAACAGCACTTCAGAAATGCCATAACAGGAAAATATCCAGGGGCTCAGACAAAAGAAAGATATTGTCTGGAACAGTACCCTTCATCCAACCTCAAGATGGTTTCTAAGCAGCAAATCCAGATCATTAAAATTAATATGACATTGTAGCCTAGTCAGTTCAGACCCGCTTTGAGTCAGGAGAACCTGCAACTGATACAGTGTAATTCACTGCTTAAAATGTTTTGATTGAAACATTTGTTTTAATGTTTTGAATGTCAGACAGCTTTTTCTAATTAGCATAGAGAAAAYGGAATTAATTAGTTTTGAGAGTTCATTTCTGTAACACCTTCCATCAAAAAAATACAAGAGGAAACCAGCAATGTAAATCTCAGCCAGCTACTGCAACTCACTATAAGTTGCAACATGTGGAAGTTTCACATATGCTCTGCATTGTGAGGAGTCAAAACACAGGAGGCTCAGATATAAGCTGGAATAGTAAGCATTTAAGTTGGTATCTGTCAGACTGAATCACCTGTGATGTTCCTCTTAAACATTTACTAGAAAGAAAACAGATACCCATGGGGGAAAACTATTGTTTCCAAGATTTGGCTAGAAAAGTTTGAAGAGAGTAAGTACCATCTTTACAAGGTACCATTCAAAGTTTATTTCTTCTTTCAAATGTTAGCATAGCAGAATGGCAATCTTAAACAGGAACAAATAATCCTGTTGTATATTCACAGTGGTCAGTAACTCTGTGTGAATTGAGAAAAAAAAAAAAAACAAACACCATTTCAAGAAAAGCATTAGACTTCCTGATGGTAAAGAATTCCACCCAAGCTAAATTCAAGTCACATATGTATTAAGACAAAAAGCTAAGAGTATTTTCCCTTACAAAAAGGGAATCTTTACTGGCCAGCTGCATGCAGATTCACTTTAATTCTTTGAAGCATTACAAGTCTGGAAGTGTTTTGCTTGCAAAGTATCCCAACTTCTTTTGCAAGAAAGTACTATAAAAAAACCCTGATTGATATGCTAGCACTGCAACCTTAAGTCTGATTACTATTCATTTTTCCCCATGAATGCCCAGGTTCCCAACTTCAGCCTCCAGGAAAGGCTGAAAGAAGTAGGCTGTTTAATCAAGAATGACCTAAAATCACCACACACATTCTGAGTCTGCTTGACTCTCTCTAAACTTGGCGAGTCTGCAGAGAACAGGCAGTCTTCAAATTCACCTTGCGGTAACAAGGCTGCACAGTCAGGATAGAGAAACATTTCAACAGAATCAAGCCTTATTCCTCCTCACAAGCCACATACATACACAAACTCAATCCTCTTGAAGCAGAGGAGAAAGAGGAAAGAGTTAAGTCATTCACCCCAGACCACCCGACTTGGCCTCTTCCAGTATGGATACATTCTTGGAAACTATTCATGGACAAGAGCTACAATTAACTCTACCAGAAGTAGCACTGTACTAAAGCACACCTGAAAACTGTAAAATAGTATTTTTGAAGAATCATTTAGTAAGAAGAAATCAGTCACCTACAGACACTGAAACTTGCATATGTTTAAGATAAAGACAGACTAACTAGGTTTTGAAAGACAAGCAGAGATTATTACTATTAACCAATAATTTCCAATAATTCAAAATAGCAACTATAAAAGGAACAATCTCTTCATATAATCTCCTCAAATACAAGTGAAAAAAGGAACATCAACTAGTGGCCTGTTGTGCAAACCCAGGATGAAGTCTGTTTACTAAAACCCACCATGATAGACTGATACATGCATTCCAGTCAAACATCAATGAAAACAGTATGCTGAATGGCATTTATTAGTAGTCCTTTTAAAAAAAAAAAAAAAAAAAGACAACTAGAGAGGTAACATACCAAATAGCAGCTGTGACCAGCACTGAGCTACTAAGATACTTTAGACTACTAAATATTTTTAAGAGTTCTTATTGGGAGCTGAAAATAATATATTTATAATGACTCAGTATCACTCATACAGAATGCGCTTACACTGATCATCTTTAAAGATTCTCCATTAATACACTAAGATAACACTAACAACAAGTATTCCCAACTGAGTTTAATTTCATCAGAAGTGAACTCCTGCCAAATTAAGTACACTTGTATCATTTACAATTATATGCTTTTAATGTACTATAGGAGACAATGAGAAGTTTCAGAATACAGAGAATTTTCTACTTTTGGGTTTTGTTGGGTTTTTTTGTGGGTCATTCCTCCCCCCNCCCCCCCCCCAAATAAACTATGTGGACAAAGTTTCCAAACTATGCTTTTAACTATTTTACCGGTTTTGTAACTGAAATCTGCTAATTTTGAGTTAAATATAATTTCAGGAATATTTTGCAAGAACAGTCTCTTTGAATGAGCTTTCCTACAGCAGGTGAGATTATATTCCTAAAAATGCCAATCCATTACTCGGTAGATTAGAGCAGCAAGCATTAGTAGCATCTTCTTTGCCAAATTGGATACAACTACTGTAACAGCACACTATGACATTTGAAGAATGTCTACTACAAAGTAGTTTTTCCCTTTAAAACTTACTCAAGGCCATTGTCTTCTGAACTTGCCCAGCACTCTGTTCTAATTGCAACAGTAACCTCCACTGCAGACAAAAAGAGCGAAGGCAGAGAACATTATCAGATCACAACGTGATTACCACACTCGAGTTTTCATGCCAGCTTCCTTGACATTAAAACTCACCATCACACCACACCAACACTCTTGGCATTTTATGTTTTACCATACCATAGAAACTGTTTTATCAACTGTTCAGGCATCTGAAAAATTTTGCTTAAGCAGCAAAGATTATTTCCTTGCTAACAAACCATAGAAGCTGAGAAAATTTTAAGTTGCATTTATAAAAATGATTACAATGTGAAGTACCGAGTTGAAATAAAGAAGTTTGTGCAACCATACTGCCGAACAACTTCATAGTTAAGGAATTCTTTCCTCTGACAGCAGTCAGCCAGACTAAGAGCACAGGAGCCACCATACTGACCCAAGCCAGAGGTCCATGCAGCCCAGCACCGTCTCCTACGGCAGCAATCAATGTTATTTAAGGCAAGCACACAAGCCTGGCCACTTTTTGCAGCCTATTCCCTTTCCACTCCCAAACCAAACATTCCTGGTGGATTAGGTATGTTAGAGGACAAATCCCAGTCTAGTCCCTTTAGCATTTGCTTATAGAGCCATTGTCTGCGAGTTTGTCTATTCCCCTCCCAAATGCACCAGTACAGCCTGCTGACACCATCTCCCACACCCACAAATTCTAGAATTTCACTAGTCATTATATTCAAAGTAAAAATTGCTTTTTATCTCTTTTAAATCAGTCTAATAGTGCTTTAGTGAATGCCCTCTAGTTTTTGCACTGCACATTGCTAAATGACAGCTCAGCATGCATTGTAACCAGTGTCCTCTTGATTTTACAATGCTTGATTGTATTTACCCCTTCTCCTCCTCTCTAAACTGAGGAGACCAAGCATTGTTAATCCTCTTGTAAGGCAGCCAGTCTATTCTCAGTAATTCCAGTTTCCCTCCTCTAAATCCATGTCACTTAAAATGCAGAAACCAGGAAAACACAGGACTCAAAATGTGGACACACCATTGTTCTATATGACAGCAAAATGATGCTTTTTTTGTTCACCATGCTCTTCCAAGTTTGTTGGGCAGATTTGGTAAAAACAAAGCAAAAAGCCAAGTTTCAGCAGCTGGTTCAGAGAAAACACATATGCACTTATCCACCGATTTGAAGCTTTATACTTTGACTGCTGTGATCTTTATGTCTCAAAGACCTAGTTTAAGCCAATCCTATTTTTATTTAATATATTGTATATATTACATATAATATAGTACATTAAATATGTTTCTAAATATATAATACACTAAGTATTATATATCTCAAGTAAATATCAGCTTGAATTCAGACAGGTGAATTACTATGAAGTTACACACAAAACTGACGAACTAAATATTTTAAGTAGTATTCTTGGAATTGAAGTAGTGTCTCCCAAGTTCCTGCATCCTGACTAGGAACTGATTCCCTGCCCTGCCCCCTGGTCGATCTTGAAAATAGAGGAAGACTACACTTGTAAAGGACAACCCAACTTTAACTGGGTTATGAAAGCCTTATGAAAGGTAGGCAACATCAAAATACTTCCCTCCTCCCAGTTTTCAAAACTATCCTTCTTTAAAAGGGATTCACTAAGGTAACAACTAAAGTCTTTAAGTATTCTGCCCAGGCCAGCGTGCACTAGACACAGATAAGTTAAGGTCATTTTTGAGCACTTAAGGGAGAAAAGCCTGTCCATAACATTAACAAAACAGTAAGGATTTCTACAACTTCAGTCTACTGAAATGAAATGCAGGCAGCTCCTATTTGCCAGAGGAACTGATGACAGTGATCACCTTCAGTGCTTATTATGCCAAGGCAGATGACCTTACCCTCAGGTGCAAGAGTAATAACAGCCTCATTTTTAGCTATTTTATAATGGGGAAAACCCATCAAGACAACTTTTTTTAGTGACTACCATATATTCACATTTAAACCACACACCATCACATTTCTGGCCCCTTTGGAATTGTAATCTCTGGTACTAAAATAGAGCTAGCTTTAAATAAAGTGCTGCAAATACAAGTCAGTTCTGCTGCAAAGTAGGGGACTGAACAGATACTGATGCATTCAAATATTGATCACCTAGCTCTCCAATTATAGCTATGCATCAGCTGTGATGTCTATGTACTTGCAGATCTGTAGAAGTTAAGTGTTTATTTCTGTAGAGCTGTATTTGCAAACTGCTGTAACAGGGGCCTTTATGGATGTTAGCACTAATATTACACTGAATGTGTTACAGGTAACTTTCCTGCATTAAAAGAGATGTGTTTACTAAGTTTCAGTCAGTTTATCTATAGAAAACTACAAGAGGTAAAAGAGGCTGCACAAATGTCATCAAAAAACCTGGTCTGGAAATGACAGAATGCACTGTTAGTTATGTACAACAAGACTATCACAAAGTACTGGAACTGCTTCTGGTTATGATATGCTAAAATGCAAAACTGCAGTTCCTAAATATTTTGTAACCAAACTTCCCTGTTAGCACCTTCTGATGTGCTGCTGCTCCCACTGGGAATTGCCAGCAGAAAGAACAGATCATCAAAAGTCACTAAAGTTTGCTCAGGAAATGCCACCTCCTCCCCGCATTTTTTTTTTTTTTTCTTTTTACCCAGAACAGCATTTATTTGATCTGGAAGTTATTGGCAGAGTGTTCATCTGGAACAAAACCCACAAAACAAAAACCAACAAACCCACAGTTCTTTTAAACTGCCATAGTTCAAAAGTTAAGTAGTTTTTGTCCTTTGCTACTCAAGTAAGAAAAGAAACAATATTATGAAAGTTAACTCCTGCTGCCTCTTCCTCACAGCATCCTCTAAAGCATGTATAAATCCTATTCTATTTTACTTTTTTGCTTACTGTCCCTTTGACTATTAACATAATTGGGACTATATTCACAGTACTTCCATGGGCAATGTCTGAAAGAAAACAAGTACAACAGTCAAGTCCTAGGCAGCCACATATACTGTGGGTAACTGAAAAAAGTTTTTGGACCTATGTTTTTCTTTAGGTTTTTTTTTTTTTAACTGAAAGATAGAGAAGTAAGTACAAAACAAGTTTAAGAAAATGGTAGTATTCTTTGTGAGTGGCAGAAATTGGAATACTATTTCCTTTGGCCAGCAGCCCTTATAAAAACATTGAGACATTACTAAGACTGTGTACTTTAGAGAGGTGGGCTACCCGATCTCTTTTTTCCAGGTTAGTAACTCACCAGGATTTCTTTCCAAAGTGTTATGTTTTCCACCTAATTATTTTAAAGAATGAGGGGATATTCACCACACCAGCAAGAAATCTCATTATATTTAGTCACTTAAATGGAAGTTTACTGGGGGCATTTTTTGGTGGCTTTCCTTTTTATCTGACATTTAAGGGCAGCTGCAAAGCTAATCTCACTGCACAAGTTTGGAACACACATAAAAGGGAATGCCAAGGCAAGTTATTCCTATGCAGCCCWTTCCGCATATTAATAAGCATCACTAAAGCTTAGTAACTGTACTTCTAATATCAACACTACAAAGTTCAGTCAAGAATGTTTTTCAACTGTGAAGATGAACATCTGCTCTGTTTAACAAGGTAGTAAGATTAGATAGAGCATATGCTAAAAAAAAAGTTACAGGCATGATAATCCTATCAATTTAACATTAAGTGATCACAAAAAATTAGCATTCTATTCTTTTTCCCTAATGAGAAAGTAGAAAAATGCAAATTGCTTTTGTCCATCTGCTGCTGCTGACTACGAGTTGGTATTACTAGGTGGGAAAGAGGCAGGACCTTTAATAGAAAAGGTTATCAAAAACATTGGATACCAGCTGGATTACCTCTTTAGTTGGCTCCTCTTGAAGTGTTAAATGTATCATCTTAATGTGAACCAAAGACCTAATAATGTTAATCAAACATATACAGAGTACAAGCCTGGCAGGAGCTTCAAGAGGCTATGCAATGCAATCCCCTGCTTGAAACAGCATGAATCACACAAAATAAAATAGTAGCTCGCTAAGCAGAAGTACAAAGGCCTTGCTTCCTTTGGATCTGCATCCTTTCTTTAGTTCCCTGGTTTCCAAAGTTAAAACAGCTCCTGTGAAGACTTTTCACAAGAACATAGGAGCACAAGGAAACGATTAGTTCTTGGAGAATCCATGGGAGATACATCATAAAAGGGCGAGTTTGGCCCACAGCCTTCTTGGTGGAGAATGTAACCTCCTCTCTCCACCAGTATTGCTCTTACGAACACTGTCTGGTTTGAGCAGGACAGGCTAAGACTTATTCTGGTCATGGAAGCAGTAGTCACTGCAATTATCTCAATTTTAGAAGGAAATTAAGCTTGAAGTTGCCCAAACAAAAACCAGGTTTTGTTACTACCTTTTTAACACACTTATGAAAGAAAACCCCATGACATTCAGTAAAATGAATAAAGTAGCCTTTAGTTATTTCTATCAAGCTATAAACTCTGTAGAACAGTGATCAAGTAGTTGATTTTGCAAACTGCAACACTTCAGACTGCACTTTTTCAAGTATTACAAGATCAGCATCATTGTTATTATGAAAAATTTCAGTTTCACATGTCTTAATTACCTCAATCAGCATAACCTAGCATTCCTCAAAGCATTTAATCTTGCACTTTGTTTTCTATACTAGCAGACACACATTTCAAGTTTTACCTACTTGCACTATTCTTGATGCTTAAGACAAAATTCAAAGCAAATGAAAAATCCGTAAAGTACAGAACCACTGATGCAGAGTAGAACTGTGGACAAATGACTAGGGAAGATCTATTCCCGAACTTCAGTGGAAAAATTTTTACTAATATAATATTATAATTAATCTTAATTCAGCAATTGATATAGCTGCCTCAATACAGGCACTATCAATACCTATAATTTTTTTTTTAAGAGAAGCTTACGGAAGTAATTAGGTTAGAACAACTAGTACACAGGCCAAGGCTGTCATCAAGTTGTACAGATCTCAGACATAAAAGCAGTTTTGGAATCTCTTACCAAGGAGAGATTTTAACTGTAAGACAAAATGGCTCTCATTGGTGGCAGAGAGTCTTAAACTGAACATCAACGTGTCAGATCAGGCTAAATGACAGCCACAGAAAAACTAATTTCATTAAAGCATTGTAAAAAAAATCAAGATGAATCAGGATTCAGTATGAGTCTCCAGAGGCTGACAGAATTGCTACATATTTTAGAAATCTACTAAATAAGGAATTATACCACTCTACCACAGTCCTCACTAGTGAAATATTTCAGTTTTAGCTCTTTCCAAGACCTTCATTATTTTAAACTGTGCCTAAATACAGTGGTACAAATATCACTGCCAGAGATTTAAGTTATGTCATTAGACTTTCACCTGTATTTGCACTGGAAGTCAACAGAAGTAGTAACTTAGTGTTCCCTTTGATAAACATGTAAGCTGTATTATTATCAAGTGCCTGTGATAGAAGCATTGACATGAAAAAGGTCACCTAAGTTATCACCAGTTGAATACTAAGAGGCTAYGCTTGCTTAGCATTCAAGTACCAATTACGATACCACAATTTAAACTCATGGTTCGGCAAAATAAGGTAAATTCAAAAGCTGCTGAAAGACAGCATACTGGCGGTGGGTAAGCAATGTGCTCTCATATGCAGTTTTGGTTCACAAGTACCACAAACTTCTTCCTCAGGCAGGCAAACAAATAAATACTTCATGTCAAAGAATTATGTCTCTGGAGAAGTAGAGTCTTGTCTACTTAACCAGATGTACTTTGCAGGATTAAGAATCTGCATTTTTCAAAAAAAGATTATAATGATCAGTTTGATGGTACACTCCAGGATGGACCACATCAAGAGTAGCAAGAGGAAAAGAGAAGACCCAAGAGATTAAAGATAAAGACCTACCACAGAATTAACTCTCTCAAAACTGCAAAGGACTCAATTTTTTTCAAAATGTGAAACTATTAGCAGATCGCTAAGATTAAGGACAAAGTGGACTGTTCCCAAAATCCATGTCCTCCAGTTTTAACTTCATATAGAATGTAATAATTCCCAAGTTTCATTCTGTTTTTCACTGAGCTTCTACATAGATAACCCTACAGAAACAGATGTGTTATGGGAACCCTGATAAATAATGTGGGCTTTTACTGTTCCATTAAACTGAGAAACAAAAAACAGTTCTAGAAGAGCAATAGGAAACATATAAAAATAACAACTGAGGACACTTCTAGTCACCTTAAACATAATGTGTAAGAACACTTATCTTTGCCTTGTGAAACCTTTGTAAAAATAGAGACCTGGTGTCCTGGTTTCAGCTGGGATAGAGTAAATTTTTTGCCTAGTAGTTGGTATAGTGCTGTGTTTTGGATTTAGTATGAGAAGAATGTTGATAACACACTGATGTTTTTAGTTGTTGCTAAGTAGTCTACTAGTCAAGGACTTTTCAGCTTCCCATGCTCTGCCAGGTGCACAAGAAGCTGGGAGGGAGCATAGTCAGGACAGCTGACCCAAACTGGCCAAAGGGGTATTCCATGTGACATCATGCTCAGCATATAAAACTGGGGGAAGAAGAAGGAAGGGGGGACGTTCAGTGTGATGGCACTTGTCTTCCCAAGTAACCATTACGTGTGATGGAGCCCTGCTTTCCTGGAGATGGCCGAACACCTGCCTGCCAGGAAGTAGCGAACGAATTCCTTCTTTTGCTTTGCYTGYGYGYGCGGCTTTTGCTTTCCCTATTRAACTGTCTTTATCTCAACCCAGGAGTTTTCTCACTTTTACCCTTCCGATTCTCTCCCCCATCCCACCGGGGGGGAGTGAGCAAGCAGCTGTGTGGTGCTTAGTTGCTGGCTGGGGTTAAATCACAACACCTGGACACTTAGAAGTCTAATGCAGTTACAAAATTTCTGCCAAACAGGAAGTTCTATCAGGAAGGGTTTGCAATCTTGATTTGCGCTTTCAAGCTTTATCACATCTCAAATCATGAGCTGCTTCTACTTTTCCAGTCATGACTTTACCGACACTGCTCATTTCTTCTCCTGCAGCAATAATGCTACTTCAGTTCTAAAAGCCCTTCGACAGTGACCGAGAAAGAACAAATCCAGTAAAACATCGAATTAATAGCCTAGTGAATTGAGCACTGTACCAGAAGTCTGAAAGCCTAAGCTGGGTCACAGCTGTCCAATTCCCTGTTATATTTTACCCTAACAACATCAGATCACACAATCCATACCACCTCAGTGTTTCACAAATAGCTAGGAGGTACAAGGAAACAGGCTATGCTAGTGCTATGGTAACACCTGCAGCCTTGCAAACTTTGCATGCTTTCCAGAGACATTTCCTTCCCCAAGCTTGCTATGACCCAGCAAGTTTGAAGCTGCAAGTTTATATCCATTAGGCTTCTACTCCATCAGTAAAATAACTATAGGGAAGAAAAGTTTTCATTCTAAAGTTCATTTTTGTAAATTACAGTATGAGATTCACCACAGTTATACTTCAAGCATTTTTGAACAAAAGCAATGACTACTAAAAGCTGTTTAGTAGAACTACAGTATATGCAATAATACATCAAATCAAAGACCCATTCAGTTTTCTTGCTTTGATGGAAGCATCACGAAGTCTCCCAACAACTGTACACATGGATTTAAAAAGTACACCATCCTATTTATTATGAAGAATTTAGTAATAGCTTTCTCTGTGTAGGATAACTTGCTATAATTCCATACATTTTTAAGAGTTACATGTCTCATCATGGCATTTTGGCCTTATTTCAAAATATCCAAAGGTAGTTGATTTTCTTCATTTAGGGGATGGGGATTTTTCACGAGCGCACTAATGATACCCACACGAACTAAGTGCTGGAAGATATGATAAGAAATGTGGTAGTGTTAAAAGAAACGGAAATGTGATAAGATTAATGTATGTTTCAAGCAAAGTAGTTTTCTTGTTTAAACTACTCTATGTGAATTGGGTGGCAAGGTAGCCAATAAACATTTTCTTATTAGCAGATAATCACAGAGTCTCTTTGGCATGACACTACTGCAATATTTTTAGTAGCTTTACCGATATACTCTTCCCAAAACAGGAAGATTTGTTTGAAGTCCAGAAGAACGTTGGCAAAGGTTGAGACTATTCTCTTCAGTGTACAAATGCCAAAAAAAATCCTGACAATCCACAAAACAGTAGTTTGGTTTGACTTTGATATATTCACAGAATAGATAGAATCACAGAGTAATTTAGGTTGGAAAGGACCTCCCAAGTTCATCTGGTCCAGTCTCCCACTTGAAGCTGTGCCAACTTCACAGTTAGATGCTTGGTTTGAAAAACTGAAATCTTTGCTCTGCATACTGTAAACAAAACTTCAGCCATTGCCTTACTGCCCTTCCTCCAGAAGGAAAAAAGAGCAGGTGTAGAGCTACTTAAACAAAAAAAAAAAAAAACAAAAACCCACACAACAAAAAACCCCCACACAAACAAAAAAACCAAAACAAAACCACCAAAACCATCTCAAGCTGATGTTTCAATGAGAGGGGAAAAAACCCAGTCAGACTGCCTTGCATAGTCTGAATGATCCAAAGGAAAAGCATTCTTAATGGATATAACAACATCCCAAGTTTGACATGTAATTTTGTTACAGCTTCAGAGAATTCACTGAATTGCTTGAAATTTTTCGTATACATCTACAGCAAAGCTATCTAGATGCAGCAACATAAACATTTTATCAGAAACTGACTGCATGGAACCACACATCCAGGCTTTGAGCTATTTTGATCAAAGAATAACAGTTGTGAGTTCTTCTCACAAAGGCCAGAGAATGGAAGTCACAGAAAGCAAGTTTTATATGCCTCAAATTTATGTAAGCAAATGGCTGAAGTTTTCATATAAGTCATCTTTTACTGCTGAAAAGAATGGGGGGGAAATGAACAGATGCTGACATTCAGAATGATTGGGATCTTCAGATATTTAATGACAGAAAGACAAACAATCTAATTTTTCTCCTTCCTGTGAACTGGGTTTGCAACAGGAAAACAAAACAAAAAAAACCTACAAACTTTAATTAAAGAACCTATTCTGCTTGGGAATAAAGAGTCCTAGGTATAATTTGGTCTGTGTGGAAGGCATAACACTTATGCTACAGGTATCCCCTTTATTCTCAAGAATTTCTAGTGGAAATGGTCTTCCATTTTAGAATTCTCTCTACCAAGAGAGACTGAGCTCCAAGCTGCAAATGAGTATTTTTAAGGCCTGAAGCACCAATAAAGATACTGCATTCATGTTGGCACACAATCAAAATACATCTCAATTGATATACTGTCCTAGTTTTGCTATTGAGAAATTAAGGCACAGAAAACTGAAGAAACTTGTTTAAGATGGAGCAGTTAAACAGCAGGGAGCAGGAGATTTCCTTCAAATTTTCTGCTTTAGCTTCAAAGCTTATTCTACCTCCTATAAAAGCAAACAAAAAAGCTCAGCTGACTATTAAGTCCACAGCCCTGTACAATTAGTAATTTAAAGTTCCAAGGAAACATCACCCTAAAGACACAAATCCTGAAAAAGCCCATTTCACCTTTCTCAAACCTCTTTACAGTTTAAATGCTACCCTGTTCAGATCACATTTGACTTCTACAGGGACTTCTAAGGAGAAGAGTGAAAACAACAGACAGCATGGAAGCAGGGCTATTACTTATGATACTGAATGCTGCCAGGATGTCAGGGTGAAGTCTACCCAATTACACCATTCAGGCAAGTTAAACCTTGAGTTCACATACTCAACTCTAGCTCATTAGAACGTTTTCATATCTGCTGAGAAAACAAAGCACAGACAATTATGCACAAAACTACCTAAAAACTATGGACTATGTGTCCTGCTGTAATGGTTTGGGTATGCACAGGACAGAAGCAAAGCATAGATGAACTTTTAACTACTTGATATCTAACACATTTGGGACAGATCAAAAGGTGAAAGCCACCCTGGTAACAACAGCTAAATCCCTTTAAGTATGGAGAAAGTCAAAGAGATTGGTCTGCAGTGACAAATGAGGCCACCAGCAGCTTACACTGACCATTGCAGTTTGAAATCCATAACGAGCACAATTGCTCCTTGTGGGGAACACATCCAYAAACATCCAGCACTGTGCAGAAGGGTGAGTCTGAGGTGCAATTGCCACACATAAGAGCCAGACCACCAGCCAAGACTCAAACACCTCAACCAGGTGGAACAAGTGTTCTCTGATCAGCACCACGAACTCAGAGGAACAACTGGATCAGCATGAGCAGATGAGTGTGGGTGTATGCGAGATAAATAAATTTAAGATTTTATATCACTCAGCACTGTGCTTCTGCTCTTGTGCCTACCTCATCACTCAATTTCCCCTGCAATACGGAAAACAGAAACAAACAGCTTAACTATTTTCAACAGATCCTAGTGTCAGGGAGAGGGTCATGTCAGCTGGCTGTTCTATAGTCAAGAGTGGGTCCAGCAYCTGACCTCTCTCCAGGGTTTGTATTCTACTAAGCTACACACTTTGTAACTTTCCCTCATACACAGTAAATGAACCAAGTTTTTGTCCATAGCTGAAAACATAAGAACAGAGCCTTTGTTATTAATTGCTCAAAATGTTCCTTTCTATGGAGGGCACAAAATACTTCTCTAATTAAGGATAATACCTGAGCAAAATCAGTCTGCCTYAGAAACACTTGCTTTTAAGTCTCCTAGCTAAATCAGAGTTAGAAATATTTCTAAGTAACTCTGGAAATAGAATCAAGTTTTTTTTAAAAGGAATACAAGGGATACACTGCTCAAGTTAAGCTAGTGAATAATCCCAAACTGTAACTTTGGTGGCTCATAAGGTTTAAGTTTTACACTAAAAGCAGTCTCCTTTTATGGACTTCTCTCCCTCTTAAAACTGCAAGACCTAGAACCAACTGCTGCTTATGGGCATGGAATGGCAAAGTCCTGCCTCTGGCACACTAAGTCACCAACTCCACAATGCTCTCCTCCAATTTTAACCCATCAAGCCTAGGATCGGGGACAAAGAATATTAACAGAGTAGTAATTCTACTCCTAATCCAATTAGTGAAACATGCCACCTATAGTTTAGGTATTTCCATTTTCACAGTTACTTTGTGGATTCAGAGAATTCAATACAGTGTTGATGTTATTTTGTCTTTATCTCTAATTGATAAATATACTAAGTCAGTGAACTCTCAGTATATTTGTATCCAGAGATTTTCGTTCTTCAGAAAAAGCTTTAGTTCTATTTTTACATGTCACTGTATCAATACTAGAGACAACATTTAGTATTTGTGTATTAAAATTCCCTCTGTTCCTCCACTACTGGTTAGAGTCCTCAAAGAAGGATGAGATGGGAGTGTGGTTAAGAAAATTCCTGCTCACATTAATCTGTAATAATCAATACTGGTTTTGAAGTTAAAATACCCAAATTGCAGACTGCTCAAATACAGAGAACATGTTCTGTAAAGGGGTTAGCTGATAAATGGCCCAAAGTCAATCAGGACCGTAATATTAATTTCTTCATGTATTAATGAAATCTAGAAGAGGTTAGCTCATTCCCTGATTTAAGAATATTTTATCTTTAATAGCCTTTCTAAAGAAAAAAAAAAAAAAAAAAAAACAAAACCACACAAAAAACCCACAACCTTGCTTCACAATTCCTCAGATTACTTGCTTGCAATAGGGAGGAAGTGAAAGCTTGACAAGATGCATCCATACTTGAAGATGCAAGGAAAACACTAATAGCCAGCTCCCATCTGCTGGCAGGCAATGAAAGAAGCATTATCATTCCTTTACTTCTACACTCTCACAACATGAATGCAGAAAAAAGTGAGGATTGACTTTTCTCCCTAGTAAATACTAATACTTTTAGTATTTACTTCCCAACGAATACCTCTTACTGACTCTCAGTCTTTCTAGTCCATGCCTCGTTTCAATTAAAAACACTTCTGCAGCTCTAAAGAGTAAGTGGCTCCCACTTTAACAGATCCTTGCACGTAATTTATTGTTCATAAAAACCTTAGCAGGTAAAGCATCCTGTAAGTTAACAAGCACTTTTTGGTTGTGTTTTTTATCTTTGAGCAATAGAATGGAATAAGCACTTCTTGCAAGTTTCACTCCTTCCCAAAGAGTGCTTTTCAAACCGGTTTCACCAGGCAGAAAGCGAGCGGCTGGTTTTACATTGGGAATGTGTCTGAGTCTACCCCTTCTGCCTGCCCTCCTCCATCCCAGAGAGCAAGTAATCACAGAAGACATAACTTCTGCAGTGTTGTTGGGTTACAGGACTAACGTATCAGCTGACGTTGAGGGCTTTTAACCAGTTCTTCCAAGAATCAAGATCTGTATCAAGGTACTGAGAAGCATGTTCATCTTTGTCAAGTTAGGGGAGCACAAATGTTTCAGCCTCTGCATGAAACTTCTTCCCTTAGGAAATACATTTTCTGTCAACATTACTGCTTCCTCTCACAGTAACTGTTTCTTCCCTCACAATCTTGCAATACTTCCCTCAATTATTTAGAATGCAATTCACACTCTGAGAATTCACAGGTGTAGTCATGGATGAGTGCCAGTAAACAGGTTTCATCAAGTCATCATTACCCAAACCRCAACATCACATTGCCCAAAATTACAGGTGAGTAAGTACTAAACAGGTGCATTTTGATCTCTCCTTTTCCTCCAACCCAAATCCTTACTTTCAGGTCTCTTTTTGTTTTCTCATCTATTCTACCAGTATGAGAGTAATTAACAGCACCACCCACCCATTCTTCATTCTTCATCTAAATAAACTTTATCACTTTTTTGAAACCAAAATTTATGGAGCTAAGGGTAGTTTCAAATATGGCATTAAGAGCACTGCATGGTTATTACTGTTACTCATACTTTGAATTAAGAGATCTTGGGAGTTCATAATAGCTATCATTATAGATACCATACAAGCTACTTCACTTCAGCCTCTTCTTTAAACCTCAGATTTGATACTGAAGTTCTAATTTTTCAACATGTAAAAGACAACCCTCTTAAGGCAATTAACCTTACAGACAGAGTAGTGATGTTACAGAAGGAAACAAAAAAGGTCTACTTGCAGACTAATATAAGCAGCAAAGGAAAAGGAAAAGATGAAATTTACCTACAGTTTAAAGAGGATTATGTCAGTTTTTCTAGCAGATGGCCTAAGCCTTCCCCAAAAAGGTCACAGTTCAGTCAATTTCAGGACAACAGAGAATTCAATTCATTCTCTCTTGCTGAAAAAGTAAGGTTTGGGCAATGGCAGTGTGGATTAAAGGGCATCTTCTTTTAAAAATAAAAGTTTAAACACATATGTTAGTCCATGGCTTGGGTAGTACCATATGGCTATGAACATATGGGCAGTTCACTTTTTAGTGAACAAAAAGAAGCAGGGTTATTGGTACTTTATTCCACAAATTCATTCTGCTCATCTCAGTCACTTGGAAACTATTAGTGAGATACAATTCCTGTACCCTTTAGCATCCCCACTTGAAACCACCTTTTGGCAACACAGAAGCAGTAGCAGGTAACTACAGTATTACAAAGCTTATCTCAAGAACAAGACCAAAAAAAAAAAAAAAACAACAACAACACACCAACAAAAAACACCACCAAGCAGCATGGAATTTTTCAATCCCAGAGGACATAGCAGAACAACGTAACAGAGCTCAGCCCAGGTCTCTCTTTAGATTTGCAGTCAGCTGCTGTAAACAGTCAGCACACTAGTAACCCTCTACAAAATGTATATATTAACTTGAGATAATGGGGACTGAGCAGCCATACCTCACATCATTAATACAACTTGAACTGACACAAAGAACAAGCAGAACAGCCAGGCCACCCACCAACAGAAAACAGAGCTTTTTTCTCCCCTACTGCATACCTGGTTCCCACCAGACTTCTGAATGGTTCCAGCAGCTGAATCAAAACATCACTTGAGTGAGGTGCACTAAATCCGCTTCAGAATATAAAAGGATACAGCCTTAGTGCTCCAGTCTGAGTCCCGATGGCCAGTATTTTCTGAACAGGATCAAATGCCAAGGCTGAAGGTTGATAGGGGAAACCATGGCGTACAGTCTAACAAGTCAGAGCATCGCAGTAATGATGGGTCAAGCAGCAGACCAAAAATAAACAGAATCAATATCATATGTCAGGGAACAGGATTCAGTGTTAATCACAATTAAGAAGGAACTACAAAGCATTTTAACAACAGACTGAGAAAATCAGCTGTCTTACATGAACCAATTATAAAAGATTTTTTTAGTCATAATTACTCATTCATCCTTGATCATCAAGTGACAGTCATACTTACTGAAACTTAATTTGAATCTTACATTTCTTCTGTACAAAGACTGTATCAACTCAGCATTTTATTTTTTCATCTACCTCATTCTCTGAGTAATCTTATTTTCAGCTCTAACAAAGGCACTAAACTATTAAAATCTGAGACGTTCCTAGGAAGTTTGGCAACAAAGCCAGACTTGTCATTAAAACTATTACAAACTACTAGACCTGCTTTTCTGAGAATCACTTCAATTTCAATCCAACAGGCCCCACATGACAGTGCAACCTCTCTCAGCACGTTAAGAAAAAAAACAATCCAAGCTCCACAGAACTAATCTCTCACCCTCTGCTTCCCCCAAAGAGAAAAAAACAGCCCCCAAAATAGACAAAACCAAAAAACACCCCACCAAACAAAGCAAAAAAACCCCTCAACCATAGGATTCTTTCTTAACATGAAGCTATTGGCACATTTAGCTTTTTGGTTAGCCAAGACTGGTTTGGTAATTGACCAAGCACTAACTCCATTACACTTCTCAGGCTGCAATTAGTCAGACTCAAGAACATAATAAAAGTGTCACCTACTCTTATTTCTGTTATAAACGTACACAAAGCAAGCCACACAAATGCTAGCTTTTCCATTTCAAAACTTTAAAGCAGAGTTATTTTAGGACCTCATAAATGCATAGCAAACTTCTGATATACTCCTTTTATTTCACTGAAGTTGCAGGCATACCCCGCAACTCTCAGTATTTCACAGTGAATAAAATCTAACTGGTAACAGCTCTGCTCTTTTCCATATACTTCGTGAACAACTTGCAAAAGTGGCAGAAACGCCTGCAATACTAGATAAAACAAGGAGGAGAATTCACAAACAAGCTCATCCATATCAAGCTAGGCCATGGGTGCATTGTAGAGATAAAAATGGGTATTGATATTCAAATCAGTTTTTATTCCTCTTGGTACAGCTGGTGGATTAATTCGCTGCATCATTTTCTGAAGTGTACAGACACGAACTGCAGTTATTGTACCACGCACAAGCAAATAAAAAACCAGGAACTTTTCCTCTGTCTCTGGAAAACATTTGCAATAGCAGCATCGGCAACTTGGCAACACACTGCAGCGAAACCACCACAAACGTCTACAGCCTTTTTCAGGTGCAAAGGAACAGGATAAATGCATTTTCAAATAATGCAGAGCGACAGATCCCCTGTCCTTCGGGCCCATTAGCAGAGGCTTCTACTCAAATGCCGCGATAATCAGATCTGCACTACAGCTAGGCATCACTCCTTCCCCCATCCATCCCACTCTTTCTGCGAAGCCTTCATGAACACGGTCAGTATTACACGCATAAAAGAGCCTAGAAGACGACAAACCCTGAAACTCTCCAGGAAAGATGACTACGGAAATCCAACAAGACCTGTACAGCTACACCCACCGCCTCCTTCCCTTCTCCCTTCCCCCCCCAAATAATAAATCCAAACAAGTAAACAGGAGCGGCGGGCAGGCTCGGCGAGGTCGGTACCGAGAAGCAAAGCCCGCAGAGCCCATCGCGGCGGTGCGCCCCCTTCCCCGGCCGCCAGCCCGCTCGGGGCTGCAGCATTCATTCACCTTGCAGAGCTGGAAGTGCTCGGACTGGAGCGTCTCCTGGATTTCGGTCTCCCGGTTCCCCGCCTGCTGCTGCTGCGCGGCGGACGACGCCGAGGCGGCGGCGGAGACCGCCGTCAGGCCGTCCAGCACCTTCCTGATGTTAAATTTCCTCATGGTCTTCGGCGGCAGCGTTCCCCGCTGCCCCGGCCTCGCCGCCGCGCTGTCGCTGTCACTGCCGCCCGCCCCGCAGGCAGCAGACGAGCTCCCGCCGGGGAGGGCGGTGCAGGGGCGGCCCGCGATCAGGGGCGCCGCGCTCCCCGCCGCGGGGCAGCGCTCCTCCTCGTCCGCGGGGAGGGCGGCGAGGCGTCAGTCCGGCAGCGCAGGGGCGCTCCTCATCGGGGCCCGCGGGCTCGGAGACGGAGACTGAAGCCAAGCAAACAGGAGCCGGTCAGCCCACCAGCGCCGCCACCGCCGGTCCCAGACTCGCCGCCCGCGGCCGCTCCGCGCCCCGCGCCCTGCCCGCCGGAGCGCACGGCTCGCCCCGAGCTCGGCCGGCCCCGCCCCGGCCCAGCCGCCCCTTCCGCCGCCGGGAGTGTGCGGGCTGCCTCTCCTCTCCGCAGAGCCTCCGCGTCCCCCCGCGCAGCCCGCCTCACATCGCGGCAGCCGCCGCTGTCATCCGTCTCTGCGTGCGTGTGTGTGTGTGTGTGTGTGTGTGTGTGCGTGCGCCGGTCCCCTCCCGCCGCCGCAGTCTCTTCCCCCCTTCGCAGGCGCCCGCCCCGCGGCTCAGGCACCCTCCGCCTCCTCAGAGCTGCGTGTGCCGCCAGCCAGTCACCAGCGAGGCTTCTCCCGGCTGCTGCCAGCGGCTGCTGCCGCCGCCCGCCCCCACAACCATCATCCTCCTCCTCCTGCCGCCGCGGAGGGCGCCTCCCCCGCCTCACGGTCGCTCCCCCTTGCCTGACAACGCGGAGGAGCGGCGGTGGCGGCGGCGACTACCGCGGCGCCCTGCCTCACAGTGGCGGGGCGACCGCGCATGCGCGCTAAGAGCGCCGGCACCCGGATGTGGCGGTGTCTGTTCCCCCCGGCCGCGCCGCGCGGGGACCGGGGCGGCGTGAGGGGTGCAGGTGTGCGGGTGGGGCGCGGCGAGGCGAGGCGAGGCGACGAGAGCACCGCGTCGGGCGTGAGCTGGGTGTTGGCCTCCGGCCAGGCGGAGGCGGGAGCAGGTAACAGGTGGCAGCGCCGTCCGTGCCGCCGGCATGGCACTGGCGGTGCACGGCGGCTCCCGGGGAGCCGGGCTGCCGTGGAGGGAGCAGCGCTTCGCCCGTGGTTACACGCGGAAAATCCCCCAGCGGCTGTGGGGCGGAGGGGCTGCGCCTCAACCCGCGGCGGCGGCGGCCCGGAGGTCGTGGCGGGTGTCAGCCAGGGCCGGGGCAGCGCCGGCGGTTTCCCTGCGGCGCTGCCTCACGGTGCGGCGGTGGGGGTGGCGGCACCCGCCGGGGCCGGGGTAGCGGCGGCGGCGTTGGGGGCGAGGCGAGAGGAGCGTTTCCAATGGCAGTAACGGTTAACTGAGTAACGGTCAACGGAGGGGTGCGATCCCTCTGTACCCCTCACCCTAGCCACCGTGCTGGTGAGCTGCGCAGGTGGCGCGGCCCCGGCCTGGGAGCGTTAGCTGTTCATAGCCAGACCCGGCTGGACCGAGGGCTACTGCGGAGGTAGCCAACACCATCCGAAGAAGTCACAGCCAGCCCTCGCTCTGCAAGGCGAGCCGTTCGCTGGGGTTACGAAGGTGCTTCCATTCATTCCTACGGCGGCAAAACTAATTTAAGCAGGTGGCACAGAGTTAAAATTTCTTTCCGCTAACCGCTGTTGTGTAGTATTCTGTCTTCTGCTTTTATTTTTCTTCTAGTACTAGATTGCATTTTTGGATTATCTGGTCAGTGGTCAGGTAATAGATGTTACTCTTGTCTCAGTCTTTGTTATATTGCTGAAGGTAATTATTATTTGTGACTCTTTCCTGAACTTCCTTTTCAACTAAAATGAACTGGAAGATCAATCATCACTTTTGGAGGGAAAACTTGTAGAGATGTGATTCGTAGAATCATAGAATGGTTTGGGTTGGAATTGGCTCGCATCTCCTAGCTACAGTGTGAATGCCGTAGCAGTAAAAGGCTCCGCACATAGTAAAACGGTCCTTTTAAGTGGTGTTTTCAGCCTGATAGCCAGGCATGCTTTATTAGCACAGGAAATGTGATAGTGCACAGAGGGAGAAGCGTAATCAGAATGCAGCAAAATAGTTATGGTGCAGCCATCATCTTAACCTCAAAAGTAAAAATTCCACAAACTCTTCTTAGACCTGTAACCCCATGTCAATTTACAGCCATATTGCAGCAGGTATATGATGTATAAGCATTTGAAAGAAACCAAGACATATTCTTACAAAGTGACTGAGTCATGAATTTACATAGCTGTTCCCCTGTGTTACCAGGACTGTTGGACACTTCCTCAAATCATCTTGGTAAAATGTGAAAGAATGCTTCCAGAGATGGCAAAAGTCCTAGAAATAAAAGAAGTAGACTTAAATAAGGATCAGTAAGTATCTGATATAAAAATTAACTTAATTTTAGGAGAGAAATGTGTGCATTTTCAATATGTCTTTAATTATCCATTACATATTTTAGCTAACAGTTTATAAGTTACAGAAGTAATGTCTAATTTTTCCATCTATTCACACATGCTTATTGTAACACACTAAACTGGGAAGAAAAATTCTAGAACTTGGCCATGTTTGGTAAATGGTAAACACTGTTACAGGTAAAGACATGTGTACAGGTATAACTTTAAGAATGTAAGTTATAGTCCATTTGAGTTCTGTTGTCAGTATATGTTAGACAAGGCCCTGCAAACACTCCTAGTTATAACTTTCATAGCACAACTAGCCTCATTATCTATAGTAATATTAATCACAGAAAAAAAAACCCAAACTCAAAACTGGATGAAGAATTAAAGGACTTTAAAAGCACACTTTTTGCATACTTCAGTCACTTTCATTTCCTTACCTTCTACGTGCTGGCCCTTGAATCCATTCTTTAACTGGACTATACATTTTTAGAGAAGAGGTTGGATTTCATTTTCTGTTTACATTAGCACCTAACACAAGGAGAACCTCATTCATTATTGCAACATTGTACCAATACTTGCAAACATTTAAGCAAATGATATAATATACACAGGGTTGAGACAACAGCAGTTCTCTTCCCTCACACTTTCTAGTTGATGCCATTCAACAAATCAATGCTTTCTGGGACTTCAGTTCTTCCTGTAAAAAATTAGTGGCAACCTTCCCTCTCACTGGGACGTTAGTGGGAACAGTGGTAGGTCTTTTAATTTTATAGTTCAGCGAACATCCCCATTATCTCTCAGGATTTAGCTGCTGTATTTCAGAGCTTCTTTGGGGCCTCCAGCTCTTACCCAATAACCACATCCTGTTTACAAACGAGACCAATTCTGCTTAACCTCCTTACTTCATGTTGCCCACTCAGACCTTCCGGCCTCTGATGTCTGAAATCTCTTGCCAGTGTTTTATACCCCAGTCCAAAGCCCAAGTGTCTTGCACAGCTGGGGAAGAAGCAATCAGACCCAACTAGTTTGTAACATCTTTGTACTCAACTATGACAGAGTCCAGCTGTGACAGAGCCACTGGTAAATGTTCAGAAGTCACTTAGCCACCAGCAGTGCATCTTCGTTGGCCACACAAATCCCTGCCACCAAAGGAATCCACTTGGCTTTGGTCTTCTTTGCCCACCTTTTCTTACTGATCCTSTTATTTACTGCTCCTAGAAAAGGAGAGAGATCACCTGCTCATTTCTTGATCAGTATTCTACAGATACCACATAAGCAACCACTATTCCTAATAGGTATTTGAGGCGATGGGGCGTGTAGTGTTGGCCTACATACCAGTGTGATTCCACAGACCATTAGTTGGTGCAGGTCAGACTTGTTGAGTCTTTTACTTCAAGATAATCTCAATAACTTCGCACATAACTGCAGAGTGCAGCCATCACTGTGCTTACGGTCTTTTTTTTTTTTCTTCTTCTTTTTTTGTGGGGTAGTATACCACCAGTGTTAGCATGAAGAAGAAAGAGAATGATGGTAGTCCTGCACAAGCCAGAATGAGTAAAAGCCCACACAGTTACACTGTATGCTAAGATTTGATGGAATAATCCCAGAGCAGTGGGTAGGTAGTGAAGTGACAGGTCCACTCATGGTGTTTGTCATTAGTTTTTCCATAAGCCCCAAAAGTGTCACCAGTTCTATCCAGAGAAGGCAGTGTACTCCAGGTAATTTGCATACCATAATAATTGTTGCACTACTCGGCATGGACGAGAAAAGGACCATCAGAAGTGACCTCAAGATCTCTGCTTGGCCTCTAACTGCACTAAAGCTTTTGACAGTCAATCAATCCAGGCTTTGAAGACTAACTAAGATGCTTAGCTTTCCTGAGAACTTCTTAATGGTGCTTAGTCACTCAAACTGCAGAGTCAGGATCGACTGAGCCCTAGCCAAACATTTCCTTGCCATAAATAGAAAGAAGCTGGGAAACGTTTCTGAACTAATCCTATTCAGGTTGTTCTACTCAAATGTATTGGACAGGGCAGTGTAACCACAGCTCCAAGTGAGTTTTGGAATCTTTCCTGGCTGCTGGGAAACTGCTCAAGCTTTCTAGACTCAGAGCTGTTGCCAAACATCTGTGATTTTTTTTTCCCAATAATCTGCGTTGGTGACAAATCCTAAGGAGGACTTCCAGCTAGAGGTGAACTTTTTGATATTTCTGCAGCTTAATTTGAATAAGCTGTAAACAAGAAGGAAATGAACAGCACGTGTCAATTAGCTGGTCAGCTCCTTGTCCTGGTTCCGACTGGGACAGAGTTAACTTTCTGGGGGGGGGTGTGCTGTGTTTTGGGTTTGGTATAATAGGAGCGTTGATGGCCCATTGATGTTTTGTGTCCTGCTGGGTGGTGCTTGCACCGGGCACTTTTCGGCCTCCCATGCCCTGCCAGGTGCATGGGAAGCTGGCRGGGGGAGCATAGCCGGGGTGGTTGACCCAGCTGGCCAATGGGGTATTCCATACCATGCGACGTCATGCTCAGTATAAAAGCTAAGGGTGTGTGTGGGGCTCTGGGTCCCGGGGGACGGGCTCTCGTTCGGTTCGGCAGGTGGTGAGAAATTGCATTGTGCATTGCCTGCTTTGTATGTTGTTGTTGTTGTTGTTGTTGTTATCACTGTTACTATTACTGTTCTACTTTGTTTGATTTCGATTATTAAACTGTTTTTATCTCAACCCGCGAGTTTTCCTACTCGTGCCCTCCCGATTCTCTCCCCCATCCCACCGGAGCAGGGGGGTGAGCGAGCGGCTGCGTGGTGTTTAGGTGCTGCCAGGGTTAAACCACGACAGTGCTGCAAAAAAGCTGTGCTAGTACTTGCCATAACCTCAACTGGAGATGAACTGTCTACTGTTTGTAAATTCACCCATTTCAGAAACATCCTGACTGACCATGCCTGTACTCATACAATGAGTTCCTCATCTGGAAGCCTGTGTGGTCTTTGGCAGGCTCACATATCATGGGCATCTTTTATTAAAGACCTATGGAACAGCGTGACTAACACCCTATGTATGGATGCCATTAGGCTGTATGGACGTGCATGGCAGAGAGAGGGCACATCCTACTGCTGCAGAGACTGCACCAAGATTGCTGCACAATCAGCTCAGGTCAGCAAGCATAATGACAAGTGAATACGTTGGTTGTTGAAGTATGAATTGGAAGGGCTCTGCAGCATTGATCCACCCAGCTAGTATAGATAATAATACACAAGTGCCCATGTAGCTGTTGTGTGTTGAGCTAGAGCATGGCAAAAGAAAGAGGCATGGATGTCTTAGGAAGAATGTAAGGAATTGTTACCAGTTGACCACTGTGGGTCTCCGACTGCTGGCCACTACTAGTGGTATGTGACAGGAGGTGAATAGCTACGATGCACTAGCAAGGGAGAGTACGTAAGGCAAAAGGAATGAATGACAGCAGTGCTATGCAATGGAAACGTGAGACTTGTGAAAGAGGTTGTGCACCGTCCTCCTTAGTAACTCACATGCCTGTTTGCACTTTTGTCCCACCGCTGTCATCTTGGACCAGACAAAGGCAGTGTCAGCTATTAAACTATGCACAAAAATTTACTATATCTAATGAAAATATATTTATTGCTTATTATCTATTGACCTATTTACATATTATTCTCATCTTCACTCATGATACACAGTCCCTTCAAAAAATGTTGTACTTAAGCATCCATCTGTCTTTTTTCATGAGATAGAGGCTCTTTAAATAAAAAATAAATATCACCATAGAAGTATTTAAGGAGGATGTTAACACCACATTTTTTGTTTTCAAATTTACTTTCATCATTTTCAGCTATGTCTTCAGTACCTAAGGTTAGGTCATCCTAGCAGCATAGTCTGACTGATTTAGCTCCAGCCAATCCTTTCCTTTTATCACTGTCTGAAGGAATAATTTATTTTTCTGCTTATCCAAATCTTCTTTGGCCAGTGCAGGCATTTAATTAATTTCGTTCTTATGTTGTACTAAAAATGCACAGTTCTCTTTTGTTCATGCAGTCTGTTGATTTCTTCTGCAGTTTCTGTATCGCATTTTACTTGAGCCTGGGCCAGCTCTGTGTTAAGAATAGAGGTATTTCAACCCTAGCATCTACTCTACTCTCCTGCTTCATGCTTTTAGTTACAACAGCTTCATCAGTTGTCCTGTACCCTTTAAATTAATCTCGTGTGCAATCAAAACAGGCAGTTTTGGTGGCAGAGTATTTCTTCTTTTTTGTTCGTGAATTCCTAGGTTATAGTGCATAAACAGTCCTAGGAGCAGGGTTCACAATTCAGGATGCCTCACTTCCAAGTGGATACTCTATAAGCTGCAGAGGTCATCTCCTTCTGTCACCTACTTTCTTTTTGGAAAAAAAATCAGTAAGTAGAGGATAGATTCTTTTTCCATGACATTTTCCTCTGGATTGTGTCTACTCATTAGGTGGAAAGTGGGGTGTCTGAATTAAAATTCTCATTTTCTTGTCACGAATAAGCACCACAAGGGCTAGGCAGCCACAGAATGAGCAGTTTTGAAGTGCAGTGTTGTGCTTAGGCTCCTAAAATCCACATCTGTTATACTTTGGATCTGATCTTTTGTCAATTTCTTCCATTCCTAACTAATTATACTTTTATGGATACTTTCTTGTGTATGAATTCATCTCATAATGTTTACCTCTCACTTGAACTGAAGTGTTTTGGGGTTTTCAGTCTCTCTATATTTATAAGAAAATCATTACTCAGATATTGCTAGTGGATTGTAATGATTTACAGGAGGAGCATGTAACATGTACATTCAACATTTAAGTTTGCTTAATATGTTGTAGTTGTTCTTTAGATGCCAAAGCAAAATTACAAATAATAATACTAAGGAATTTCTAATTTTAACCCTATCTATGCCATCACTTCAACATGTAATTAACCTTACGTTTCCTTCAATGCCATCCGTGCACCTTCTTAACAGTATGTATAAGCTTAAGCTACATCAGGAGAAGACATGATTTACTCAACTGATAGTATGACATACTTGTCATCAGTACAAAACTTGCATCATTACTTACCTTATATCGTATTGCTTCTGCAATTTGTTCTATTCTCATGGATACTTGAAACATATTAATGCAGTATCATATAAGCACAGGATAACTGAGGTGAGAAGGGATCTCTGGTGGTCATCTGGTCCAACGGTCCACTCAGTCATAAATTGGATCCATCTTCAAAGTCAGATCATGTTGCTCAGGGTCATGTCTAATTTTTGCATATCTCCAAAGATGGAGATTCTGTAACCTCTGCTTTTTGCATTATTACAAAATAAAATTACAATTTCACATCCCATGTGCTGCATTTCTGTTTTCTCAGTGTTACGTTAATAGTAGGCCTAAGCCAGGATTAAAACCTCAGACATACAATGCTAGTACAGTCAGAACAGGTTTTAAACAAGGTAAGGCTTTTATCCATCTAGAAAAATATGGGCTGATACTTTACTGAATAATGAATATTGTTTCATATGTGTTTATCATACACATTTTATGGTATTCGGTCAAGTATAATACAAGTGCTTCTTATTACAGTGCCACTTTAAGACCTGCTTAACAGAGTGAAATAAATATGAAATACAATCTGTCTCCATTAAAAGGCAGCAAAATATTAAAAGTTAAATCAACACAAGCTTTCTAAAATAGCCAAATTAAGATGAAGTATGAGTGTCTGCCAAGTGAAGAAGGATTTTCTTGGACTAAATGAATTAAAGCTAAAATACGATGGACAAAACTAATTTATCCATTCTTAAAACAGATTTATAGTGCTGCAATTCTAAAAATGTCTTTCAAATATAGTGATCTGTTTATATACAGTATTTTGTACAAAGTGTAGCCTTTCAGACGGGATCTTTCATCAATGAGTCATTTTAAGTGACTGCCCACTACAAGAAAAAAAAAAAAGCTCACATCTTTTATTACTGTCATTGTAATTACAATGCATTAGTTGGAAGGGGATTCCTGTTGTCCAGTAGTTTAACAATTAGACAAGTACTCATTTAGACTACAGAAACATTAGGCCTTTGTTAAAAATGGCTACTATTTCACTGGTATTTTTTCTTCTTACTTTAAATTAAAAGCAGTGAATTACATAAACTGCAAGCGTGCAAGCAAGCAAGCGGACAATCCCTTTAATGATGTTGAAGCTAGAAGATCCAAAATGCATCTATGCTTCATTTAATTGTAGGCTTTTTTTTTTTTCTCAGTACATTTAGTTTCATTCATGTTACCATTTTCTGTGAATGTGAACCCTTCTTGTACCACCAGTTCAGAAATAATAATACCAGATATATATTTAAATTTTCTGATTAGCTCAGTTGTGTGAGAAAATTTCAGATTTCAAGATAATTAAAAGATTTCCCATAAAAACAAGAGTATTCTATATGGTTTTGACTTCATTCCAAGCATGGCAAACAGTACCTCTTTCCGCATCTTCCCCCCTCCCTCCCAACAAGTGAAACAGGAGGTGAAATGCAAGGAAAACTGAGACTTTCCAAAGAAAATGCTACTGCCCTCCAATTTAAGAAGAACATAATAATTTGACATTAACAAGGCAAATAATTGTTTCAGAGAAAGTAAATGTGTAAGAAGGCAAATGGGTAGGAGAAGCCTAGAGTATGCAGGAGAGATTCCAATTTATTAAAGTCAGTAAGCATGACAATTCTCATTTCTCCCATTCTTTACATTTTTTCAGATTCTGCCCCAAAACACTAGGCAGTGAGCTTCTTGACTAGGCTTTAGGTCCAACTGGTGACTTAATCTAAGACTTTTTGAAATCCTGATTGAGGCAATTGAACTTTGGCATGTAGTAACTGATTGAATTAAAGCCTAGAGGAAATTGTAAGCTTTAATTAGATCAGCTCAGCTAGTGCTATAGTGCATGGTATTGTCCTGACCAGAATTTAGACCTATTGCTGGGATTAGGTTCAGCAACATGATGTATTGTCACGGTTTTGAGCTTTACTTCAGGCAAGGTGTGTAAGGAGTCATTAATATCTGCTCCTTCAGATTTCTCTGTGAGTCACCATCCCTTCTGCCGTGGCACCCCAGTTAGGACTGGTTACAGTGCCAATTAGGAATAGCCAACATTTATTAATTATACCTGTATTTTATGGTGCATTACCATGTAGATGCTCAGGCCAAAAAGACGGTTTCTGAGAAACAGTGGGAGAAAGACTATTGGCGTAGAGGCCCACCTCTTTAGACAAGACAGACAGGTTAATGGGAAAAAAGAGATTATCTTCATTTTAGCAACTGGAAATTGAGACACACATACAAGTAAAGCCGTGCTGGTTTAGCTGTGCAAGTATCTGGTAYGATTTGTACTGCTTCATATAGCTACACCTAAATTACGATCTGCAGTGGAAGCTGTTTAATTTGCGTTAGATTTGCATTTTTCCCCTTACCCATAAAGCAAATAGCTTTCCTGTAACAGTGTTGAGGCGTGTCTGGAGGTATCGTGGAGGCTGCAGGCACAGCCCACAGCTGTACCCACAGCTCTGCCTCCCTGCCGGGTTGAGGAGATCTGTTTTCCCTTTCTGGGGCCAGCCCCACTCCCTCTGTCCCTTGCCTCGGCACAGAGCGTGCTGCTCCTCCTGGAGGCTGAGTGGCCCTTACTTACATTGTGAAGTTTTTAAGGCAAAAATGGCAGCTAAGCTTTTAAAAAGCACTCCAGCAATAAATACTAAACTGCACCAACTCTGGGCCATGCAGGTTTCATTGTAAAGACTGTTTGATACATATTCTGTCAGGGCTCTGTGAGGGCCGGTGGCTCCCTGGGTCGTCAGGGGCTGCCCGTGGGGGTCCATCGGGACAGGGCCTGGCAGCCAGGGCCCAACCCACCCCCCTGGAGCAGGCAGCCAGCAGGTCCCAGAGCAGCCCCAGCCCTGGGCACCAGGAACCGCCCTGGGGACCAGCTGAGGCTGGGCTGGGACGTGGGCCTGTGGCTGGGCAGGGCTGTGGGGAGCTGGAGACTGGCCCTGTTGCAGCATCGCTGGGGCAGGGGCTGATGGCCCCAGGACTGACGTGGGGTCCTGGGCCGTGGGGAGCCGCAGGGGGCTGGGCAGGGACAGTCTGGGCTGGTGGTGCCACCGGGGCCCTGACATTTTCATGCCGTCATCTAAAGTAGCAATTCATATCTGAAGGGCAGCGTGCTGGTTTTGGCTGGGATAGAGTTAATTTTTTCCATAGTAGCTAGTATGGGGCTACGTTTTGGATTTGTGCTGGAAACAGTGTTGATAACACAGGGATATTTTAGTTATTGCTGAGCAGTGCTTACACAGAGTCAAGGCCTTTCCTGCTTCTCACACCACCCCACCAGCGAGGAGGCTGGGGGTGCACAAGAAGTTGGGAGGGGRCACAGCCGGGACAGCTGACCCCAACTGACCAAAGGGATATTCCAYACCATATGACGTCATGCTCAGCAATAAAAGCTGGGGGAAGAAGAAGGAAAGGGGGACATTCAGAGTGATGGCGTTTGTCTTCCCAAGTCACCATTACACGTGATGGAGCCCGGCTTTCCTGGAGATGGCTGAACACCTGCCYGCCGATGGGAAGGAGTGAATGAATTCCTTGTTTTGCTTTGCTTGCGTGCRCGGCTTTTGCTTTCCCTATTAAACTGTCTTTATCTCAACCCAGGAGTTTTCTCACTTTTACTCTTCTCATTCTCTCCCCCATCCCACCGGGGGGGAGTGAGCGAGTGGCTGGGTGGTGCTTAGTTGTCAGCTGGGGTTAAACCATGACAGGCAGTCTTAATTTATGTCCCATGGAAATTTTTTTCTATGTCATGACTATTTTTGTCTAGAAGTTCAGCAAAAGCAAAATTTTTTAAAGAGAAAAATGTATCTCATAAATAATCCTTATATCAAATGTGAGTTATTCCCTTGCTGTGTATTTAGTGTGGAGATGCATTCATATTCCTGGAACGATTTTTTGGGAAAAATTGTATAAAGTTGCTCCATTCTCAAATTTAAAATTGGAAAATCTGGTAATAGTTATGTAATATGAGTGATATGATTAAAGCTGTTTATTTTGTTTCACTTAATGTGAAAATGAGTTTAAGATTTATATCGTGCAATGTCACTTACTTCCTATTACAGAAGTAAATGGAAAAAACCTGGGCTTCTCTGATCTGTGTCACTCACACTGTCTGTCTCACTTGTTGCATATTTTCATTTGACTGCATAGTTTTTGCCACTAAATAGAGTTCTCCTGTTTATTTCCAACACTACACAGGGACTTCACAAGTGGCAATAAAAGGAAACAGGACTTGTAATGAGTCATTACAAATAAGTGCAAACAAGCAGTTTTCTTTTATTTGCTATTTATTATGCACTGTAAGCCTAACATGGATTTGGAGAACTATCTGTGTGTATCTTACAATTAAAGAAATGCTGCATTTTAGGCAGTGATTATGAAAGATTTCCAAAATCCATTTTGCTATTCTTGTTCCGTTGTCCCCAGTCTTACCAGAAATAGTGTGTAGTCCCTAGCACTAGCTTTTAGTATAGTCTGTTCCCTTGAAATTGAGCAAATCCATCAGGGATTACCGATGGCTAGGCTAGGCTAGACATTAGGTCACTTACATTTCCACCACTTACATGTTCCTCAATTTTTAACCAGGTATTTAGGAATTCTCCATATATTAGGTGCTATATCCATGTCTACAGACTTCCTCCTGGCTACTCCATTCAGGTTTGGAGGCACTCACAGACACACTGTGTTTCCGGAATCCCCTGGAGTCACCACATACTTAGAAGAGTCGTGAGGCTGCTCTATCTTTCATTAGGTGCTTTGACATACCTTTGTCTATCATCTCACTGATCCTGCACTAAACACAGTTTTTTAGATCCAAGAACTTAGGCCATTGAATAGTATTTTCAAGGAATTATTCTCATTTAAGCATAAATTTGGTAAAGTATATCTCTAACAGCTGGATTCATAATGCCTGTGACTTTGGAGCTTTCAGGTGTGGACAAATGTATTGAAAAGGTGTCTTCCCAGAAAAAAGCATATTAGAGTTATACTATGATAAAACTTCAGCTCTTCCAAAATGCAACATAAAAGCATTAAAAAACATTGCCCCAAAAAACCCTGTACATGAAACTGTTCACATAATGCTGAAGAATAGTATTTTCTTCCTCACATCTTTTGAAAGCATGGTATCTTTGGCTTAAGTAAATGATTAAGTGAAATAAGAAGTTTATCTTGTCTCCCTATTCTGTTCTGCATAGGTTCTTATTACGACTATCACCACTGTAGCTGTTGAGTGAACACAAGTTCTCCATTCAGCATTATAACTCTCATCTGTCATACGCAGCTTGTTTTCTCTCAGTCTCTAAGGAGAATTATGTGAGCATTATAATATTTCCCTTTGGTAGTTTTCTTTGTGGTGGAGAGTTGGTTGCACATACACACTGCTGTATTTTTATGCGAGAGAGAGTATGATCAAAGAAATGTGCCTTACACTTCAAGCAGAAAATGATAATGTTTGTGACAATCCATATTTTATCAAAACTGTAAATTAAATTTAGTGAAAAAAGAGAACTTTGTTTAAACAATAAAGAAAAGCTTTCATAAAGGTGAAAGCAGAGAGAAATATTTCTTCTAAGAACATAAATAGAATAAGTAAATACTTAAAAAACAGGAATGTTTTTTAAACAAACTTTCCCCACAGAGCTCTTGCTACCCAAAAACCGTAGGATAGTTCAACCAGTGAAACTCATGCCCAGTAGAAGTAAAACATTCTAAAATTTAATAGGAGCAAAATGTGCTYATGTATTTTCATGCTGGAAAATACCAAAATTAAACAAATTAAAGGAAGAGCATAAATAGGGAAAAGCAAGATTCTGCTTTGCTTTTCATACATTTTGAAAAGGATCGTAATCTACCACTGCCGAATATATTAATTTCTGAAGTAATTATGTGCATTGTGTAGTGTTTGTGAAATAAACATACAACTTGAAACAGCGTTAAGATATCACACCCTCCCCAGTCAGAACAAGCTGAACATTTCTTTTGTATAATACAAAGCATGCAAGTGGGTAAAAAATAGTGTGACCTGGAGGTGAGTGACTTCCAGCTCTCTGGATTAACAGAGAAACACATCCCAAGATTGAAGATCCTTTGGTGGAGGTCTCTTCCTTCAGCTCCTGCCTGGTTGAATGTGGAATTGTGAGTATGAGTGCTTCAGCTGACCTCAACTGCCACAGTATTACATGAGTGAGAACTATGCAAAGGACAATGTAACCTCCCCTGCCCCCAAATTTTTATGCATTTTTCTCTTAGACTTGTTTTACTCAATACTCATGCCCCTCAACTGTTCCTTTTATTGCTCTAATGTAAAGGTATATGTGATACTTGGAAATCCAAGGGATTTAATAAACTTTCAGTTTTACGAAAATGTTTGAACCAGAAAAGATTTCCTGAGATAATTTATTGTGTAGATTTGCATAAAATTTGAGAACTTTCCAGTAACGGGGTAACAAAAGATACGAAAGTATTTGCTTGCTATACCACCAGATGTCAGATAATCATCAGGAGCTGTATCAGATGTTATGTACTCTTGGCTTTTCTCCATCCTGGCTACCTCCCCACGTGGTTCGTAGTCCTTCATACTTTATTCTGGCACATCCTGAAGGAACGTTGTGCTTAATGTTTCCTGTGAGCTAACTCACAGTTATAGCTACTGTCTCTTGATGCTGTCACCCTTCACCAAAGACCTGGACCATCTCTTAACTATGTCTTGGGTATCCCCTTGTTTGCCTTCAGTTAATACACAGAGAATCAGACCCCTTGGTCTTCCTCCCAGAGCATTATGTTATTCATACATCGGACACAGCTCACAGTGTGAGCTCACACTACCAGCACTAAGAGTAGTGTATTTGAATTCTTCCCCTGCTCCCTCTCCACAGCAATACGAGCTCCAATTTTACTTCATCTTCTTTCTTGGTGTCACAGAGATTTCTCTCCTCAAGGTTGTGTTCCTTTCTCGGGTCCTCATCCCATAACAACTAATGCAACATCTTTCCGGCTTCTTTAAAAACATCTTTTCACACTTTTTTCCCCATGAAACACAGCAACACAAGTTATCATCCTTGCCCATCATTTACCATTATATCATTCTTTCTTTTTACCCCTACTTACTCTTCATCTGATATTATCTCAACTTCAAAAATTTTGTCAGCATTTTCAAGTTCTGTAAGACCTTGTTCCTCCTTACCTACCTAAACTAATTTCTGATACTCATATTCCTGACTTTTACTATTTGCTTGGAAGGATCTCCTCTTTTCTTCCATGCTGCCCTACATGCATATACATAAAGTTTCTGAAATCAATTTACAAGGCTGAGTAAGCCTTTCAGAAACTCCTATTCCTTTCATGCAACCTAAGTTAGGCTTAAAAAAGGGGAAAAAATGTTTTTCATGTCTCTTATCATATATAATTTACCACTTTTCTCATAGATTATGAACTTCTTTTCCTTCCCACCACATAGTAAACAATGTAGCAAAAAACAAAAAAATCATAATAGAAATGAAAATAATGGATCTGAATTGATATAGCTTATACACAGACGTCTTAAACATCACAGGAGATTGTTTTGAAATAGAAGAGCACTGTTTCTTTTCTGAAGTATCTTTGTACACATAAGAATTATTTTAAGTATATGAGGTTGCTCTAAGACTATTTGCTTTCTTGACATTATCAAGGTTGCTGAGAACAGCCTCAAGGTGGAGATGCATTTACTTTACCTTTAACAGAGAAAAAAAAAGCAAATAAAGCCAATAAAAGCACAGTTAAAAAAACAGCTTTACTATTTTGAATATTTTATTGAAATGTAGATTGTCAAAGGAACTATAGATAAAGAAGACTTGGTTTATCTTATTTAGTCTTTAATGATGTCCATCTGAACAGCTATTATGTAAAAAAAAAAAAAAGTCATTGACTAGACCTGCGTAAAAGACAAAAAATGAAACTAAAAAGAAACAGAAATAAGTAGTAAATTAAAAACAATAATAATACTAACAGAATATTCCAAGATATGCTTAATATATGTTTTGATATATTATATATTTATTAATGACATCTAGGGGAGAGAACTAGTCAGAAGACTTCACAAAGCTAAGAAGACCCATATGGCCAGCAAAATAAAATGCTGGTAAATTAATATATAGAGTGGGAAAATTTCCAATAATATATTTCATAATAAATATGAATATTTATTTTCATGTTTTAAATTAGCAGCATCATGCCTGTAGAAAGCTCAGGGAGAACCTATGCTTGGTAATAGCAAACAAATAAATTGTTACTGTGCGCTATCAATGGAACATATTTCTAAAAAGATACTAATGGCATATTAAATTGAGACTGAATTTTGTCATTCTAAACATTATTGTAAAATGAAAATAGGTAAGGAGAGTCTGACCTGTTTAGGAAAATTGTAAGATGATATTGGAAAGTAGGTCTACGTCATTCAGGAAAGAGATTAATTAAAGAGGCATCAATTATATACAAATAATAGTGAAAAAGAGAAGGTTATGAGGGGTTATGAGAAGGGGATGAGTCTACTTTATACTTGGTCATCCAAGAAAAATATTACAAACATTTAACTAAGAGTTAACAAATTAGAAATTGACAACAGGGAATATCTCTTATACTACACAAAATGAATTGTTGGAATTTAATGCAAAAAATTAGTCAGCCAAGAGCTTTGAAAGATTTTAAAAGAAGATATTTGGATGATTAATAAGAACATCCACTGATAATTAGCTGACAACTTTGAAAAATATTGCATATAGACATTCATGACTAAATTAATCAGAATTCAGCTGGAGTAAGGAAAGAATTTCCTCTAGAGAGAAATCAGTTGTATTTCTTCATTTTGGAGTTTTTTCTAACTTCCTGTAACTATCAAGTATTGTCCGCTGTCAGAAACAGGATTATATGGACCACTGATTTAATTCCATTGGTAAACTGCTGTTCTCCTCCCAGCTAAGGCAGCATTTATTTCTTTTGTGATAGCTTTTTACTTACAACTGAGTTTCTTTCTGCTTACAATATTTATAAGTATCTCACTCTCTTTGTTGTTAGCAGAGACTGAAACTCTGTGCAGGAGCCTTTCTGTTCCTGAAATTATTCTCTGAATTCTGAAATTTCCCTTCATATCTTGGAACAAGCATTTCCCACCCTCTAAACAGTGTTAATGGGAAGATTCATCACTTCGTAAGTAATATAAATAAGAAAAATTCCCTGTATTGTTTGTATGTGTTTGAGAAACCATGTTAAACTTCATATATATGTGGCAAACACAGTATCTGACATTTAAAAACTTATTAATATTTGGACAAGAACCCTGGAAGACACTTGAAATCCAAGCAGCAAATATGCCTGAATATCTGTAGGAAATTTTCACTGYGTACAAAGAAACTGCTTCTTCTGTGAAACATTTGCATTGTTTCAGGATTGAAGRGAGTTATGGAGGATGTGCACTTCTAACTCGAAGAGCCTTTTAAAAGAACACTGCATGTACATATAGTTCTTTAAAGATTCTTTACTGTATTACAGACTTAACATGACCATTAACATACATAATTTTAATACTGTGTGTCTGTTTTTCAGCTGTGTGGAGCTTTGAGAGTGAACACTGGACTGGTTATTTCACTTACAATTTTTCATATTATCACAATGCTTTTTTACCCCAGAACATTGCAATGAAATTCACCCTCAAATTGTTTGTTTCCAAGTATGCAAATACTATCGTTATATGTATATATTTTTATATATATATTTGTTTTTAGAATGTAATTTATGAGCATTGGGTTTGATGAATGTTTTTATTGTGGAGAATAAAAACCAAAACAAGAAGGAAAAGACTGAATCAAATGCTAATCTGAAAAATCAGGGCATCATGGCCTGCAGGGTATGAGATTCAGGCCTTCAAGGGCAGCACATCCCAATGATAGGATCACTCATGTGAGAAATTCCTGCCACTGGATGTGACTGAATTCAACATTGATATGAAGCAGGAGTAAATCCATAATTGCTCAGATACTAGAGTGGCAGGAACTCTATAAAATCCCTAATTAGAGAGATAGAAAGCTTGGTGTTTGATACACGTGTTGACTTAAGTCTGCAGCTGRCTCTGAACAATTCACTGGGAGTTGTGCTGGGGAGCCCTCTGGCTGCCCTGCAGTTGTTCTAGGCTGCCCAGGGCTTCAGTCATACTCAACATCAACATCTTAAAAGCAAATCCTCTTACCTGCAAGCAAAACTCAGTGTGGAGGTAAAAGCTAATATGATGTCAAAGAACAGGGCAGAAAAAACTATCTGCTCCCTCAAATGCCTTTCTACCACCAAACTTCACTCCTGGACTAAGCTGTCCCTTGCTGTCAGACCTGGCAAAGGAATGAGAAATTCAGAATTTGTGTTTAATGAAAAAGCATTGGAGGTGTTAAACTCACTATGAAAGTAGGAATCCCCTTGAGTTTTTTGTATAACCCACCAAACAAGAGAACGGTCAAAAGAGAGTACAGTCAGTTCGTCTGGAAAGGGTTCAAGGAACACATCAATTCTCTAGCAGTCTGGAATCTCCTATCAGAGTGAAATCCCTGAAATACATCTGTATAGGCCAGAAATACATTATGGTCAATGGTGAGAAGACCTAAAAAATSAGGACAATTACTTCTGATTCTTGCTGTGAGGAGACCTTCCATCAAGCTTAATATTCTGTTAGTCTGTGCAGTCCGATTAAGAAAAAATAAAATGAAGTCTCTATATGTGTCTATACTTAGCCACCTAACACCATTTGAGATAGCTCTCTAAAAGGAATAGGTGCCAGGCAGGAAAATAATTTGTGAATCTGTTGGTATCCAAAGATAGCTGGAAAGAAGATACAACCATTGCACGCTTGAGCATGGTCAGCAGCTGGTCCTTATGAAAGGAGGCATTAACAATTCTCGGCAGTAATAACTCTCTGATTCTTAGTGTGTCTCTGCTAACTTTAGTCAGCCATGAAGAACACACTTAATGATGGTGAGATGGTGCATAATGATGTAGGTCTGAATTTTTTAATAGAAATTCTCTGTGTGACAAATGATGTATTAAGTTGGACTGAGTCTTTAATATCCTGCCCAGTGAAAGAATCTCAGGAGTCTTATGGGTAGGACCAATTTTACAGCCAACTTTCTCATAATATGAAAAGGTGACTTAGTCTTTAGAGTTTCCTCAGTTTGGTCTTGCATCTGGTAAGGAAATTAGTTAATTTTGAGGGGTGAACAGCCTCCCAATTTTGTGTGTATAAGTTTTACTTTCCTAAATATACCAAGAGACCAGTGTAGTCATTGTTGCAGCCTCTGCACTGTAAATTGTGCTTCACAGTATGTGCAGTTGAGAATAATATCAAAAAGAAACTTGTTTGCATAAGGAAACTTCCTTTCCTTACACAAAATATTAGGAGGATGCACTTCTTAAACAGACAACATGAACTTTATAAAACTGGTGCCTCTTGATATTCATGTGATAAATGACATTTTTTAAATATTTCATTTGCTAGGCTTGTGTTCAAGTTTGGTTTTTCTGTTCTGAAAATTAGAATTCCATGTTTATTGACTGTCTGTGCTTTTTTGCTAAAATTTGCCAAGTTTATAGATAAAAAAGATTTTTCTAATTGGCAGCAAAGCATACTACTTCCGAGATGTGAAAACCAAGATTGGTGTTTTACTGACTCACGTATCACGATAATGGACCCTCCCTTTGGCACCCTAAGCATGTTAGAAATAGTTGTTTTGCCTCTAATTACACTGTTGTCATCACACAGTACATAAAGAAGATGGAATAAGTGTTTTGATTATTGGCAATATAGAATCTGGTTCACTTTCCCGGTGTCTTGTTGGATCTGTGACAAAACTAAGAAATAAAATGTATATTGTATGAAAATTGATGTGATGTAGCTGACTAAAAGCAGAGAACACAGTTGAAGTGATGCCCCATGTTATGTAGCAGAATAGAGAAGGACTACACATTAAATGCAAAACCAAAATCTGAACATCATMGCAAATAAGTGTTTGTATTAGGCTGTTGCAAAAACTGAAAGTTTGAGTGTCTGTTCCACTTATGGGAAAGAATGCAAACATGCTTAAATTTACCTCCAAAATAGCAAAAGCCAATCCTTCCCAATAATTATTTTTTAATGCTACTACATAGAAAGTATTAAGTTTGTTTTTAACTTACGCAATGTAAAAGCCGAGATGATCTCAGTAAATTCAGGCACAATCTTACCACAGGCCATTGCCAAGGCTAGTAAGAACCCTAAAGACATCAACCAGCATTGTACGCCTATGATACACAAATTACAGGTACCAAAACCATTCTCACTATAAAACTAATAAGCTGTTTGTCTTGAGCAGATTTTAAGATGTCATAAATTTTTTTCATGCATGTGTCTGTGAGGAAAATAGTCTAAATGCCAGTGGATATAGTGTTGCATTCATCAGTGCTTTAGCCTAAAACAATAGCTGTAAGTTGTGTTATTAGCTCCATATGTCTTATTTGTAAATACCATTATTTCAGAATACTAACATTGACAATTTTGTTAGTAGACTCCAATTCTTACCTTATGTGGTTGGTTACCATAGCAGTTAGACAGCGGAAGCCAACAGATTAAAGGTATTCAGCTGCCCAATTTGGTGTTTTCCCTCTCTTACTTTTACTTAGCAGGTGCTGCACCGTTCTTGTGGGAGATGTTGAGGCAGAAGTGGGGACAGTAGGCACGGGGGACATCTTATGTGTACTGGACAGGCTGAGCCACTTCTTGACTTTTGCCTGCTGTGAAAATACATTTCAAGCTCTCAAACATTACACTTCTGAGGGAACGGTGACTTTTGTTTGCAGCTGCCAGAAAAAAGTGCCCTTTGTTTGCAGCCTGTCAATAGAATGACCTTTCCCTCTTGCCAATTTATGCTCAAGAAATACACGTGATTGTTTTCCCTTTGCTGCATGTTTCAAGAATCTTCCAAATTTGTTTGATCAATGGTTCAGAAGCTTTCAAACTGACATGAGAAAATACACATTTTTGCAGACTCATTTTCAGTTGGACCTGAAGCAGCTGAGGCTAGAGATCAGCTCGAATTAATCTGTACTTAATGAAGGAAACTTGCTGAATTTCTATAAATGCTTGCCTATGACACATATCCAGAGTTACATAAGAAGTCTGCCATTTATGCAATCTGCTTTGGCAATATTTATATTTGTATTCAAATCTTCTCCCTTGTGAAAATGAATAAACCAAAACCTTGTAATTGCCTATCAGACAATAACCTGCATTTTGGAATGCATATGGCTACCTCAAAGGCAAGAACAGGCTTCAAAAGCCACTTTCAGGTTTTCAGAGTTGGTCTAGCCAGCAATGTTTTCTTCCTGCTATGTTCAAAGCAGATGCTGTCTTTGTCTTTAATGAAACAATGCAGATGCACCATAATTTTATATAACTGCAATGAAAATTTAAAAAGTAAATTTAGATGCATTCTTGTCTGTGTGGCTATGTGGCAGGTATAGATGTACTCAAATGACTTTTGCCTGTACTCCAAGTTCTCTAGAAATCACACAGCCATGTTAGCATGACATTGTACCCAAGGTGCAAATCTCTGCTAAAAAGAAGCATATGTTATCCTGAGCGCATGTTGCATGTTAACATTGTGATACTGGTTCTGATCTGCATCTGATCCACATTCAGCCTTCTGGGAGCAGTGTAGACCTCCTACTGATCTCTTTTCCTTCTCTGAAGGTAAATGAGATGCAAGATTGGCATCAGGTCCTCTTCTTAACTGCTCCATATTGACAGTACATTTCATGGCAGCAGTATCRGTTAGCTACTGTTGCACTGGGTAATGCCCGAGACTATCTACAGTGGAAGCTCATGCATGTGATGCTCTTGCATACGCGCAACCAGTTATGCCAGTTCTTTGTATCTTAAGTGCCTTTAAAAAACAAGTCTTAGAAATGGCTGCCTGCACTACCACACATGTTCTTTAGAAAGTAGGAAACATGGGGTCAGATTTTTAGGAGTTTTTTTGAAAGACTGCTTATTTGAGTGGGGCAACACCTCTCCACTAAGGTGCCTGATTCCTGATGGATTTTAGCAAGTACTATGCTGGTTAGACCCCCATGCAGTGCACAGGATGGGTTACTTGCCTAATTTGCCAAGTCAGGAGCCATGGTTGCATTCCATGCATTACATATTAATCGATCTGTACTTCCCTACTGATCTCAAATCTAAAAATCTACATTATGTAAATCTCATGAAAGCTAGGGCACATGCAGAACTCATAAATCTCATTGACTCAGAGGGGATGGGCTACACATCAAAGTCAGAGCAGCGAGAAACAGAGGTTAAGTCCCTCAGCCTAAGCCTCAAAGAATAAAGTTGAAGTGAATTTTAACTAAACAGTAACATGCACGAGGAGCAAATGCAGGAACAGCTATAGCAGATACATATAATTTGTTATGCTGTGGTAAGTTTGGATGGTGTCTCTGAGCCCTCAGTAGCCTGTGACCAGCAGYTGAATTCCTCTTGCCTTACATGTGGAATCTCACAGAGGTGCACTGTGCTAACTGTGCCTCTCAGCTGTGTTTTGATGAGAGCCATACTGCCCTTCCACCCTCCGGCAGCTGCATCCAGACCTCTTCCAAAAGCATCTTAAAATATTATCAGCTTACCCAGTAATATAGAGGTCATGCCAATGTTATTTACAGCCAAATATGTATTTAGCATATGCTAAGCTAACCTCTATGCAGTAGCATCCTAAACTAACTCTCAGCTGTTCTTGACTGCTCAATGGTCTTTCGCTGCTGCTTCTGCCCAGTGTATTCTCAAACAAATGGTAGCCTTAGCTGCATAAACTCTTAGCTGAAATTGCTTCCTTGCTGCAAGCACTTAATCATGTTGCTCCTCCATGTTTGCCCTAGAACAGAAGGCAGCAAGCACTCCCACAGGCAGGGAAAGACCTTTCCTGGAAGGTGCAGGGACCACCCTTCAGCTTTTTGCTGGGGCATCCCAGGTGAGACTGCTGCCTGAATTGTGAATGTTTCTCCTTCACTGCATTTCAGGGCAAAGTGCCAGTGATTTAAGGCCAACCTTTGAGGGCACAGACCTCAAACAAACATGGTCTGTTGCATTAGGAGGCAATTCAAGAAGTTGTTCAACTGTTAGTTACTGGTTCCTGGGTGAGAACTGATAAAAGACAATGCAATTATTTCCAGTCCCTGAAGCTGACTTTGCCTTGAACAGACTGGATTACTTGGGCAGCTATATGGAGAAGAACAGTAAGCAAAGAGGCAGTAAACATCATAATCCTAAACACCTCCCAGCTGCACTTCTCAAGATTACAGTCTTATCCCTCCCTTTCAGCATCCACATGTCAAGATATGCATTCTTGGGGCAAGTGTTGGTACATCTGCTTATTAATGGCATTTGCCCATATTCCTACTCAGAGCTACATGGCACTGGAGAGCTGTCATGTTTGTATCAAGTGTCAGGCCTCAGAATGAGGCTTTGTGCCAAAATACAAGGGTTTGGGACATGCCACAGGTATCAGGTATGCCCTGAAAAATGCTCCGAGCCACTCTCTCTGCTAACTTAAAATCCTTTAGCATCTTCAGGGCTGTGACTTGAGCTAAGGCTCTGAGCAGCTTGCAAAATGGGAGGTGGAAGTAGCATTTAGGCTGCTAGCAGATGCCAGCAGATGGAGAAAAAGGATATGTCCRTAGTGCTAAAAGGAGCATGGTCCACACTATAGTCATATCAGCACAGTGTCATCCCAAGCTCATTAGGCTGGCTGAGATGTAAAGCTTATTAGTTCATGCACATTGGCTTCCTTTCACAGCCAGACTGCTTCCTGAGGCTAAACTAGCATGCTGGCACATGTGCTACACCATATTGTCATACCAGCTCATTTGACAGAAGTTCAGACAGCTATGCACTCCTCTCATTGTGCACTGTAGCTCTACTCTAAGTAGCTGGGAGGGTAAGTAGTGACTGAGCTGTGGCTTTTGATGCTAGTACTTACATGATGCTGATAAGCATCTATGATCCTGCCCTTACTGTCTTTAAAAATCTAGTCCTAGATGTGTGTAGGTTTCCAGAATTGATCGATAGCTGATAATAGCCTGATGACTGCAGGAATAGTCACTTTCTTCACTACAAGACACATTTTTGTGGGCCACTGGTATAGCTTCCTTTACAAGATGTGAATCATTCTTTCCCAGCTCACACTGATGCTTTCAATAGAAAGGCAATGTGATCTTCCATCAACATCTCTCTTAATGAAAGACCCATATTACTGTTAGTGTCAGGACAATGGATGCTTTTAGAACAATTTCTGGACCTTTACTTTCCTTTTCTTTATGTTTCTTTTTAACMTTGGTTGTGTTCAGTCTTAATTATGCTCAGGCTTCTTCATTTGTTAGGCACCACCTTTTAGAAATCCATATCCTAGCAGTTATGACTTTAGCAGGCAACTGCTTGATGACTTTCGTCTTAGGAACTAGCTAGAATACCTGCCTGTTTAGCAATAGCAGATTCTCTCTCTACCATAATGAGTAGGCTAGGAGCGTGCTATCCTTCAAAGACCACTGGCCAAGTAAATAAAATACATAGAGTCAAAAAGCCACATACTGAGCCACTAGAAGCTTTCCCACATTTCCCAAATGCTCTCCTTCCAGTTGCCCTCTGCCCCCTTGAAGCCCTTCTACCCCAGCCAGATAAGTTGCACTCCTACTGCCTATTTCCCTCATTCTCCTCAAAACAGCTCCAGTAGCTCCACACCAAGATGCCAGTTTGCCACCCCCAAACTGAGCATCATTATTTCAAAATTTTACTTCCTACTGCTACTGAAAATCTAGAGTTTTGGATCATGAATAGTGTCAGGTACATATAATCTTTGTATTTGGATCATAACCACAATACTGGACCATGTAAATGCTTTTCATTTATTTTGTTACTTTTTGTTTTCCTCTTTTGTTCTCATTATTTGGTCTCTTTTATCTTTCCTCCTCTCATGTAAAATTAAAAAAGAGATTGCTTCAGAACTTTTAGAAAACTTTGCAAAAAAACCTACCCTAAAAATCCTTCCAWACTGTTAATTTCACATCTGCAAAAGCAGATACGAAAAACCTCTACCACCCACCCTTGGTCAATAAATATCGTTACTGCAAACAAGCATGAATTGTAGGAGCTGAACAAATCAAGATGCGCTTTTGACAGGTTCATTTGGCAGTGTAGGAGGATATTCTACAATTCTAAAAATATGTTCTGTTTTCACAGACATTTTGAGATGTCTCTGTAAGTTCTCTTACAGAAGATGGCCCAGGGCCCATATGGTACAAGTCAATCTGACAGATGTTATATAATAATCTTCCTTGATTAAACTAGTACAAGACATTCTCTTCTCACCAACCAAATAACAAGCAAGAATAAACCCATCCATTCTGAAATAAACCACCACCAACTAGATAGACATGATAGAGCTAGAGACCTTGTTACAAAGAACGTTGTGGTCACGTTTGGGAAACCCTTGTCCCTCTATGTCATGGGAAGAGTCCATTATCAGATGAGGTAAAGTAATAAACAGGACTTATTAGTTTTAGAGCTTATATATGTGTAATTAATTTGAAAGCCAGATTAGGGACTAGATACCAAAATAATTCTTTAAAAGGAAAGCAATAGGAAGAGAGGGACATATTACAGCACTGATAATAATTTAATTACTTTGCATAGAGAAACTGAAAGCAACTAATTTACAAAGTTTGCATGATATTTTGTGGGAATAGAAAGGGTCTTCAAAGATCCTGTATTGGACATTGCAGGAATAGGAATTAGATATCTTTTGAAATAGGAATATGCTATTACTTTTTTGACCATATCCATGCATTTAAAGGGCACATTGGGATATTTTCCCAAGGGAGTTTACTGAAGTGGCCTTAGGCATGCAGCATCTTCTAGGAGCTCATTACAAATACCACAAAATAAAAAAAGTCTTCAAGCTTTTCTTCAAGTTGCTCAAAACGGCATCCGAGTCTCCAAAGTTGTTGATGAGAGGGAAAAATACTGCCAAAAAAGACAATTTAGCTCTGAAACATTTGTGCCGATTTCCTAAATTAAACATGCAAGAAAAAACCCCAAAACTATAACTGTCTTTAATGACTATGGCAGAAAAACTTTCAAGCTTTTGCACATAGACATTTGATTTTCTTATACCAAATACGCTCATGGAGGCTGCAGTTTCTCATTTTCCCTCAGTTTTGAGTTGTTAAAATTGCTTTAAACATTTAAATGTATTTTATGTGTTACATGTATTTTATGTGTGCAGAGCCTCACCATATTGTGTTATGATTTGGACCTAATTTTGCAAGCCTGCTTTTTTGGTATTTTATTTATAGTCATGTGGGGATGACTATAATTCATTACTCTCATGAATAAATTTTTACAGAATTGGATCTTTAGTCTAGATCCAGTAAAACTGAAATCAAAGGGCATTTTATACAATAATTCTTTTGTGGATCTAGAACTTTGTTACTTTTTAGGATTTCTTTCTCTCCTTCTCCCTCTCAGAACAGTTAATCATCCTATCTCGTTTAATTGCTCAAAACTGTATGTTTATGCTTACACAGCAACCTCAGAGACAGAAGATAGGAAAAGAAAATCCTCTGGTCTAGTGATATAGCGCTATATCATGTTCAGGGTTGTCAGTCAGCACTCTCAATTTCATGCTATTTATTCTGATGTAAAGGCATTTAAACATGTAGGAAGACTCCCATTCATTTTATTGGTCTTGGCATGCTTGTCTAAGTCTCAGCTAAAGCAACAATCTTCTGTTCATCTTGCATGAAATTAGACTTCATCTTATTGTACCAAAACTCCTGGGAACTAATTACAAGTCTATTTTTACGGTAAAACAAGCATAGTAAAAGTTTACAAATTGGGTGTATGTTTACTTTCCTTAGCTCACATACTGTGCTCTGGAGTATTATTCCCATATGTAAACAACACTGCAAATATAAATTGCCTAAGTGGCTTCCCTGTTGTCAGAAACAGCTGTTCAATGTGGTAGTTACTTCATCTTTTTTCAAAAACAGATACTAAGCCCCCTGAACTAGTTCTCCTTCAAGTGAGTAGCAAAGTGGAATACTGTAGTAATTATTTTTTTTCATTGAATTTTTTTTTATTTGAAAGTAAGTGTCCATTCATAAAATGAATATGCTAACATTGACTGAGCAAAATATAAAATCATGGGCCTAAATTTAAGCACTCAAGGGTATATGACACTCGTGCTTAATGCTAAGCATGTGTTTTAGTATTTTGATAAACAGAGTTCTAACACATCAGCTTTCCCTACCTCCTTGTGAATGGATGAGGATAAATTTGATTCTTTGTACTCACAGTCTGTATTTTGAACCTTGAGGTATGCCTTTGTCATTCTTTGAGAGGTGGGTGGGGTTTTTTTCAAATGCAAGGGCTAGGTATATTTTCATTTGTTAAAATAAAAAGAAGTGCACATTTTATTTGGTAATAGCAGGTGACTGGATTTAAAGGAAACACCAGACACTATGAGACTTATGATAAAACTATGAATTTCCAGAAGTGGGGAAGGAAGTCACTGCTATATTGTAAATAAGGGGGACAGAGCACTCATATCTGTGTGCGTGAAAGGGTAAGCACAACACAGCAGATGCACAAATGCTAAAAGGCACAGCTTCCCTGATATCTTTGTACCTCTCCGGCAACACTCTAAGCCAGTAGCTACTTYCATCTCCTCTAGCATTTGAGGCTATAAAGATCATAGAAAGTATGCAAAAACCACCAGCAAACACCACCAGTAGAATATTAAGATTTAAGCCCTCTAATACTGTATTATTAATCCTAAAAATCAACCTTGGCATTCTCCAGACTAATTCTGTGGTAAGAAGGACTGTCTGTCGATTTTTGGTACACTAATTTTAGCAGAAGTCTCAGCAGCTACAGGAGTAGTTTTCATCTAGGTGGGAATTTCAGAGCTGAGACCACTGAAAATGAAACATCTCACAAAGAGATGATTGAATTGATGTTAATGGGTGCATATGTGGTGATGGAATAGTCCAGTGTATATTGTAGGTACTATGACATCTACACATTGTTCTGAGCAAACTAGAAAACCTTAAGTACTTTGGAACAAGTAGCATTATCATTAAAACATTAGAAGGATTAACCAACACAGTTGAGCAGGGCCTTCCCCTTGATATGGAGGGTGTGGTATACATATTTAAACAGGCACTCCTTAAAAAACCTCCCAGTTGTACCTGTAGTGAACAAACAGGCTTGACTCACCATATTTGTCAAACCTTAAAAAACAATGTCAATAGTAGCATGGATGTTGCACATGACTTTCTCAGAAGAAGAATTAATACCAGACATCAAGGTTAATCCCCTTAGCTATTGTTTCCATAAACTTATAAAGATCACATCAAGTCTGGTAAGAAAAATACATAATCAAAGTACCTATATTTTCATAAAGTTATTGTTAGAGGATGATCCAAGTAGTGACCAATGGCTGAATCCAATCCAGCTTACGTACAGTTTTCTGCTACAGGCTTAAGACAGATGTGGAAAAGCCCGTTGTCTGAATGCCTGTGGCAGCTGTGTAGGCACTGGGAGTGGTTCAGGAAGARCCTCTGGTTTCCAGCCTGGAAAAGCAATCTGCTCCACTGTGCTCCGTGGATAGTGCTAGGACTGGCCATTACTGTGCTTCCTCCACGTCGGAGCTACACACAGAAGGAGTCTGCCTCTACAAGAAAGCAGATCTCAGAATAAAATACATACAACGTGTTCTCTGTCCTTTTTCACTATTGTTGTTTCCAGTTCTTCATTTGGCAACATATATTTCAGGTTTTAAAGCCTTTGGTTTAGAGCTTTCTTCCTTTCTGAGGAAGATATGTGCTGTCACATATATTTGAAAAGGCTCTGGAGTTCTGGGGCCTCCTTTATTTGGCCTCTGGTTTGGCCCCTAATATAAGTCTGTGTAAATAAATGAACTGGACAATAATGAATATACACAAATAAAATCATATAGACATAAATGTATTAGTATTATATGTTATTAATAACACTAATAACACTACAAATAAGATAAACCAGTATCATCTGTTAATACAATATTTAAAGTTGTTATTATTATAAATAGAGTGTAGTGTGTACATGTTAGTGAAGAAATCTATGTTAATGCACAGAAAACTATAGAAAGAGAACTAGTGGAGCKGTACAGTGATCAGAATATAACTTCTGAGAGCTATGATTAGGAGACAAACCTTGATGGATGTGTCACTCTATCCAGAAATCCACAGGACTCCTTAAAAATGCATTTTAATGCCACCTTGCGGGGCAAGGGGGAGATATAATACCAGGCAATAAAATAAATGCATATTCTTTTTGTTCATTAGTATGAACAATAAGTTCCTAAAATTCAAGAGTACRTTCAAGAATAATTAACTTCCCCATAGCAGAGGTGACTCCACTGGAACTACAGAAATAACTTCAACCCTTTCCTTGCATATTTAGCAAAAAATGTGATTAGGCACTTCTGGAAGCTGCCAAGAATAGCGCAAGCACACATCACTTCACTGCTTTGCTCCTGAGTAACTTTATTTCATGCCATTTCCTAGCTCATTGTCTAGCTTCCTCTACAGTTTCAGTTGCAGAGGTTGTTTGCAGTTCYGCTCATAAAAACATTACTGCTTACTACTGTTGACACCATGTACAGTGCTGCCAGTGTAGGAGATCGGTTGTGCTCTGGATGCTGCTGAGTGGCAATTGTGAGTGAAGGACCCTCTATAGACTCTGTACAGATACCTAAACAGACTTGCAGTTTCAGAATAGAAAACCTCACTGTATAGAAACCATTTTCAGTGGCTAATTATGTGGCCAGTCTGGGGAAAAGAAGCAGTATACTCAGCATGATTTATCAAGAAGAATAATTTCCTTTCTAAATTATAACTACTTATGACCTCTTATTTTAAAGTTGGATATCTTCAAATATTAATATGTTTTAAGTTTTCAGACTGAAAGCATGTGTGAAGATTTCAGGAGGTGAAAAGCAAATAAATACTTGGGTCGCAGTGGAAGCAGTTGTTTACAGTTAAATGCGTTTTCTGAACATACTGCAAACAACAGGGAATGGCTTACAGCATCTCCTGCTGAAGGGGCACATGCTGCTGTCCCCAAAGGAAGGAATGCACAGATTAGTTGTAGTGATGTGCCTAGAACATTTGGAGCAGAGTGAAGTGTGAAACTAAGACCTGCCAATGCTGCCCCTATCTATAGCACAGCCCTATACTTGCCACCAGAGAGTCAGTGGCTAGCATGCAATGAGATGTGCACTAAGGACTGAACTGATCATTTGGGGTCTTAGGTCATAAAAGTACCAAGATGTACAATTTTAAGACCAAGACATCCAAAAGGCAAGAGCCCCTTTAAATACAAAGGTGGGACTAGGCACTTGAAAATCAAGGAAAATTTGGAAACAATGGAAAATCACCCATGTATCACATATCCCATGTATCACAACAGATACTTTTTAATGGTGAAAAGAATGGAAATCTTCTGATACTTTTAGAGGTTTGCAAATTTTTAACAGGCATTTTTTTAGCATTTGACATTTTAAAAAAAGAGAGCTTTTCTGACGGTATATAAAATAYAATTAGAAGGCCAAACTGTGTATTTACCCTGTTGTGATGAGGGCCTGTTTCACCTAGATATCCGTGGATGCAGAAATGGGACAAGGTCATTGTTTTGTGAACTACTACAGGTGCTTTATGGGGAGGGAAAAAAATAAAAAAGCTGCTTTTGCTTCTTTTTTCTTACAGATATCAAGCTTATGCATTCTTAGTCTGGGGTTAACAGAGGTAAACTGAGGATGAACCAGTTTTGGGTTGGCAAAGGGATAAATCTTATGATTACATTTCTTATGCAGAGATTGATGTGGAAAAATTGCAGAGTAAAATGATAAATGCTGAACAGATCATATTCTTCTTTCACTCAGGTCTTCCTCAAAGAAAACTTCTTCCAGGGCTCTGCAAACAATATTTGGTTTGCTATGTTGATTAATTTGCTAAAGTAAAATCTGCAGAGCTTTACTGTGATTAAGGTGTGAAAGTTTTTGAAACAAAAATATTGTTCATTTTTAAATAGAAGCTCTGCCTTAATTATTCTTGTTCATAATTACCTCAGATTTTCATAAACCATGCCTGAGACTGTCCCTAACATGTTTTTTTCTTCCTAATGTCTGGGCGCATTGCCTCAGAGTACCTCGCTGTGACACTGACTAGGATAGCAGTGATGTGTTATTTTCCTCATGAGTTTCTGAGACAGAGCTTGGTCCTAATTTAGTGTCAGACTGCACAATTTCTCTTGTGAGGCCTAAATCTAATTGGATTGCATGCAGTTCCATCCATGGAACTGATTAGAATTGTTTTTCTTGAAACAGAAATTTAAACAGTCTGAGCAGAGGAAAGATTAGTTCATCACCACCAAGGATGTGGATTCCTCTCTGGYTGAGACCGTAGGAGAAGTAACCTTCAGTGGAGAGATGCCTGAGCAAGTGCCAGACAAGAACATTTCTCCAGTAACACCCAGCTATTAGGATGTACCAGTCTCAGACTGGTTTTATCCATGCAGTTCCGTGCCCAAGCTAACAAGCCTGCCCAAGCTAAGGAGTACATCAACATACTGGAGCAATCCCACGGAGGCCTGCCAGGATGATAAGGGGGCTGGAGCACATGGTGTACAAAGGAGAGGCTGAGAGAACTCRACTTCTTCAACCTTGAGAAGAGAAGGCTCAGGGGAGACATTTCTGCTGTCCAAAACCAGAAGCTGACTCTTCTTGGAGGTACACAGTGGAAGGACAAGAAGCAATGGACCCAAGTCAGAACAAGGGAAAATCTGACTCAATTAAAGGAAAAAAATGAAGTATAAACTTCTGTAAGGAAAGAATTGCTGACAGTATGGTCATAACATATGTATAGAGATATATTCAAATAAAATACAAAAAGCACTTAAATAATTTCAGGATATTTTTAAAGGTCTGGGGCATGGYAGAGCATGATAGCTTTGCATAACATTTTAGCTTGTCTAGCATTTTAGAGAGGTTTGTGGTGGCAAATATCCCTCTCATTSTGTAAGCCATCTTCCTTTAGAGCCAACCAAGCCCTGGAACTACCAAAACTCTCCTTTAAAGATTAATTTCTGCTACCTAGTTACTTATGCTTTTATGAGGGAGGAGCACATTCCCTATTTTCAAAAACCAAAAATATCTGAAAATCCATTTGCAGAAGACTTATTATTTCTGCTTAACAACCTCTGTATGCAATTTCCCTTAGAAACACCATTTCAACTCTACTTTGCCTACCCTATATGCTCCAAGTTCAGGTACTATTTTTTAAAAAGAGTGATTAAAATGTGGCATTAGCATTAAAATATTCAGTTACAGGGGGTTAGACATTTGTTTTTCCCAAACTAGTTTTAGCACTCTCTGAAATATGATGGTTTTCTGAGAATGAAATACTGCTACCTTGTGATCAAGGGTATTCAAGAGCATCACAGGAATGTATTTCACTGGAAGGAAAAATGAACGATAAAAAGACCCTTTTCCCTATCTTCTCCCACAGGCAAATATTGTAACTGTTTCCAGTAATGGGAAAAGTACACTGATGTTTTTTATTGTCCCCTCATTATGCTATCTTAATTTCTATTCCTTTTCCTCAAATCTAGTGCTTATTGTGCCATCCCCCTATATTTCTGCTACCATGCTCTCTCATTCACCTACAGTCAAATGTTCTTTGAATCAATCAATAGGATTTAAAAACTGTTCTGAATTCAGGCTCAACTCCATTTTGAGTCCCATTTGCATAGCTCCAATCACAAAAGAAAAAATGAAAACTCTCATTTTATCAGGAGTTCAAACCTTTCCTACTACTAAGTATTACTCAAGTGGTGTGGAGCTGCTATAGATGCCTTCCAGATCACACTTTCACAACTCTCCCGTCTTTTCAGACACATCTGATTCCGTAGGGATTGGACCACAACACCCGCACTCTAACAAATGGCAGCTGATGTTGAAATTAGGTGCACTTCAGAGTCATGCAGAGACTACTCTCCAAACTGTTAGTGGTAAAGTGAGCAAGCAAGCGAAAATTTTTCTTTAAAAGAGAGTCCTAACTAGGACTTCTCCTTTGCCCCTTCAGCCTTTATCAACCAAAGATGCCATTCCAATCCAGAAAAAGGATGAAACCAGAATTTCAAAGCTATTTAGGCATGCAGATAAGGGGGGTTTACAAAAGTGTCTGAGTGATTATGTGAACTTGCAGACTTCCCTGGTGCCTCTCTGTATCCAGAAGATCCTAAATAGCTTTGCTAACCTGAGTCTAAGGAATCAGTTTGCCTATTAAGCAATATCAATATTCAGGTGATTAAAATTTCATTACTACTTACTTTATTTCCCATTAAGTTTACATTTTCATTCAACATTCATGTGAGCTACCTACTCTAGGCAGAATATATGTGAGCAAATGCTGTTATAAAGCATGTATTCTGGATTGCTTCATATATAGACATCAGGTGACAGCAATAAGAAGAGGTAGTAGTACTACAGGGTAGTGTATGAAAGACACAGGAATTGACTCCCTTAGCAAATGATGCTAAATTTTTTTTCTCATTAGGCAGCAGATATTTTCAAAAGGAACTCAGCAGAAACCAAGTAGTGTCTTTATCCCATTTAAAAATTGCCCATGTGTTTATCCAGCATGTTTCAATTCATATTCTTAACCTAATAACTCTTCTCAGTTACTACTATCCTCATTTAATCTTTGGACCAACTGCTCTGCTACCTCACCTGTTATATGAATGCAGACCATTTTCTCCAAGCTGGTAGTCTGAAATATAGAATTAGAAATAGATCCTGCATGTTATTCTATTTTTAAAAAAATCAAAAAAATAAAATTGCTGTCAGTTGGAAAGCTCTGAACTACAAATCTGAAACATAAATAAAATTCAAACACCCCCATCTCCTCTTTATTTCAAAATCTCACACATACATATCATCTTGACCTTACTAACTTTATGAAATAATCAGTGTTGAGCTAGGCTTATAGTGTGGGGGTTCTATAGTGTGAAGTTAATGAGCTGGATGGGATCCCTTATATTTGGGAGGCAGAAGGAAGTTCTGTGGGGAGGTGTGAAGTCTACTCATGTCAGTGGAAATGTGTTATGTGGGCACTGAGGTGCCTTTAAGAGGAGTTCCGTAATCTGACATTTTCTTGCTTTCAAGAGTTTTCTCTCCATGGACGTCATCCTTACTCAGCCTTAACTGATTCAAACAAAGTTCTTCTCTATGGGAATATGACAGTGAGTAGGGAAGTACTTAAAGTAAGGCTGGTGAAACCAGTCATAGGTTCTGACGCCACAAGAAGCTAAATTCAGCACTGGTGTGAGCAAGTTCACAATGTACCAACCTTAACCTAGTCTGAATTTGGAGCAGAAATATTCCATTAGTCACCATTTGGACATGGTATAGTCCCTGTTACCTGGCAGTGTAGTACGAGTGGGACTAGAAGTGTTCAAGATCCTTCATCATCATCTGAAAGCATGCAAGCCTTCTCTTCTAAGGTTGGGGGTTTTTTTGTTTGTTTGTTTTTTTAACTTTGGAGTCTGTTTTCTTACAATCTTGAACATCAACCTTACTTTGGTATAAAGTTCATAACACTTCAGAATAAGTGTGGGTCCACTAATGGTATGTGTGTATGTCAGCAACATGACTGTGTAGGTCTGTTGAGAAGTACATTTGTGCTTTCTGGATGGAAGTTTATGTAGAATTTTTAAATTTGTCTTGTCTTTTAAATTGCTGGACTTTGATGCAGACTTTATTTCAGGTGATTTATGAATGCGACACGAAGAAAAGACCAACACAAAAGCTCCTAATTAGCACCACTATAGTCAGTACATTCTCAGCTATCATCTCTCAACTTTCACCTTCTCTTTAACCCTAAAAGGGAATATAATGACTAAATATGTGTTTGAAAATAAAATACTACTGGGTACGTATCAAATCAATTTTGCCTTGTTAAACTTTTCATGAGTACTAAAGGAGAATTTTTGTGCTTTTGTGCATTTTAGCTCAGTGTCTGCAGATAACTGTTGAATAGGCAGGTACTGCAACTTTGGGAATGTTTTGTGCAGATGTCTGCAGCATGGGTAACCCTCCCTGACAAGGAATTTAGTAACTTTTAACACTGGGTTACAATTATACTTTGATAAGGCCTTACATTTAATTCTACCTCTTTTTCCAGTGAGCACATACCTCAGGTAATCTCACTTTATTATACCAGCCTGTTATTTGATTATACTGCCAACTAAAGCTTTGGTTGAGGCAGCATAATKATTTCCCTTCTTATTCAGTTATTCTCAAACTCAGAAAAAATCAACTTTTGGCTGGAGTATTCCTTGCTTGGTTTCKACCCAAAAAGAATTTTTAAAATGTTTGATCAGAAATTCATTTCAGAGTGTGAGCGTGGGAAAATAGACAGACATTTCTCATTATAAGAAAGGCACTGGTGTTATTTTGAACATCTGTACAACTGTAATGGAGAGATGTTAAAAGCTGAAATTGAGTGAAAAATTGTTTTGATTTGCTTGAGTTATAGGCTTTTGAAAACAGGACTCTGTACTTGGTCAAAGCAATTTTTTTTCACTAACATAGCATGCTGTGATGCTTTTATGGCTAATATGCTAAAGAGCCAGGGGCTGAGGGAGCATTTCTGTGCATTTTCAGCTAGAGCTGACAAAATAAACTCTGCAAAATGGAAAATGGCTTTCAACAAAAATGATTTGCCCTTCACTGAAAATGTTCATTGAAATAAAACAAATCCAAGTGCAATCATTTTGAATCTTGAAAAAAAAGGAGGTTTTTTGGTTTGGGATTTGTTTTTTTTTTTTTTGGCAAACATCTAAACTACTACTAAGAGGAAAAAATCACCCTCAAAATGGAATGGGACTTCTGTGCTACTTGTAATATTCCAGGAGTCCAAGAAGCAGAACTGTTACCTACAATCAATTCTTTCTGTTACCAAAGGTGTACACAGCTAGGTCCTCCAGTAATGCTGGCTACTATTTAGGAACATGGGATTAGTGATACTGGAGCAGATCTGAGGTGTATTGCACACAAGCTTCTGTCTGTCAGCYGAGGTACAAAACCCACCAGAGTAGGCAATTATGAAGCATCCCAGTAAAATTGTTCCAGACTCAGGTAACTACAGGTTATGCCCAAGGGCATGCTTTTAAAATTACTTGTAGATTCTATCACCCTTACTTCTACTGAATTTATTGAGGTGTTTGCCTTGAAACAAAGCATGCAGGGAAAATTTTGGTATAACATATAGCTTGGCATAAGTAAATTAATTTTATTCAAAAGAGGGTAGAGCTAACTAGGAGAAGAGAGCAAAAGATATGAGAAGTTTGATCAGGATATATGAGCTGGGTAACAGAATTCTTTTGATACCTGGAATTTTAATGAATCATCTGCAAAGTAAAGTTGTGCTAATAATATGAAAACATAATGTTGCAATCAGTGCTGACTTCAGTTGCTGTAACTTGAAGTCACTAATTTGTATAGCCAAGAAGGTTTAGGCATTGCTAGCAGTATGCAAAATAGTTAAGATGTATATAGGACATAAATATGAGAAGCAGATAGAAGAACATAGTAAAAGCATATTTAGGAGACATAGTTATTGTTGAAGGAATTAACTTTCTGTAACATGATRTGTATTGATGTTAGGCTGCACTCTTAAATAAAATTCATGAACAAGGTTTTGTGGGTGGAAGGATATAACAAAATGCCGACAGATTGCCATGGAGGGTTTGAGGGGAGATAGCTGTTGATATTCACAATAAAAGAACATTAAACTTACCAACAGCTCTCTGAAGTAAACCTGAGAACTTGTAATTATTTGAAAAATATTCAGAGACTAATTAACAGAAAATAAAAAATACTGACTCCCATCAATTTCAGTCTAACATGGTGCTCAATCATAGAATCATAGAATCATAGAATAGTTTGGGTTGGAAGGGACCTTTAAAGGTCACCTAGTCCAACCCCCCCACCATGGGCAGGGACATCTCCAACTAGATCAGGTTGCTCAGAGTCCCGACCAGCCTGACTTTGAAAAGCTTTAAAATTTTTTTTTGTTTTTTTGTTTTTTGTTTTGTTTTGTTTTTTTTTTGTTGTTTTTTGTTTTTTTTTGTTGTTGTTGTTGTTTTTTTTTTTTTGCTTAGCTTCTGGCTGTGTAAAACTATGGAGAGTAACTCCTTTTGCTGCATTTTGTGCAAAAAAAATTCTACAGCTGGGATGGACCTGGTTATAGGATGATGTTAGCATATCTTCTATATAGTTTTCCATTCCATTTTGAATACATTTTGACATTTGTTTTATTTTAAATGCATGAAGATTTCCATTGATTAATAATGTATTGTTGAAAATATACTAAAGCAAAAGGAGTCTTATGATAGAACTTTGATAAGTTTCTGGTTCTTTACAGATATAACCATTTACTGTGATAAAAAAGACCAGTTAAGTTTTACTCTTTCCTTACTCTCATAACATTTCTTTCCATAATAATGTATTCATTTCTTGCAACATAATTATTCCTCTTCTTTGCAGACCCAAACACGTTATATAGTGTCACTGCTATTTATTTCTTATTTACTTTTAAATATAAATGACTGTCTAATAATAATAGAGTTATTTTGCCTCTCTGAGTCATGGTATCTCTTACTTCAGTAAAGGAATTTTTGTGTGACAGATGGTGGGATTACTTCCTTCATTTAAATAAAAATAAACTATTAATAATTTGTCTGAAAGAYCTTTGCTTCTTCCAGCTATATTTTTAGATACAGCTGTATTATACCTATATTTTTAGAGGTAGCTCTCACGCAAGAACACCTTCCAACTCTCATCTACAACTGCAGGAAGAAAACTAAGCTATTGGCTTCTATCCACAGGGCCTTTAATTGCTTAGCTGCTCAGTGCATGAGGGTTTTATTCCTTTATTTAAAACACAACACTTCTGGAAGTAGAAGAATAACTGGGAAGGGGATCAGAAACTCAAAATTATACCAGAGCACTTTGGTAGAGAGAGTCAGGGCTGGCCAAAAAAACCAAAAAAGAGATAAGGTCATGAATTGTTTTACAGATGTTTCCATGAACTAAATACTCCGTGTGAGGACAAAACATAATGGCTTCACTTATGTATTAGATCATCTCAGGACAATCTGTAAAGTACTGCATTCTTATTTCAGTATCTTAGGCTGCTTATTCCAATTTCTTAATGTTCATAATTACACCAAATGAGAGCATCAACTTGATATGGGCACCTTTGAAAATGACTGTTTCATGTCTATTGTAATCAACTTAGTCTTAAGATATACATACCATTCCTCACCGTACACCCTTAAGAAAATCAAAAGGCTGTAGATTAACCAGTTTCACGGCATGCAGATACAATAAACGACTATRATTTTTCAGGCTTCACATTTCAGGTGGCAGTTCTATATCACCATAAAAAGTCTTTATATGAGAGTATTGTTCTTTTAATTACCCCATATAGTATATAAACTCCTATAAGATTAATCTTCCCAATCAAGTACAAAACATGCCCATCATTTAAAGAACTATGGCTGGAGGGTCACTAACACATTGGATTTACAGGTATGAAATGAAATCAGGTCCCAAATCACAACTGGATGTGAGCATTCATTGGAATTCCAAAATTCCCCTCATCTACTTTAGAAATGCACAGCTGCTTTATGAATTTTTAATTTGCTCCTTTTTATTTCAGGCTTTATTACTGTTCTGACATTAGCCAAAATACTATAGAAACAGGAATAGATTACTGCAATATATTCAGCTTATCTTTAATTGGTTCATTCCGGAAATGGGATATTCTCCAAATAAACCTGCATCATTACCAAAGTGATGAAGTTCACGTTTACTGCACTGACGTAAAGGAAAGTAAACTACAAACTTCCCCAAACCATAAAAAACAAACAAACAAAAAGGCAACACCCAAACCATTATAGGTGTTGATAAACTACTGGGTCTTAATCTTTCATTTAAAATATGCCCTTCTGCATCTCTGTGGGATTCTCACTGTGAATAAAGGCTAGGTGCATTATTGCTGGGTAGCTACAAGTATGAAGGTAACCTAGGGACCTGCATGCCATGGTGACCTGCAAGTTACTGTGAAAGATCAGGAGTGAGGAGGAGTTGATAATGAATACCTCATTCTGTGCAAATGCAGTGCCCCAAAGCCAACAGAGATCAGAGAATTGCTCTGGCGGCAAGTCCCACAACATTTTCTAGACTTTACTAGGTTTGTCAGTTTTTAAGGACAAACCATAGAAATTGATCTTTCCCTTGAAAAGGCATATAAAAGGTCTTTGATCTTAGATGAATTTTGTTCTCATTGGGAGGGATGTATATTATTATATTGTTGTTGAGAAAACTATTCCCATATTGTTTCCCTATTTGAATCCAGAGCAGGAGTTGATTTACAACCATGAGTTTAGTAACATGTTGTCGTGGTTTAACCCCAGCCAGCAATTAAGCACCACCCAGCCGCTCGCTCACTCCCCCCCGGTGGGATGGAGGAGAGAATCGGAAGGGTAAAAGTGAGAAAACTCATGGGYTGAGATAAAGACAGTTTAATAGGGAAAGCAAAAGCCGCGCACGCAAGCAAAGCAAAACAAGGAATTCATTCACTMCTTCCCATCGGCAGGCAGGTGTTCAGCCATCGCCAGGAAAGCAGGGCTCCATCACGTGTAATGGTKACTTGGGAAGACAAACGCCATCACCCTGAACGTCCCCCCTTCCTTCTTCTTCCCCCAGCTTTATATGCTGAGCATGACGTCACATGGTATGGAATACCCCRTTGGTCAGTTGGGTCAGCTGTCCTGGCTATGCTCCCTCCCAGCTTCTTGTGCACCTGGCAGAGCATGGGAAGCTGAAAAGTCCTTGACTAGTAGACTACTTAGCAACAACTAAAAACATCAGTGTGTTATCAACATTCTTCTCATACTAAATCCAAAACACAGCACTATACCAACTACTAGGATAAAAATTAACTCTATCCCAGCTGAAACCAGGACACATGTTCTGSATAATAATAACTGCATTAGCTCCTGGGCCAATATATTAGACACTCTGTGTGTAAAATAAAGACATGAACAATAAAGAAGAAGGTAAGTTTGTAATAAAGTCAAGAGGGAGTCACGGACAATAACAGGAAATTACCAAATTTTCCAAATTTATTGTTATTCTGAATTCATATACCGGCTGGCACAAGTGGAATTCCCTCTTGCAAATATACAGCCCCTAGAGTTGAGAGCAGGCACGGTGAGCCAGCCATTTCTCTATCCTTCTCATTCATCCAGCTCCACACACAGTTGGTTGAAACCATAATTAAAACAGGGTTTAACATAAACCTGCTAGTCCCATCAAAATTTGGGACTAGCTAATCTGCAGTAGCTAACTGGACACATGGTTGCTCCTGCTTGTGTGATCTGGTGATATCTACCCATAAGGTCTGGAGCATGATTTAGAAGTTATATGTAGTGTAACACTGCTTACATTCTTCAAAGATTTTTCCAAGGCGTCAGCAGCTTTGTATAAAAGCCTTTCTGATTTCTGATGAGAGGACACCTAAATCCCRTTTGTTTCTGTTACTATCTTCCTACGGCTGGCTTGAGCCACTGCTTATTCTTGTAAGACAGACCTGACATTGCTGAACAGAAGCTTTGCAATGAGTTTACAAATTATGATTAATTGATTGTGCTTTCCAGTCAAATGTGCCAAGGATTTGTGTTTGGATCTATATAATACACAACACATGCTAATGAATAATTATTTCATTGTGTAGAGTGCTAGAACTGTTGGCATGGATTCTCATTGTTGGTATGCATTGTTTTCATTGCCATATTACTCACACGTTTACTGTCTGCCGACTCTATTTTTTTGGAATAGAGGAGATGATACTCTCATTTACAGTTCAGCATTTTTTAAACATCTGTGAGGACTGGCTTGTTTTTGATTTTGGGTTTGTTGTTTTTTTTTTTATAGGTAAGACCATTTTGGTGTTGGTTGATTGCAAAAGAAGCATACCAAGAATTTAATGAATGAAAATAATTTTTCATACTCTGAGCTCACTCAGGAAAGGCCAAGTGGAATTTTACCAAATTTTACAAAACATGCACTTTTGAGCAGAGAAAAGTCAGAGCAAAAAAATATTTTTCTCCCCTAAAATTATAAGGACTTAATGACAGAGATTTTAATGAAGACATCTCATCAACCATAACATCTTTTCATTGATGAACCGCCTAATGAACTCTGAAGCCACAGAACATACAAGGAGCATTAAATCGAGGAAGGGTCCCTAATGATTTTACAATCTTGCAATCCCCAGCTGAAGTTATGACTTTAAAAGAGGTGACCTTTGATCCTTGGAAAAAGGGTTCTCAAAAGGCAGTTTGGATAATTTTCCTCTGAGAAGAGTGATAAAGATGCTGTTTAAATGAAGAACTGATCTCTTGAGGCAGACTACAGAGAACTTCACAAGGTTCCTTTCTGCTAAGAGCATACTTGTTCTGTTCACATGTTCCAGGCAGTCACAACAGAAATTTGGCTAATTAGAAATAAATCAATTTTCCCCATAAAATCTTAGGTTAGAGTGGCAAGCTAAAAATGAAAGAAATGAAATTGGGACTCTCAAGAAATGAGCTTCTATTTGATTAAATATGATACTAATAATCATGGATAGATTTATTAGTTGTGTCTAGGAATGGTAATTATTCTTTGGCAGAATAAAAATCTCACCTCCATCTGTACATATGAGAKGTACTAACACCAAAATATTAACTTGTACATATCAGATGCACTAACACCAAGGAAAGGAGGAAAGAAGTATAGATCTCTAGGAAGATATATCTATAGATATAGATCAATGGAGGGTGAAAGGAACCCCAGGGAGGTCCATTTAGAAAAAGAAGAGCTGGGGATAGTAAATAGAAAAAAAAAATCGTGAGAGAAATGAGGCTGAGGAGAACATTCATACTATATATAAGGCTTATGGCCTTTGAAAATGATGCATTGGCAGCAGATGAATGGTGCAGATATTTGTATTTCCTGAACGGCATTATTTCCGTAACAGTTTTCCCTTGCTCCTATATAAAACAAAAGACCTGCTCCATTGGTTTTATGAATTCTCTACTCAATGTGCCATGAAACATCACATTAATTTAATGTTGACTAACCTAGCCCAGCAATTGGCAACTCCTTTCTATAGGTTTTCCAGCAAACTTCTAGGCTGGGGCTTGGAACATGCTAATTAACTACTCATTAAAAATATAATAAAATTAACTGTATGGCTCAGGACATTCAAATTTTGAAAACAGTTGGCTGGCTAGGATAAACTGGTACATTCTGAAGATGTGGAGGTTGTACCAATTCGCACAAGCCAAGGGTTTGGCCTATAGAAAGGAATAAACTTGTTCCATTTAATGTCCATTGGTTTATGTTGTTTTAGAAGTGTTGTTTGKTTTTTTTTTTATATATAATTGTGTGTTCTATGAGAACAGCATGGATTCTCCAGAGTAGGGCTTTTGAAATTAATTTCCAAGGATTTACATAAATTCTCTGAGGGCAAATCATTTTAATTTGAAGGAAGAGCCCTACCCAGCTATGCTGCAGGTTTTAAGTAAAAAAAAWTTTTCCAGGGGTAGAAAACAAACAGCTCCCAAACAAAGTTGGGGAATTAACACCATAGAACAAATACTATTTCTGACCACTCTGATAAAGCCCCTGTCCCTATTACTTTAGCGTGAAATCTCAGAAGCTGTTATAACTTTAGATATGTTTGATCAAAAGCAGAAAAGACTTGCCTACCGAGTGGGAAAATCATTGAATCTGGAGAGCTTGATAAAGAAATCCTACCATAGGTAATTATGCAGATTTAATACACATCACAGTATTAAACAGGTACAGCAAGCAGAGYTGTAGAAAAAATAAGGTCAGGAAGAGCTAAACTCTGTCAAGACCTAGCCTCCAAATAAACCACTCTGATGGTTTCATAGTTCATGATTAACAGAGGCCTTGATCCAGCAAATTCAAATACCATTCTTAGGTATGCAAGCAGTTGTTTTAAAGTAGATGGTCCTATAGTTAAAGTCAAGAATATACTTAGTTTGTTGGATCACTGTTGTTAGTAATTCCTTGTGTTGCTTGTAAGCTGGTGGSACAATGGGAAAAAAAGAAACTCTCTGATTTACTGGTTAGCAAGTTTTCTTCCTTCAGAAGAAGAAAACTCTATTCTTCTCCCATCTTCTTCTGTCATTTGCATTCTTCTCCATACCTGCARTGTTAGAAACCACTTACCTGAACGGCAGCCTGTCTTTCTCAGCATTCCGTATAGTTAGTAGAGAGAGAGCCTCCTTCACGGGGCAATTTGCAGCAGGAGTTGTGTCTGGGTGGGTTGCCTTCTGGAAYAGGGCTTTCTGCCCTCTTGCTTACAGAGGTTTAGGAGATTACCAGCTAACAAAGATGACTACACTTGAGTAGCTTAAGTATGCTCCCAACACAGCTTGAAACCTCAATGAAAATTGTAAACTATTACAAAAAAAGGTCAGCACTCAGCAATAAGAGAATTTAACTCTTACCTCTTTCTTGAGTTACAGAATTTTATGGAGTTTTATGTAGGGCAAACCTCATGTGAACATAACAGGACTCTCCATTCAGTGAGTTTGTGTAGCCACATGGCTTTTATTTTTAAATCTGGTGAGTTTTGCTAGCTTAAGTTTGCTTTTAAAATGTATTTTTTTATTTTGTATGTGTGTGCCTGTACTGCCAGGTTGAATAATATGGATTTTTGTACATTTGTGTAATATCTGCAGAGATCCACACTGTGTTCTTGTAGTTTGCAGTGCCTGACACTGAGGACATGTCATGTTCCCAAAACAGGACAGTGTGTTTCCTGGATAAGTTACACTTTGGCTATTTGCAGTAATTTTCTGCCTYTGTGATGATAAGGGAGGGTTTGAAGGCTGCCTTTCCCCCTGCTGAGAAGTTCAGCCAGAATGTGTTGCTGCTTTTAGCAGTCCTCTCCACCCTTCTGCTTGCCTTCACACTGACACTAACTTCTACTTTCTCCTTTCTTTTATTTCATCACTATGAAGATATAGTGCAAGATGCCAGTCTTCCCTGACCCTCCATGACAAACACAGTTATAAGTCCTTTCCCTTCATTCCTGGCCATGAAGAGGAAGGGTGACCATGACCTCCCTAGGCCCCTATGATGCTAATCTAGATGGAGAACTCACGCTTTACTCTTGACAGGGTAGAAATGCATGCTTTTTTGGCCCTTGTTACCTCATTTAACAGAAGAACTGCCTCAAAGATTTAGCAACTATTTAAACAAAGAAGAGTATCCCCTTGCTGGGTTGTGCTGCTACCACAGGCATTTTAAAAATTGGTTCTTAAACATCAATCAGTTGGATGTTTCATTTGTTTTAGTTTACGCCCTTGTATTGCCATCAGAACCCCAGCACTCCCAGATGCTATGTTCTTAAGGCCAATGCCGTGGTATCTTCTCCTTGGGCTCTAGTTTACCCCCTCAGTACTTTTTCTGTCATGAGTACAGAAGTGCATTTCCATGGGCCTCCATCAAGTAAAAATCTTGAGCAGAGGACCAGTCCAGGGAGGTGTACAATTTTAGGTTAATATAATTACCCACAGATAGACATAGCCCACCTCTTTCCCCTCCTACTTTAATTTCTTCAAGTGACTTCAGGACTTAAAGCTTAAGAAAATGGACTGAGAAAAGCTAAATGTTAGTAGGGGTATGTCACTGATACATGCTCTCCCACAAGCTCACTCTTCATTTCTTTCCCTTTATCAACTAGACCTTTCTTTTCATTGGTTCCAGGGTTACAGACATCCCAGGCTGCTTGCTCACTCTAATAACATGTACAGGGCTAGCTGAACAAATCTCTAAATCAATAAAATCACTATTTTAGAGAAAAGCAAAGAAAAAATTGTTCTGGGAAAGCAAGCAATATTAGAGCTGGTCAGAAACGCACAGGGAATATTTTTGAAATCTTGCTTGACTCAACTCTTGTTCAGCTGAGCTGAACCTGAACTAGTTACTGAACTGAATCATTTTCAAAGTATGTCAGAATATATCTTCTACGTCAAACACATGTATCTCCGAATACTTTAAGTCTGCAGATTGATGTAGAGCCTCCAGTAGACAGAGACAGAATTTTTAAGTAGCAAATGGCTTGGCTCTCCAAACCCAAACTTACCTACTGAATAAAAACACTAAGTATTTAGCTATTAACCCGGTTTACCATTTATCTGCTGGTAATATGTGAAGGGTGTTTTTAGCCACCAATAAATATGAAATTATTGGACTGGTTTGCAAATATCATTAATTGCAAAACAAAGCCTAACATAATTCATCCATGAGTCAGCAAATACCATTTGTCCTGATCTACTTACTGTCTGTATGCTAACCATCTCCAAAATTATGTGAATGACACAATGCCTCGCAGCATACTGTGAAGTTTCCTTGTAACATGATTTTGCTTTCTCTTGAAAGAAAAAAAGGCCAAAAAAAMCCCTTGCTGAGTTGGCTTGTATGGCCGCTCATGATTACCTCCACCTCACCATGCAAAGACTATTGGAAAGACCATTTTTTCCAAAACGAAATATGATGTATTGCTGAAAAAGTGAGATTCCCGTGGTCTGAACTTCTTTGAAATGCTACAAAACCCATTACCATATAGGCGTCTTTCAAATAGTGCAGTGAAATCATATGGATGGATGTGACCTTTTCTATTAAAAGCTCACATTTCTTGCATGAGAACAGGACATCCGTAATTTGGAACTGTTTTCACGAAGTCTGTTGCCAGACCATGGTGCTACTGAGAATCATAGCAGAATGCCAGGAAGTCATTGTTTCTGCCATTCTGTAAGGTTACTTATGATGAAGTTAGGAAAGCTAAAGCCCAAATGGAATTGAATCTGGCCAGGGATGTCAAAGGCAACAAGAAGGGCTTCTGTAAGCACATAGGTGACAAAAGAAAGACTAGATAAGATGTGGGCCCATTACTCAATGAGATGGGGGACCTGGTTATGCAGGATGTGGAAAAGGCTGAAGTACTGAATGCCTTCTTTGCCTCAGTCTTTATTAGCAAGACCAGCCTTCAGGAATCCCAGGTCCCAGAGACCAGGGGGAAAGGCTGGTGCAAGGAAGATATACCCTTGGTGGAAAAGGATCAGGTCAGGGAATACTTAAGCAAACTGGATACACATAAATCCATGGGCCCTGATGGGRTGCAGCCACAAATGCTGAGGGAGCTGGCAGATATCATTGCAAGGCAACTCTTGATAATCTATAATCAATTATGGTGACTAGGAGAAGTTCCCAAAGACTGGAGGAAAGCAAATGTCACCCCCATCTTCAAGAAAGGAGAGAAGGAGGACCCAGGGAACTACACGCCAGTCAGCCTCACCTCAATCCCTTGGAAGATGATGGAGCAGCTAGTCCTGGAAACCATTTCCATGCACATTAAGGACAAGAAAATCATCAGTAGTCATCAGCATGGCTTCAYCAAGGAGAAGTCATGCTTGACCAATTTGATAAACTTCTATGATGAAGTGGCTGGCCTGGTAGATGAGGGGAGAGCAGTGGATATTGTGTACCTAGACTTCAGTAAGGCCTTTGACGCTGTCTCCCACAAGATCCTCATAAASAAGCTGTTGATGTATGGGCTGGATGAGCGACAGTGAAGTGGGTTGAAAACTGGCTGAATGACCAGGCCCAGAGGGTGGCGATCAGCAGTGCAAATTCTAATAGAAGGCCAGAAACTAGTGGTGTACCCCAGGGATCAATATCGGGTCCAATCATGTTTAATATCTTTATCAATGATCTGGATGATGGGACAGAGTGTACCCTCAGCAAGTTTGTTGATGACACAAAGCTGGATGGAGTGGCTGAGGGTCATCCTGCCATCCAGAAGGACCTTGACAGGCTGGAGAAATGGGCCAACAGGAGCCTCATGAAGTTCAACAAGGAAAAGTGCAAAGCCCTGCACCTGGGGAGGAACAATCCCATGCACCGATATATGCTGGAGGCCGACCAGCTGGAAAGCAGCTTGGCAGAAAATGACCTGGGAGTTCTGGTGGACACCAGGTTGAACATGAGCCAGCAATGAGCCCTTGCAGCAAAGAAGTCTAATGGTATCCTCCATTAGACAAAGTATTGCCAGCAGGTCGAGGGGAGTGATYCTTCCCACCTACTCAGCACTGGTGAGGCCACACCTGGAGCACTGTGTCCAGTTCTGGGCTCCTTGGTACAAGAGAGATATGGACATACTGGAGAGAGTCCAATGAAGGGCCACAAAGATGATGAAGAGGCTGGAGCATCTCACATATGAGGAAAGGCTGGGAGAGCTGGGCCTGTTTAGCCTAAAGAAGAGAAGGATCTTATCAATGTATATAAATACCTGAAGGGAGGGTGCAAAGAGGAGCCAGGTGCTTTTTAGCAGTGGCAGGACAAGGGGCAATGGGCACAAACTGAAACACAGGAGGTTCCCTCTGAACATCAGGAAACACTTTTTCACTGTGAGGGTGACCGAGCACTGGCACAGGTTGCCCAGTGAGGTTGTGGAGTCTCCATTGTTGGAGATACTCAAAAGCCATCTGGGCATGGTCCTGGGCAACTGGCTCTAGGTGATGCTGCTTGAGCAGGGCGGGGGTTGGACCAGGTGACCTCCAGAGGTCAACCATTCTGTGATTCTGTGAAGTTAAGAGAGTAAGAAATTGTATTTGAAGCAAAGTATCAGTGTATTGCACTCAGACAGTCTAACAGAAGCAGCACTGGGCGGTTTTAAACTGGGAACTTCCTGCAGGTTCCTGTGTGCTTTGGGCTCCTGCCAGCTTAGAAGAGTGGAAAGYTCTTAGCAGCTTCTGAAAACACGACTAATCCCAGAGGGCGCAGATCTGAGAACGCATTTGATCTTTCGTTCTGGAAAAGCTTGTTGTATTTGTATTTGTAAAGGAGAAGGAAGAGATATTTTTATGTGAAGCTGTTTTAARCAGAAAACATGGCTTGCCTTGGAAGGCATTCATGGGTTGGGATTATCAAGATAATAGCGGAGTTTGCCTCTCCCTTTGGTTTGTGCAGGCAAAAAATTAAAAATCTAAATAAAAAAAAAAAAAGATAAGATTTTTTCAAGAGTGCTTGACTCTTCTGTTATGAATAAACTTTTCAAATTCAGTGTTTTCTCTTTCTCCAGAGAATGGTAAATTTGCAAACTCAGCATTATCACTAATGTCACTTGTGAAACATTGACTTAGTCCTCACAGTTAATGTCATCCTCAACCCAAGATGTCTTTGATCCAGTCACCTATAAACTTACACTTATCCTTCGTCTACTCTCCCTTCCTATTGCACCTGGGTAAGGTCACATTGTTTTTCTCCATACTGCCTGGACACGAAAGCAGAGACAGCTGCTTTCAGTTCCTGGTATTCCCATGGCTCCCGTATTCCCATGGCTCAGGCCACAGCCACGCATGACAGACAAAGAGCAAGTGCAGGCATTTCCCTTCGCCTGAGAGTCCCGAACTGRCTTATTCTCATTGTGACAGAATGGTGGGGGTGTTTAGTTGGAATCCTCAAAGAACTTCCATTGAACATGCACATTTTGAAAGGCTTTTAATTTCTATTTGAGCTGAGTTTTCCCAAGGGACAGCTCCTTTGCTCCTGAGTTGGCTCCCTTGTCAAAGAAACACAGCCATGTCCGAGTTGCTTAACTAAATGGTTCAAAGTGTACTTTGAAAATGGTAGAGCTCGATATTTTCCTTTAGTCTCAAGGTCAGAAATAGCTGATCCTTTTTTTTCCTCCCACTAAACATTCATTCAAAAGCAGACACCCACATTATAATATTATAGTTTAAAGGAAAAAAATTGTCACGTCCATAAATACTTCAAGGCACAGCCCTGTTCTGGAAAGTATTGGGCAACATTCACTTTGAGATTACTGGTAGCCTTATTTGTTATACATATATTTCATGCCAGTAGTTTATTATGTAAACACATGCTTATCTCTAAAGCCTGGAAACATTTTTAAAAAGAAATCATAACCACAGCAGTACATATCTTAAGCTTAGTGCTCTTAATTCAGTCAAAAACCAAGCAAAATACTCATGTTAAATTATTTACATGTTTTTATCTAGTTTCTGCTAGCTGTCATAGTTGTAATTTAATTTTTAATGGTTTTTCACACTGACCAAAACACTATTGCAAAACAGTATTTCAGGGCCCTCCAGCGTTCCTATTGCATGAACAGACCCAGTGATTCACCCGGGCTGCTCACGGGTGTGAGGCTGCAGAAGGGCTGCACGCAAAACTAGCTGTGCAGCTTATCTACCTTTACTGTATAGCTTCATACTCYGGTGCATGGAGGTGGAAAGACTGCTGGATTGATTCTCTCATATGCAATGCCAGCATCCTTTAATACTTCTATAGAACACCAAATTAAATGTCAGTAAATAATTGATAAAAATAAAATAGAAATTGTATTTTGATCATAGCAAGGGTTTTCTGTGCCAAAGAGAGGTAAGAAGTCTCTAGGAAGAGAAGAATGCATCCTTGCTTCAGAATTGGTGGGTTTGATAGATATCAGCAGAGTTTTATTACTTTCTGTTTGGCATGGTGGGGTCCAGGGGGTAGCAAGGCGGGCACAGGCCCTGCGTGGAAAGGCGGCTGTGTCTGAGGAGGTGGCGGTGTTGTGTAACCACACTGACAGAGTGCGTCACAACGTGTGACATGTGGCAGCAGAACAGCCTTAAATAGCTGTCACCGTCTTTTCTCCTCCGGAGGTTTTGAGGAAAATTTGGTTTTCTGAGTAATGTTTTATCCTTCCTAAAATCACCTGATAATATGGCTCAAACTCCTCTAGAGGACATCTCCCTGAGTTGTCGGAGAGTTTTAGGGTAGAATGGGTGGGGATCTTGGTCTTTTAAGTCCAGACATTAAAAGCATATTCCTGGGATGATGGGATGAATACATGTTCATTAATCCTGGTGTTAAAACTGATCAACTTCCCTTCATGACCTCCGCTGTAACAGAAGCTAGGGGCTGAATTAATTCCTGCTTGCACTGGAGCCATTATTAGAAAAGTGTCTGACAATGACTAAAAATTTTCCAACGATAGAGGATCCATTACAAAATATAAAATTTTGTTTTAACAGTTAATTATCTTTTCWATTAAAATATAAACTTTGTTCTTGAAGGTTCAGGAACTTCTCTGGATTCTTCACGCACTCAGGATTTTGTTATTCATTTGTCTACTAGACATCAGAAACCTTATTACCACATGTCTGTTCTTTACTCTCGTATTTATAGACTGCGACCAAATCATTGTTTATCTCTGTAAGCTAAATATATTGAGTTCCTTCACTCTTTCTCTTCAGGAGTTGTTTCTGCATGATCCTTATTGCTCTGATCTCTCTCCAATTTATCTGTGTAGTTTTTGATCTGTAACACCAAATTTGGACTAAGTATTCTAGTAGCGGCAAATGAGGAATACAGTGGAAACGTAATGTCAGTAGTGCTACTCAATATTCCCCTTTTATTCTCCCCAGAACTATAGTGGCCATATAGGTATGCTGAGCCCTCATGTCCAGTTCATCGGTGCCCTGAGTCCTGTTCAGAGTCAACGCATCCTGGGACCTCCTTCCTGTAATCATGGCTTTCATTTTTCTTTTCTGGTGGAATAACTTTGCGTGTGACAGTACTAAATTGCAGGCTGTTGCCCATACCCAGGAGAGCTGTGTTGCACTGACCTGTGCCCTTCATGCTTTACTACACCTCAGATTTTGGCATGAACTCACAGTTTCTGTAAATTGGCTTCCCTCTTGATGAGCAGAAATAGCCAATAACCTCCCCAAAGTCTGGTGGGAAGCCCAGAGCTCCTGGGGCTCAGCCTAGAGCCCCTTTCTGCCCCCAGAGCTGTGCTCCTCCTTTGCCAGAGGGAAAAACCGTTGCTCAATGCACTGCTGCTCCACATCTCAGCCTGAGCCAAATTCACATCATAGATCAGCATTTATTACTGATCCTCAGCAGAAAATCTTCTTTTTATCTCAAAGTGAGCTTTTGCAGCTGGCCCGCCAGGCCTTCTGAGACACAGCCCTGTGAAACATATTTCACTGCTGGTTAGACCCATTCAGAGTTCATGTTTCACAAGCACGGGTCTTCTTATGATAGAACTTATTAAGCCAAGACTTAGTCTTTCTCAGCTATTTCAACATCCGGTGTCAGAACACATAACACAAGTTGGATTTCTCATCCATGTTCAGCACTCAGCATTGCCAGGACAAGGACGGGGCATCAGCTGTGGCTGTCAGTAGTCTCTGGGGAGGGAGCTAGGGTGCATCAATGGTGTTTGGGATTTAGGGTGAAGGCAGGAAGGTAGAAGCCACCCCAGAGGAGTCTGCTGGTTTGCAAGCTACGCAGGCAACAGGGAGACGTGGGATATTGCTACTGAGGCCGTGGATGGCAGCTAGGAAGAGAAAGGCAACTGCTGGATGGGTGACAACCATCACGAACAAAAATGTTTTAAGGGGCAGCAAATCAGGAACCAGTGACTGCGAGCTGAGAGCAGAGACTGAGGCAGCTATAGAGTGGAGATGAGCTTGGGCTCCCTCCCCTCCCTCCTCTTCTCTTATTTCCCTTCTCTTCTAACCCGACATAAGCAACTTTTTCTCTGGGCGCTCCTTGCAGACAGCATCAAAGCTGTGCATCCAGAAGGAAAAGGACTGCTGGAAACAGCCTGTAGCTAAGCTATCCTGGACAAATAAGTGTATTTTCTATGTATGCTCTGGCCATTCAGCTACTTAGGGATGGTATTTGTCTATTTCTGACTCTTTCTTTCCTTTTCCCTAAGATTGGCTTCAACACACCACCACTGTCTTTTATAGCAAACATGAGATATATGAAATGTAACAAAGGAAAAAGAAGGCAGTACCCTCCTGTTTGCTTCCAACCCTTCCCACCACTGCCCCCCAGCTTCATTTGGCATGCAGCAGCAGTCTTTTGTAAAACTTCTCTCAATACACTCCTCAGTGAATAAGCATTAATTAAAAGAATAAGAAGATGGAGATCAATGTTGATTTATAGACAGAAGACAGGGAGCTAAGCCTGACAAATAGCTCTGAAATTAAATCTAGATCTAGAAAGTGGTTGGAAAGAAAAGAATGAAATATCTGTCAGGTTCTTGTAGTGGAAAAGTAAGAGCCAAATTCTGCTTGGGCCCAGGATTTACATAAGTCTGATGAAAAGGGCAGGACTAGACAGCTTGGAGGATACCAGTGGCAATGATGATCAGGATGTGGGTACATCAGGAGAAGCTGGTTTCTTTTCTGGGCTACGTTTTTTACTTCAAGTTAAGAAAATTTTTCCTCCCCAGTGTGCTGTCATGCAGTCTGCAAAACGCTCCCAGTGATTTCTGAAATGTGTTCCTTGCAAGAGCTTTCTCCCCACCTTTGCCCCTGCAGGTTCTTCCTTTCAAACACTGAAAGAATTCTTATTTCCAGGATCCCCTTCTCATCACGAAAATATAATCTGATTCCTTCCAACTTCTCCACCCATTTCTTTCTCTCTCTAATCCCTAACAGAAAATGAGTTTCAGAATATGACACATTTCCACTGTGGTATATGAATGTCATAGAGGGCAGTGCTGCCTCTTCACAGGTTCTCCTGCTTCCAAATGTTACACCGCTCCTTATGATTTTTTTTTTTAGCAGGATTTGCTACTTTTTAAGCCAAAGAGGGATCCACTGCAGGAATGAATTTACACTGGCCTTGTGCCACTTTATCTTGAGAACTGAGACACTGAGTTTAACATTTCTGAGACAAACTGTAATGTGTTATAGGCAGTATGTAGTTAACTTCTAAGGAGGGAGAGAAGGTGTTTGAATGGGGATGGTTTAATAGAAGCAGTATTTTAAAAAAGGACCCAGGCCAGCTGAAACAAAACCACACCCTCTTAGAAAGCAGTGGCAAAGATTTAGAATCATAGAATCATAGAATGGTTTGGGTTGGAAGGGACCTTAAAGATCATCTAGATCCAACCCCCCTGCCATGGGCAGGGACCTTCCACTAGACCAGCTTGCTCAAAGCCCCATCCAACCTGGCCTTGAACACTCCTGGGGATGGGGCATCCACAACTTCTCTGGGCAACCTGTTCCGGTGCCTCACCACTCTCAGAGTGAAGAATTTCTTCCTTATATCTAATCTAAATCTACCCTCTTTCAGTTTAAAGCCATTCCCCCTTGTCCTATCACTGCATGCCCCCGTAAAAAGACCCTCTCCAGCTTTCTTGTAGGCCCCCTTCAGGTACTGGAAGGCTGCTATAAGGTCTCCCTGGGGCCTTCTCTTCTCCAGGCTGAACAAYCCCAACTCTCTCAACCTGTCTTCACAGGAGAGGTGCTCCAGCCCTCTGATCATCTTTGTGGCCCTCCTCTGGACTCACTCCAACAGGTCCATGTCCTTCTTATGTTGGGGGCCCCAGAGCTGGACACAGTACTCCAGGTGGGGTCTCATGAGAGCAGAGCAGAGGAGGAAAATCACCTCCCTCGACCTGCTGGTCATGCTTCTTTTGATACAGCCCAGGACATGGTTGGTTTTCTGGGCCGCAAGCGCACATTTATCAGCAGTCCTGGTTAACGGGGGAGGTCCCGGATGACTGGAGGCTTGCCAATGTGATGCCCATCTACAAGAAGGGCCAGAAGGAGGATCCCAGAAACTACAGGCCTGTCAGCCTGACCTCGGTGCAGGGGAAGATTATGGAGCGGTTCATCTTGGGGGTGCTCGCAAGCCATGTAAGGGACAACCAGGGGATCACGCCCAGCCAGCATGGGTTCATGAAAGGCAGGTCCTGCTTGACCAACCTGATCTCCTTCTATGACCAGGTGACCCGCCTAGTGGATGAGGGAAAGGCTGTGGATGTGGTCTACCGGGACTTCAGGAAAGCCTTCGACACTGTCTCCCTTCTCCTAGAGAAGCTGGCGGCTCATGGCTTAGACAGATGTACTCTTCGCTGGGTAAAAAACTGGCTGGAGAGCCAGAGAGTTGTGGTGAATGGAGTGAAATCCAATTGGTGGCCAGTCACGAGCGGTGTCCCCCAGGGCTCCGTTTTGGGGCCGGTCTTGTTCAATATCTTTATCAATGATCTGGATGAGGGGATTGAGTGCTCCCTCAGTAAGTTTGCAGACGACACCAAGTTGGGCGGGAGTGTTGATCTGCTCGAGGGTAGGAAGGCTCTGCAGAGGGACCTGGACAGGCTGGATCGATGGGCTGAGGCCAACTGCATGAGATTCAACAAGGCCAAGTGCCGGGTCCTGCACTTCGGCCACAACAACCCCATGCAATSCTACAGGCTGGGGGAAGAGTGGCTGGAAAGCTGCCTGGCRGAAAAGGACCTGGGGGTGCTGGTTGACAGCTGGCTGAACATGAGCCGGCAGTGTGCCCAGGTGGCCAAGAAGGCCAATGGCATCCTGGCCTGTATCAGAAATAGTGTGGCCAGCAGGAGTAGGGAAGTGATTGTGCCCCTGTACTCGGCACTGGTGAGGCCCCACCTCGAATACTGTGTTCAGTTTTGGGCCCCTCACTACAAGAAGGACATTGAGGTGCTGGAGCGTGTCCAGAGAAGGGCAACGAGGGTCTGGAGAACAAGTCTTATGAGGAGTGGCTGAGGGAACTGGGACTGTTTAGTCTGGAGAAGAGGAGGCTGAGGGGAGACCTTATCACTCTCTACAGCTACCTGAAAGGAGGTTGCATTGAGGTGGGTGTTGGTCTCTTCTCCCAAGTAACTAGCGATAGGACGAGARGAAATGGCCTCAAGTTGYRCCAGGGGAGGTTTAGATTGGACCTTAGGAAAAATTTCTTTACTGAAAGAGTGGTTAAACATTGGAACAGGCTGCCCAGGGAAGTGGTGGAGTCACCATCTCTGGAAGTATTTAAAAGACGTGTAGATGTGGTGCTTAGGGACATGGTTTAGTGGGCATGGTGGCATTGGGTTGATGGTTGGACTCGATGACCTTAGAGGTCTTTTCCGACCTTAATGATTCTATGATTCTATAATTGCCAGGTCATGTTGAGCTTCTCATCAACCAACACCCCCAAGTCTTTCTCCTCAGGGCTGCTCTCAATCCATTCTCCGCCCAGCCTGTATTTGTGCTTGGGATTGCCCCAACCCATGTGCAGGACCTTGCACTTGGCCTTGTTGAACTTCATGAGGTTCACACAGGCCCACCTCTCAAGCCTGTCAAGGTCCCTCTGGATGGCACCCCTTCCCTCCAGCGCGTTGGCTGCACCACATAGCTTGGTGTTGTTGGCAAACTTGCTGAGGGTGCACTCAATCCCACTGTCCATGTCACCATGCTTTTTGCCTTTCAGAAAATGGTTTTTCAAATGACAAACTGTGCCAAATTCTGGTTCTCAGTCACAAAGTCCATGATTTGCACCATGATTTGATGCTTAGTGCATGAACATCTGTGAAGTAATGACTGAGCAGGCATTGCAGTAAGTTCCCGTAACTCTCTTAATGTTATCTAGTGCAGTTTCTCCAAGGGAAATAAGAATTTACACTGTAAGAGATCCCCCAACCACTTAAAGTACAGGTCCCTGGAGGCCCCATTAAATTGCCATTATGATGAACCTTGGGCTGTGCTGTTCTCTCCCCTGGCTCTCGCATATTTTGTGGCTTCTCAGCAGGCTCCCTCATTATTTTGGAGGGAAAGCCAGTCAACAGATTGAAGATCAAAAAGCATCGAAAGCAAGATCTGAAATACCAGCCCAGTCAGAATTGAACAAATGCCATTTGATTTTCTTTGCACGGGAAGCAGTCTAGCAACAAACATACAGCTGTGCCTACTGTTTGGCACATATTGGGAGGTATTTGATCACTTCGGTCACCTACTTGCCCGTCAGCTGTTAGATTTGTTTTCAGGGCAGTGATAGGGGAGGGTGAAGGGGAGGTCAGTGTCACCCTGAGCTGTTCCAGAGAAAGAGCAAGAGATGGACAGAGATGTTTCCTYGTCTGCTGATTGTAATTGGTTTCCTCTGTTCAAAGCTAGAGTCACTACCCTTCTTCTCCTTCCTTATATTTCCAATTGCTATCACATTATGTTCCTGTGTGCCTTTCTTTTGGTGGAGTGTAAAATAGATGTTCTGGCCTGAAATTAGACAAAGAAGAGAGGCGCAGCCTGCCCCACAGTTTCAGACATAGCAGAACTGGCTCTGAACAATTCTTCAAGGGYTGTGCAGTGATGGTAAGTAAGCCCTGTTGCCAGGCTTTCGGTCCAAGCGACACCACTGTTATGGCTGTACAGGAACCCCTTATCTGCAGTGACAGGAGTTTCTCATAGCTAGACATGACCTCACTACAGAGCTTCAGTGACAGGACTAGATGATCTCCAGAGGAGTCTTCCAGCCTCTGCCATTCTGTGAGTCTGTACCCCAAAAGAGAAGCCAGACTTGGTGGGATTTACTGTTTTCAACACCCTTGAACAGATATCCAGCTTTAATAAGAGTTGCTAGCAAYATTTTTATAGGAACAAGTAAACAAAAACTAACTGCAGAAATCAAGAGCTCAGGAGTTTTAACAGGCTTTCCCATTTAGTAATATAAGCATTTAATTTTTCTGCTTGGCAGCTTTATACAAACAGGTGGAGAGGAAATCTCTGGGCTGGCTTAACTTGTTTTTTYTGACACAGCCAAATGTCAATATTCAGAAGTGTGTCATGCAAATCAAAGCCTCAGATCTGAATGGCTCCAGTCTTGAGGAAGTTTGCACAGAGATCCAGATTTTACAGATGGCTTCTATCTTTACGATGATCTGGCAAAGGCCTCGGGGCTGAGCTTCAGCRTAGTCTAGAGCTGCATGTTGCAGACTGAACTCATCTGAAAATGTATGGACGAGGAAAGAAAACAGTTGTTGTTCTCAAATACAAAAATAGCCTTTCCTTGCACTGAAAGCTGATGTTGTCCTAGTAGCCTGGTATTGTTCATACAATAAAGTACGTATTAAAATGGCTGGCAGAGCAGAAGAAAGCCATTCAGGTATGCCCAGGACAACATACAATGAATAAAAGGGAAGATGCCATTCCATCTTCTAGCTAGTAAAGGTTCATTGAACACTGCTGATGGATTTTGAGGCATTTGGATAAGGTCATGAGCAGCCTAAGTGAAAAACAGTCGTAGCAATAACAAAATAATTCTCCCTGAACAGTCTTATGAGCAACACTGAAAGCAAAAGGAAGAATATGAGCTACATCAGAGGCAACTCAGAAGCTGAAACAAAAATCTAGTAGCCAGAATCTGGTATGGTTTCCTGTGAAACTTTCCTATTCATCTGCATGAACCTTTTACACAGCAGTCAAATGTGAATAAACCTTTGTGGAGTTCCTGGTGCCCTAAGGCCAAGCCCATTAACAGCAGGCTTTGCATATGCCAAAAAAAAGTTTCTCTGCGTTACTGAGCTATGATTCTGCACTAAAGACTCATTCAAACACAAGGTTAGTTTCATTCCAGTTCATAGGTTTTGAAATGGATAGAGGTAAAGTAACACAAGCACATGCTAGGACACACATGCTCAGAAACAAATTATAAGGATGCAGTACACGCCTAGGTTAGTAATAGCTTTTTATAAATTCTCTCAGGCTAGGTGGTGTACTGACTTTACAGTCACTAAATAAACTCATCTCCACTCCCAACACTAAATATGTATTCCCCTATAAGGAGGTGAATACTGCAATACTGGAAATAACCAACTAGGGAGAAAGGCTGGATCTGTAGTTAGAGCACACAAGTGGGTCCAGTTCCCCTGATCCCATAAGCCCCTATGGTACCCCTAGAAAAACTGTTTTAACAAAATCTTTGGGGGTACAGAGGTGCCTGTATCCTACTGATTTAATTTTTTTCAGATGGGGTTAGTTGAATTAAGTATCTAAATATGTAGATCTTAGCCTTCGAATACATCATTTTCTCCACTAATAAATAAGACTAGCAGCATCACATGTCCTCACAGCACAGCTAGAGATTAATTGCATTAAAGCTTATGAGGTTCTGAGGCGGAGGTAATGGACACTGCACGGATATCACACACTGAAAATATAATGGTGTATATTGCAACCACTTCCTGCCTGCACCCTGAGGGGACTTTTCAGAGGCAGCATGGAAATTATGTCAAATCAATGAATTGCAAAACTCTGCCCAGGCAGATGAATATATTTCCTCCTGGTGTCCAAGGAGATAGGCACAGGAATTGTTATTCTTTAATTTTGCGTGTTGAAAATCACAGCACTGAAGAGAAGGTATCTTGGCAACATCTGGGCCCTGATGCCCATTGTCATTATTCTTGGTGTTTTGGGTGGGGAAAAAAAGCGAAACAATCCTCCCCCATTTTTCCAACTGTGAAGGTCTGTGTGGCTACAGTCACACCAAGAATTCTCTTTCCTTTCTGCTAGCCAGAAGTGGGTCATCATTGGCTTACAGTTTGCCAGTCTTTTTATTTGCAAGCTACTTCAGCAGCTTAGAGAACCTCTGAATAAGGATATCCTGTGGCCAGCTTGGCTGTGTCCATTCCCACTTGGCAGTGCCCATTTAATTATTGCATTGCCCTGCCTCCAGGCCATCCTGCTTCTATCATGAGAAAGCCAGAAAGTGAACACTCCCTTGGCCTCTTGGCAGAGTTTCCAGTGTTTCATCATTTAGGATCCTGTGTCCTTGATCTATTCATGCATATAGATTTTAAACAAATCAGGCCTAAGATATATTTGTAACCCAAATGAAACATTTTAGAAGAGCACACATTAGCTTTTAGTCATTCTGGCTACACTGTGTACAATCAATGTCACAGGGAAAAAAAAATCTGGTGGTTATAAGTTATGAGGTGTGACAAGCCCTTGTATGTGTCAACAACTAAAACAATTATTTCTGTAACGAGCAAATACAGAAAGTTAAAGAAACAGGGATATTATCCTTCTAAACAGTTTCTAATAGCAATTTCATTTTAGCCAGCATATCTGACCTCTCTTTTTTCCATCTATCTCATTCATTCATTGGATCATTTCTTATAGATTGACTTTATGAAAAGAAAATCCTCAGTACAGTTAGTGGGGGCAGAGCGCATTTGAAAGAGAGGGCAATGGTGTAGAAAGCATAAGAAACCTTTGTTCCTAGCTTGGATACTTTTGTATATCTTCCCTCACTCCCTATTGCTACATTATATTTACAAATAAACCATCAGACTGATTCTTGCTATGAGGAATAGATCCATTTTCTTTGTAACTAACCTACTTCCTCATTCTATAATGAAAATGGATCAGTATAAATACATGAATGGCCTTACCTGAGGCAGGCATTTCAAGAAAAGATAACTGAGTGTGATGTACAGTTTGAGTTCAGAGCTTCCTGTTTCAAAGCGTGCACAGATTTCTATTTTGGTAAAGCAAAGAAAAAACTAATGAGCTTTAGACATAAAACATTTGGTACCATCATGCAGCTGCTGTATGCCAGAAATGCTGACAAACCTGTTTGTAAGTCTGCAAGAACCACATGACCCAGTATGATTCACATTCCTGTTGACCTTTGTCTTGTTTGTGATTGAAAACAATTAAAATTACCAGAGTCAACAGAGTGCAAACTATGTAGAGTAATTGGGTTTGGTTATCTATGCCTTTAACTGTATTTCTGTGTTTCATCATTCTGGCTTTCATCTACACAGAAGCTACCGAACCATTCATGCGTGCTCATGTGGAGATGTAGATTCAGTGTGTTTGACAGCTCAGGAAAGTCATAAAGCAATGTTGTCAAACAATTGCACAGAAGATGCAAGAGGCATTAGCTAAACTGTCAATAAGCGACAACATTAATGTAAATTTTCAGATCAAATTTGTCAAGCTAAACCCAGTGTAAACATACATTTATCTTAACGGAACAGCATTTGGATATTTGATGATTAAGTTCTCTTCCAAGATAGCAGGCTAGAAGTATAAATTATATTAATGTTTCCCTTATTAACACAGTGTCTTTAAGCATTTATTCAGGAATTATTTGTCTAGGACACCTTATTTTTAAGGAACACCTTGATAACATGACAATTTCTTCCTTGCTCACATGATTTCCTTCAATCGGCTGTCCAACACAAATACTCAGTGAAGCTTCCTAGTGCTGGTGGAAGGTGGTGACAGTCCCTAAGAGGGATTCAAACAGCAACATTTTTGCCAACGGGTAATGAGAATGTCTAGGTGTGCATCAATGTGCATGAATTAGAACAAGTTGCTGGCATTCAGGTGGCCCCAGTCATCCTTGGTGCATCCTTTCCTTCTGTACTTGCAAGATACTCAGCAGATCCAGGGACCTATCCCTAATAGGGATTCACAAACTACTCTGGTACGACATATTAATAAGAATAATCATATTCCTTCAAGTGGGAGCTTATCTTCTCTCTATCAACAATGGTTTCAGGATTCAGATAGTCTCTGTTCAGGTAGTGTTTCTTTAAATGAGAGCTCAAAGACCTTTTCTTAATTGTGGCTGTTACGTAATATGAAAAATGCAAGAAACAGCATGTCTGAAGTCTTGTATTTCCCTGAGCAGGGACACTGCGTTTCCCTGAGGTGAGTTCAGTGCCAGAGTTTGCTGCGGTGAGAAAGCAGACAGGCAGCCTAGAGTCTTTACATATTGTACCTCTGAATGTCATCTTACAGTGTCAGGAATCTCAAAAGCAAAATGTGCTGCTATTGCAATTATCTAGAAAATAAATAACACAGGCCACATTAATTTATTTCAGTATGAAGGGGTTTTATTACCACTTCTTCACAGCAGGTTATCAGATTGTATGGCATAGTCAAAGATAAGAGCTCTAGCTCAGGAAGTCCCTAAGCTCTTCTTATCTTAATGGTGTAACCCTTCCAACAGCATCATACATGGCGGGGTTACACACATGCGTTAGTCAAACAAGGTTAGAAACTTTGTGTTAGGAAAACCTAAAACAAAATCAGTGTGAGGAAGATTATTGACATGAGAAAGTTCAAGAGCCCTCAGCACTTCTGAAAGTATTGATAAGGAAAGTAGCCTTGTAGATTTCTTTTTTTTTCCCAATTATTTGCTTCTGCTTTGTTTTCATTGTTCTGTGCAAAGACATTTCTTCATGCTTGAGCACTTTTTAAAAGGGAGAAAATTTGTACTTAATGTTTTATCTCTCTCTAGTTTCTATTAATTGATACTACAGTGAGTGGATTAAGAGACATAACATACTTATATTCTTCTACTAATAGTGCCTTTAAATATAGGTTTTTAGCTTTGACTTAGAATATTTTTTCACAGCAAACCTGTCTTTTATTTGCTATTTTGTTATGTCCTTTTCTTTTAAGAATATCTCCACGTACGCTGACATTTTGCATTTGTCATCCCTTCGACCTAGTAGTCTCTTTCTTTGCTTCCTAGTGCCCCAGAGTTCATTCATATAGCCATTTCTTTTTATTGCTATACGCTCTCAGGCTTTTCCATCACGCTTCTCCCTGTAGCATTCCATTCACTTACAGAAAAAAAGTAAAATCTTCATTTTTACAAGAGTGTCTAAGCCATCATTGCCTTGGGTACTTTTCTCCTTTTCTGCAGGAACTAGCAACGACTATTCATGTCATGTACAGTTTTATCTTTAACTTACTGAGCTTATCCAGGTTAATATCACTGTCTTTTTGCCATTACTGCTACTACTTCGTTGGTAATTAATGTCCATCTTATTTCCTAATCTCTGTTCCAAAGTCAGTGACTATTTCTGTTCTTTGCTTTTTCCTAATGAGGGGAGACGGGGAAAAATGATGAAATGTRTAACAAAGAGCATGTTTCTGCTTTTTCTTTTAGTTATCCCTCCCTCTAAAATCTCCAAAGCCAGAATTATAGTCATACATACAATAATTTACAGGAAGGATTGTTTTTCCTTTGAGAAAATGAGTACTTTTGGACCTTCATGCTTCAGCATATAAGCCAGTGATGAACCGATAGGATTAAACAAAYTTTCTATCATATTTTTACATAATTTTCCTCTACAGAGTTTTTCTAATCTTCCCCTGAAGCAGCCGGCAGTTTTTACAGAACAAGACAAACTGAAGTCTGATGTGGAGGAGGGTTTCCTTGGGCATATAAAACAGAAATGTACAATGGGAAAACCCAGCACAAAAGTCAATCATGCCGCTTCCTTAAGGCTTTAGCATGAAAATGCCCTAGAACACATTACTTCCTAATTCAAGCTTCTAAAATCCTGTTTATCTATCTGTTTCATAGGTAGAGACCTACTCATAGGGAATACAAGTTACTATTCAGAATATTATAGCATTTAGGTGCCTAATTAATGGACAAAGACACATTGTCCTTGGCACTGTGCAAATAGAGACCACAAGACATCCTCTGCCTCTGAGAGAGCTTAGGCTAAGTGAGAAGACTAATAAAAGAGTAAAGAAATAGTATTTATTGATCAACATATGCTCTGAGCATGCTGTTGTCCAAAGTTTATAGGCATCAGAGCAAAGGAAAATTATAAGGAAGATAGGGAAGAAAAATAATGAGGTAGCTCTGTGACTAGTCATGGACCTTTCTTTTAGAGTATGAAGGCTGCTGGAGAGAAACACGAAGACTCCGTGTTTGAAGGTTAACAAGAGAAGCAGAGGCTGGCATTATATCTGGCCAGAGATCAGGATTTTTATGAGAAAYGAGAATAAGTGCATATGGCCGGGATGGGTATCAGCAGTCTTACAGAAGGAAATCAAGCAGCGTGGTCAGTGAAGCAGAGAATGGAAGCCCGGGGATGGGGTGCACAGGGAAATGTCGACAGTCAATATGGCACGTTAGGAAAAAGACCTTTGCAGAAGGTGGGGTGGGTGGGAGTAAGGTTGAGACCACACTTCACAAAGAAAGAGAAAAGGATGTTGCAGTAACTGACATGTGAGATAAGGGCCCAGCTTTAAGGAGGACGAGAAAGGCATTGTCTTAGAAATGTAGGAATAATTTCTAAGTTTTTTATGCAAAGAAGTGTGAAAATTTTGAGAGAGCGCCAAGTTGAAGATGACATACTCTTCACAGGCCTAGAAGACAGGAACAGGATTTTAGCCATACTAAAGGATTTAAGTAAAAAGTGGCAATTTTATATCATGACCTGTTAGATTAACATGGATTTTTGTTGCCTGCTGTGGCTTATTTTATTTTCTATAATGTAAATTATGTCAGCATAGTGCAAGCTAAAGATGAAGAATTGATAATCTATTCTTTAAGGAGCATACTTCCTAGGAAGAAGTGTTCCAGAGATTATTAGCTGTGCACAGATTTAATTGTTTTGGTGCCTTATAGCTGACATTAGACAGATCTTCACATCAGTGCTGTCACATTAATTATATTAACATCATACATTTTTTCATTGTTAGAGTTTTATATTAAATAGCTGCCTTCCTATGGATAGGCGTTAATCCGTATCTCTGCYCAAACTGAGAATATATCATGCCAGCATGTACCTTTGCTGCATACTGGTAATGCTATCAGAACATATATGAGAATATAAATATATATATTATATACATATATTTAAAAATATATTTATATTGTTAATAGTATCCAAGCCAAAGTACATGAACAAATACTTGTTAGGGATTCCCACTATCTAGGGAATCTGTACTATCATATAAACTGCAGTTCCCTCATTAGATCTTCAGAGTTCTCAGGTCATGTTCGTTCTTGAGCCCAGATTTATAACAAAAGGCTACCTCGAATTTTTCAGTTTGTGCAAATGCAAGGTTCAGTGAATGACAGATTCTGGTGACTGTGCYGATACAGGAAATAGACTAGGAAAGGTTTTGATAAAAAAGCACACGTCTCTTGGAAATGGTCCCATTTTCATACTTGTGAAATTAGACAACTCTAATGATATAATAGATTTTCTGATTCTCCCTGCTTACTTATTTTTCATATAAGACAAACAAAGAGGCATTCAGTAGCTCACATAATCAGATAAAAATATGGGGTTTTGTTTTGTAAATTTGAAGGTACACCTTTTCAAAGGACAAATAACAAATCAAAATACTTCATATACGGTGATGATATTATACATGAAATATGTAGTATTTCCTCTTAGGCATTAATAGAAGCCATCAAAAAACAATAAGGGCGGCGGGGGGGAAGACTCCTTGGGCAGCATTTAYCAGCATGACATGATTTCTGTTTATAGAAAGGTGTGAAACACCATAAAATAGTACCACTTTTCAGGAGTGATGATTTACTAAGTGTATCAGCATCTCAATCTAGTTTTTCACTTCAGAAAACAGGTTTTGTTTTTTTAAAATATTTTGTAAATGAAGCAACAGAAAAGACTTATTTTCATAGTCAAAGAAAAAAAACCTTTTCTTGTTTTATTAACTARAGCTTGGCAAGGAATACTGAGGTCTAGAAGTCCATAGAGACAAATTTAGAGGAGGAAGATAATTTTCAGCTTCGATTATGCATTATTCTAAACTTAACAAGGGCTCTGAAATACGATACTTAAGAAAATATAGCCCTGAAACTGCAAACTGTTCTTTTGTTTCTAGACTTGCAAAATTGCAAGATGTTGAAAGGGATTAGAAGAACTCTACTAAAGGTAAAAGTTAGAAAATTTTTAGCTGTAGTTTAAGGTTAGAAGGTTAAAGTGCACTCCAGATCCTGCAAGCTCTCATCTCCATTGTTAATTCTAAAATTATGATCGATTTTAGAGAATTTGATGAGACTATTCAGGGGAGTAAAGTTAAATATATGCACAAACACTGGCAGCACAGGAGTGAAAGACATTACAGCATTCCCTAGAACAAAATTTCACAAATGTAAGAAAATTGGAATTTACCATTCTCAGTGGTGTTTCCCATCAGCTTTATTTTTTGCCATGCTTCCAGAACATACCAGGGAAACGCAGGCTTAAGAAATTCTGGTATAGTCCCTTTGTTTTACAATGCTGGTATGATTGTTAAGACATATGTTTAGACATATATTTTGACAAATTTAGAACTTACTTTTTGAAGGATTATTTTTCATTTCTCATTTAAAATAACAAATTTATTTAGCCTGAATCTCTTATCCTTATATCATGCCCAACTGCTTTTATTGGTTGCCTCTATTTGTGCTTTTATTGCTGCCTCTATTTTACATCTGTTTATTGTAGAATAGTAAGCAGTTTAATCTTTCCTTTCAAAAAGCAAAACACACTCAAAGCTTTTACTATTAAGTACTAATAAAATAGAGAGAACATACCAATAAAACACAATGAATAATGGTAATGCAGTAAACTACAAAGTACCTTTTTACTTGCTTGCATTAAGATGCAAGAACTTTAGCTAATCTTTAAATACGCACATATGCACAAAATAATTTTCTGAAATACTGAGCATGTGACAAAGAATTAATGGTATCTTCCAAACAGGAGTTGTCAGGATGAAATATTTTTGTTCTGACACAGCTCATTTTCTATACCGCCTTCATAAAAAAAGTTATCAGCCATTTTCATTTCTCAGAGTAAACACGTATACAAATCCATATTTGCTACATCCGTTCAATAACTTTGTTCTGAAATCTTTAAGAGGCAAAACACTAACGGCTTTTGTCTTTCCCATGCTGTTTCTCTGGTGGCACTCATATTGTTCTCAGAAAATATGAAGTCATCAAATGCTACCTGAAGTGTCCGTAAAAACTTGAGAAATTCTGCGAAAAGATCCTTACAGACGCTATTTCTGCAGCACTGCATTTCCTGGAAATAAAAGTCATCAGCCCCAACATGCGTGAGATATATATAACAGTGTGCACTTGCTGACTTCAGTGGGGACAGCAAGCCTTGCACTAGGTAATGAACTGGCCCACTCTAACCCTGTTTAGCTGGGAAAAAAATAATGGAAAGAATGGAGAAGAAATACTTTTTTAAAAATTTGCTTGTGGATGGGAAAAGTATTGTCATGAGGAAGAGGTACTGAGTCAAACCTTAATGGTATCTGTTCAGTTTTCTTCTATATAAGTCTGGCAAATCAGTGTTTCCTCAGCTCCATGTCTTTGTTATGGTAACACTTTCCCTCCAGCCATCCTTCTTGCCTATTTTAACTGAATGCCCTTCAGTGCAGAGGCTCTCTTGGGCGTTTGAGCAGCTTCCAGCTCGATGGGGGCTGGTGCTCCCCCAAGGACTCCAGGGACTGGTCTAATAAGCCGTTTATATACAACTTGCCATTCAAATTGAGCTTTGTCCACCCCTGCTCTGAAATAGGCAGTGAATTGGAGATGATAGTTTTAAGAAAACTGTAACTGAGAATTACAGTTGACAAAACAAAGACAATCAGCCAGGTCTCTTCTCTGCCACTGGAGGATGTCAGGGGTAACTCAATTAAGCGTAACTGAATTACATCGAAGCAGAGGAATGGAAAATCTGGACAGATGCACGCAAAAATGAATGTTTGGCAGAGGAGCAGGGACCCAGACTGTGTCTGAACTAAAGATTGCTGGCAAGGTGGCTGTAAAGTTGGTTGAGAGGGGATGTTAAGAAGTGTCAGATGAAGGTCAAGCTGAATCAGCGTATTTGTAGAGAGAACATTAAATACCAGTGAAGTGGCAAGATGAGGACTATGCAGATTAGCCTGTGGAGACAGAATTGGTTATGCTGTTTTATCTGACTTGAAAGGGTGGTGGGGGGAGATGATAACACTGGATTAGTAGGACATAAACAAGATGGTTTCTTCACACTACCAGAAAAACCCAACACATCCATGCCAAACAGTGTACAAAAGCTGGTAGTATGTTGGGTTTATAGGCCCACATTATAGACCTCATTTTACTTCTTTAGCCTATGGGGTTTTTTTTAATAGAAAACACTTCTTGTATAGCTATGCATATGCTTTCCCCTTTCAAAATGGCTTTTGAATGGCAAGCTTTCACCTGGCTTTGAGTTCACTCATTGTCATAAAAAGCTTAGTTTTAAAATATGTTTCCAAAGCTATCAATGCTTCATGGGGATGTGAAAAGCAGCCAGTTCAGAAGCATTGTGTATCTTGTATTGGTCTGTCCAGCCTGCCTCTGCTCAAAGGGTAGTGCATCAGCATCCCTCGGCAGTGGTACCTGGGGCGAGCTGTGCCCACATCACAAAATGCAGCATCTTAGACACCAAACGCAGCTTCTCAGGCAGACCTGTTGCTTCTTGAACAAGAGCCCAGGGAAAGGAGATGGGGGTCTGCTGAGGGACCTCAGCCACGGCTTGTCAGTGTGCTCAGGGCCAAGCAATGCTGCTGAGAGGCGAAACCTCCCCTGGCAGTTCCCTCACCCCAGGAGGTACTGGGCCTGCTCAGGGCACCCTGTTGGGGAGGGACCGATGCTTTTCCAACTGGTCTTACAGGCTTCACTAGGCTGTGGAAGAAAGGCTGCCTTTTCATTTATGAAAGAGGTTTTTTTGAAAGGTAACCATCTCCTGTGTAAAGTTTGTTCATTTGCTTTTCTCTTTCCCTCTCCAACTAGAAACACTCCTTAATGCAGAGCTGCTGTCTCAAAGGTATCTATACAACCCCCAACCTCCCACCCCATCCCAAACACACACAGTGCTCATACCATGTAACGCTACACATGCCAAACACCATGAAGTATCACTTCATCAATAGCTTTCCTCTGACTCTCTCCATCAGGGCTGAGCCTTCATGTCTGTGTTTGCTAGATGTTTTAATATAAAACAGGAATTTGTTCTGTGTCAGCTATTTTAATGCAAATTATGGTAGCTGTCGAAGGTGCCAATTAGACTGACAAGCCTACAAGTGCAGGTCTCACTCTCCACGACTTAGGTAGTAAMATATTATTTCTGTTATTGTATTGAGGCAGCTGTCAGAAACTAATCCAGCGTGTGGGCCTCATCCTACAAGGTAGAGTACATATCTTATATAGGAATTTAAAACCTAAGTGTAATGGAAGTAATGAAAAATGTCTGCTGAACCAGGAGGGGGAACAGAGAGATAACAATGACTCAATGCTAGTTAGCCTGAAATGAAGTAAACCCAGCTTGTCTGCTGCCTGAATTTTAACAAGCATATGCTTTTTGTCAACATTAAGACAAGAGACAGTTTTGAAGTGGGGAAATTTTGGAGGCCTCTTCTTACATGAGAGGAAAACACAAGAAGACTGGTGTTATTGGCAAAGCTGAGGAAGGGGTCAACAGCAGAAACAAGGGCATAGCCTAGGCAGGTATTTCACAGCAGAGAAAGAGAGAGAAAGGTTTTGTAGTGGATCATAGCTGAAGTGACAAGCAATGCTGTGATAATTTTTTTTTTAGATGAATAGTTCATTCTACCAGTGAATGCAACCTCTCCACCCTCCTCAAGACAGTTCTGACAAGCCAGGAAAAGGATTGTTGTAGCAGCCTTCTGGTCATAGCAGGGGAATAAGAAATTTATCTGTGAGGGTGGAGAGGAGAGGTAACCAATTTTCGGAAGGTTATGGAGGGAATAAGGGGAAAACTTTATCTCTGATGCAGCTTTAGGATCAAGGAGAGAACTATTGTAAAGAGCAAACTGGCAAGGAAGATGAAGTGGTTTCTGCAAAAGAAAAAATATACTTGTCAGGGAAAGATTGGGAGCTCTGTTTTGTGTCTGTGGTGGCAGGACATCCATGAAGAGACTCAGAAACTCAGGCCAATGTTAAGACATGATGAAATAAGGAGTAATTTAAGTTAACCAAGGTAAGCAGAAGAAATTACACAAACTAGCTATGTGCCCAGTTTCAAGGCTAAAAGTGAGTTGAAGTGATATAAACAAGAATATTGCTGCAGTTAGCCTGTTCCATGCCTAATTTGTCAACTGCAGTCATTACTCTCCATGGCACCATCACAAACTCCACAGCAAATGACTGCAGTGTTACAGACTGAGGTGTATATGAGGAATAAGCGGCAGGAAAAGATTAATCCATCATTAATAATTTTGTCTCTTGGAGTGTGTGTGCCTTGAGAGGAAAAAATTCTACTCAGAGTTGTCTTTACATGCCGTATATTTTATATTTTCGGGAAGGTTTTGTTAATTTTTTACAGATGTTAGTGAAGGTTTTACCTTTACTGTCTCTCAGTGACTTCTGTTTGACTGTGTTCTGTCAGCCCAGCAAACCTAAGCTCAAGCTGAAAGTCAGTTGTGTCCTCTGCAGTAATAAGGACCATCAGTTGAAGTGTAACTCTTATCTGTGAATCACAGTATAGCTCAGCTCACTTTCCCATCGTTGCATTGGTTTTACAAATGAGAATGTTAGAAAGAGCTTTTTAGGCAGAAAAAATATGCCAATGGAGAAGACTCATTCAGCAAAAATTACATACAAATAGTACCAATTGCTTTTGGGACCATAAACAGACTCTTTGCTGTACATGTGATTGGTGCAAACACACAAAAAAGAGAAAGTGCAAACCTTACATGGACAGTTCTGCCATAAAGGACTTTAAATGCCACACTAATTCCACCATCTGAGCAGGCAGTGAAGGAAGTATGATATTTTTCAGGAGAACTTCCATAAGTCTGAAAAGTAGCTTTTGGTTTTCTGTAGGAAGTCTATTTCTTTAGAAATATTTTATGTTTGTGAATTTTTTATGCATTTCCAACTACCATGTTATGAAAGAGGAAATGAATCAAAATATCTTAGAATTAGCAAACCAATTCTTCTAAAAGACCTACAAAGCAGTTTTTCTTCTGTATATTCTCTAGTTAAGTGAAGGAGACCACTTTCAAACTTAGGTCTACGTTTCCACAGAGGAGCTACCGACTAAGATGTGTGCAGCTCTCTTACTGTAACTCAATGATTTCTATGTCCTTGAAACAAATTGTCTGGCAGCTGCTTGCGATCTAGCAGTGTGTCAGCAAAAGTGACCCATATGTCAACCTTTCTTTTCGCAACCCTCTGCTGATTGTGAAAGAAGCGTGAAAAAATTCCAAGAGGTTCCAGTTCCCTCACTTTAAGTACTACCACATGTGGGTGTTTCAGATCTACAAGTTCTTGAGTTATTAAAAAAAAAAAAAAAAGTGGAAATTTTCATAAGGACAAATGTTTGCAAGATTTTGTATAATTCTTTCTTCTGAGGAGGCTAGGTGTTTCACATCAGTAACCTTATCTGAGGTACAGTGGGCATCTTTTAAAGTGTATCCCCTATCTTCTTCATTACTTAAAATGTTTTAGGATCCTTTGTAGCTAGCAAACAACACTGAAAACTGTGATTTTCAAAGGGTCCCCTTGTACTTCAGTGCTCAACTCCAGCTGAAACAGGATCTGAGTGCCTAACATCTTTTTGATGGTTGTACTGGCATTTATAATTCTAGTCCCAAGTATGACCAAGTGAAAAGATACACAGGAGCTAAGGGAGGAAAGATGAAAAAATAGATTTTATTTCTCAAAATTCAAGACCAGTTTACTTAGATTCTTTTACACACTTCTTCAAAAGTGGATGGTAAACTTTTTAAACTTTTCCGCCCTTTGACGGTAAACTATTTTGTGGTTATAAGTAGGCAACGTGGCTAGTGTCACACTAAAGTCAATCTCTCAGAATAAAACAATGCCAAAAGTTAGCAGAGATCACATAAAAGCTACTTTTCTGTTGAATAAGACAGTTTTGCAGTGTTAGTTTTCTTCAGTAATTACTGTGTTACCTTTCTTTTTGAAGGCTGAAGTTCTGAAAATTTTCAAAATCTTGCTCAGCCACTTTGAATGAAATTATTCATCGCTTTGTTCTGAATCCTTAAAAACCCAGTGAAACCAGTAGGATCCCCTCCATTTCTGTGTTTCTTTGTTGGTCTATGTAGGTTTTTCTTTGCAGATGGCATTGTAGACACTACATAATCTCTTTACAGAAAGTACATTCAGGGCACCGCATCGTATCAGCAATGTTTCCTTGGCTCATCAGGTTAGATGGTGACATGCTGGCTTTCACACATGCACATATCGGACCAGCATTGCAYGCAGGGCACCTCAAGGTAGCAACCAGACCACTGACCCAAGTAAGAAGGGGTCACTGAAATGATGCATCAAAGATGGTACTCCACTCCATCTGATATACAAAACCAACCCAACATAATAATGTGCTCCTGTGGTAAGACACCGCCAGTGAAGTGGTACATAAAGGAGTCACAATAACAGGGTGAAGTATAACTATCATTTTGGCAGTTTTGTCAAAGATATTACTAGGACAGTGTGTATGTTTTGTTGCCTCATTCTATGCATGGCACTTTCAGGGACAGCATATTATTTCTCATGGCATGAGAAGATGTGATCCTTACAAGTAATTGGAAGATTACTTTCTGCCAGCGTGCTGACAAGCGTAACTTCTCCATGAACATTGGATTCTTTCTGTGAAGCTGTGTTCTTACTAAGGATAATGCTGGACGTGGTGAGACTAACCGCAAAGCTGCTGCCATAACGTATGCAAAGCTGAAAAGTTACTCTGTCCCTTTTGGGTCTTTCCTACAGCAGATAGGAGAAGCTTGATTTTTTCCAAGAGCTTTTATCCTCCTTTTTTTCTAGAGTATTTCTTTCCTCTGGCTGTGTGATAGTAATCATTCTGCATGGATACATCTGTGACCCTATGAGAAAGGTGAGTGCAAAATGGACAACCATAAATTCTATTTAAGGATCAGTGGCAAGGAATAAAATGAAAGTAAYGAAACTGGCCAGAAGGCACTGACATTAGGAGAGAGTCTTAATACTCCTCCCTCCCCTCCCCATCTCACTGAAGTTTTAAACTCTTGGAAATTGTCCTTCAGGGTAAGTTTAATGTGCAGCAAATAAAGACTTATCCACATGACCCTCATTAGCATTGATAGGGAGTTGTTTTGGCTCTCRTTCTGGGAACCTTGCTGCTGGAGCCTGCAAAGCATAGCAGTGGAGCACAATTTAGGAGTTACAAGCACAAGTTGCAAGTGCAAGGATGGCAGAAGCTTCTCGTTGTCTTTCACAGGAGAGAACGCTGATGGACAGGCGTGTAGGAGAAAGCTTTCCTGGAGTCACTGCCGAAGGAGCTGCCATTTAGGCACTGTAGCTGTAGACGTTTTTTTTTTTTTTTTTGAAGAGCAGATTACAAAACACCTGCCATTGAGAAGGCAATGGAGATTTCCTAGCTACGCCTGTCGAAGATGCAACTGCAGCTCATGTAAACCATATTTGAGGTAACCACAAAAAATAAAATGCTAACAGAATAATAATGAACATAATGCAGGACGCAGAGATCTGCTGGGTAAGTACTTGGGGGTGAGGCTTGCTCTGAGCTTCACTCCATCCTGGTAGCACTGCTACCTTCTAGGCAGTCCAGCTTGGCCTGAGGGACGAGAGCAGGGAGAGAAAACTGCAAGGTCAGTTCAGGGCAAACCCTGGAAAGAGAAAGCAAAAAGAGCAAGCAGAAACAGCATCTTCTAGTGGGAAGGTAGAGGTGTTTGGTCTCTGAGATGTGTAAAGAAAAAGTTGTCTGAATGCCGTCCCAATTCCCCCTCTCCCTGGCAGGCGTTGTGCAGACGCCGACCGCATCGTCATTGCCACAGCCACCAAGGTCTGCCTGAGAGAGCCTGCAGCAAGGCCCTGATGCCCCTCGGGGAAGTGGTAACCGTGTGCCTGCCTAACACAGCAGGGCTCTCGCTCAGCATCACTACTCTTCACACCTTTTAACTAGCTTCCTTTATCCTTAAGGATTTTTTTTTACGAGCTGAGTACAAGATTAGGAGTACAAGTGGAATTGAGATTTATAAGGTTCAGTACAGAGAAACAGACTACCTACTTTATTTGCATTCTGCTGTARCAACAGCCTCTCACTATGCAATGAATGAGAACAGAAGATCAAAAGTCTATTCTGAGACTGTCTGGAATTCACTCTACAGATGTTGCTTTTAACATATGGCTTTTAAATTAAATCTTTTTCTTTTTTTATTTCACACTCATACTACCTTCCTTCTAGAGCTTGCATGTCACAATTCCAGCTGGACAAAAGATACAATGCTATATCCAGGAAAAGAAACCTTGTTTAACTTACATTTTAAAAAGTAGATCCTGTACAACACACTTCTTGCAGCCCAGTTTTTCTGACAAAACCCAGCTAACACACACACTTACCTGGTGAGAATTTAATAGGTGTAGAAGATACAGATACTGTGCCTTGATTCGCAAGCAGCAACCAGGATAAAACTTTCCAGACTGGTTCCCTGAACTATATAGTTCCAGGTGTTTTGGGAGTTCCCATGGACATTCAAAACTTACTTACATTTTTATGCATGAAAACAAGTGACACTTTGAGATTTTCATTTGTGATTATTTGCTCTGCTTGCATATGTAGCTCTCAGTGGATGCAAATTAATTTAAAATTTCATGGCATTATTGGGATTTTTGTTTTTAAGTTTGTCCCTTAAAGCCAACAAATAGCCATCGGCTTTGCAAACTCTTCATTTTTAGTGTCCCATGTGCTTGAGACTCCTCAAAACTTCAGCTTTTTTTCCCCAGGTATTTAAATATTCATTTATTTAATCTTGACTCATTCCACTTAATACACTGAATAAAGAAAATATTGCAAAGTTACCTTCACATAAAATGTAAATAAAAAATACTCCAAGGGACTGGAAGGTGCCTCCCTAGTTGTCCCTTAGGACTTGAGCAGTTGGGTGGGATGTGAACCCCTTGGATGTCATAGTTTGCCGTTCTGCCTGAAAAAGGAGTGGTGGCAGTTTGGTATGTGACACTACAGGAGATGATACTTAGCTGCAAGGTGGCAGAGAAGGAGGAAAACCGAGGACTCTGCAAGCAGCCGTGCGGTGGGAGCAGGTCCCACCACTGGGGCTGGCAAGGGGGGACCTACCCGCACCCTCACATGGAAGCAGCAGCAGCAGCAGCAGCAGCAGCAGCTCCCCTCAGGCAAAGGAGGTTGTTGGCTGGCTCACTGGCCAGACTGCCCTGGGCTAGCAGGACAGCCTTCAAAGCCAGTGCTGGCATTTTTACCAGTTGCTGCTGGGTATATAACTGGTTGGAAAATTTCTGACAGAATAATGTTTCCATTAAAGAGACAGTTCTATTAAAATTGACACATTTCACAAAAAGATGACAGCATTGATTCATTTGGACTATTCCCATTTGAAAAATGAGCCTTCTTGTTTCAATTCTATGCTATGAAAACAGCTCATCTCAACTTTCACCAGTTTGATTTACTGTGTATTTAAATACTAAATGAGCTGTTATATACACACGTAATATAGATAGATAGTATTCTGACATTAAAGCGACCTAGTGATTTAACTTTATGAAAAAGGTTTCACAGTACCAAAAGCAAACATTTTGATAGCAGATTCACACAGCAGTTTCCACAGTGCTATTCATAGGAAGTGTGAAAGACGAGGCTTTACAAAACAAAACGAGAAATCAGATTTGCCTATGCAATGTGGCTAGTCAGGTTTCTGAACACCTCTGCATGGGAACCACTGAGTGAAGCTGTCACGTTCTGCGGGGCAGATACTTGGAGGAGGCTCCTGATTTCCACGGGCTTGATCATTGCCCACAGCTAAGCTAAGAAGTGTGACTATTGCTTTCTTTCCTCTCTACTTGAATCTACTGTCAGTATGCTCTGCTGGAAAGCCAGGGAGATGCAGGACTGACCACAGCTGCTCAGCAACCAGCCCTCATGTCCTTCTCCCTCCACTGACTTTCAAACTGGGATGCAGCCTTTTAGTTAGTGGCTGGCCAAACACAGCTGTTAGAAATGTGATGTCGCAGCAAGGCTGCAGGACCCAGCGATGTGGGTGTAATTGAACAATAATGATTGAGGTGTAGGACATTTCCTGGGGAACTGATAACCAGCTGGGAGGAGTTAATGGCCCACATTGTGCTTTGGCTCATTAACCGCTAGCAGATATTAATCCCCAGAGAACATTCCTGATGGGAGCTGGTGTTGCTGTTTGAAACGAGATGAGGCTGTGTTTTGTTTTCCTTATTATTACCTGTTTGTTCCCACCTGTGTTATGAGTTTGATGGCGATCTCTTTCTCTTTGTTAGAGAGAGCCATAGGGGTCCTAAATCTCCTCCATACGGCCTAGTAAAGGTCTTAAAGTCACCAGGTGGTAACGGGCTGTTCCTGCACACCAGTGCCTAGCTGTGCTAACTCCTGGCCCATGGGCAAACCCCAGGTTCCCTTACTACAGCTCAGTTCCACACTGGCATGGGAGTTTTCTCCTTTTCCATAGGCAATGCCATACAAGTACGAGAAAGGGAAATGGAGAGAGAATGACTTATGATGTCTTCTAACTTATTCAGGGAAACCTCAAGGAGTCCTGTAATTTATAAGCTAAAATTAATTATTCTTTAAAAAGAGCTGTCCCACAAACTGTTTCTGAGAAGAAAAAGATGTAAAGCAAATAAGCAGCTATTTTTAGAGGACATAAAAACATAATAACAGAAGTTATTGATGGATGTACCTTTGTCAGAGAAGCTCAATAACATTATCAACTAAATCACATCCCCAGTCTTTTACAGCTTCCCAACAGTAATGGAAGATAGCCTCTTATTTTTAGTTAGTTGAATAAAAGAGATTGCATACAGTTTTATGTCATTTTTTGTACATTTTAAAGTTATTTAATTTTCTACTCAGAAGGGAAATAATCACTGGAAACACCATCCTGAAAAATCAAAACTCCTCCTTCCAACCTCTCTCCTAAAAATACCAGGGACAGCTCTGGGAATCAGCATCAATGTAAACAGCTCCTGCTGGGCTGTCCACTGGGAATTACCTGAAAGTAATTTCTTGTGGAATTCCGTTGACCATGATAAAATTACGCCAAAGGTGAATAATTTGGTCCTGGCTACAAGGAGGAAGGTCAGAATCACTGTGGATACCGTGGCGCTTGCATCTGAACATTGGGCTTACTAGTGGGTTTGGAATTGTTTTCTTTGTATCTGCACTGGGAACATGAGGGAAAATCATTAATGGCAGGAGGAATTAAAAAGACAGAGGCTAAGGGCAGCTATCCAGCAGGATGCAGCTATTATCTATGTGCCCAGAGCACTTGCCGTGAACTCATTTAAAAAACTGCACTGTTTTATAGCTGGTGCTCAAGAGAAATGCTCATTTGAATTACTTTACAGCAACAGTGCTTTTTATATTAAAGGTCAGATAAACTTAGGCTCCTGTTGCAGAAAAATTCCACTCAATAACAGGACTGTCTCTGAAAGACAAGAGGTTTGAGAGGGTTTTTTTGTTCAGCTTCCTTGTACTGGTAGCCTTGGCAAGAACAGAGAAATTAGGTGGGGTCGGCCTTATTCAACAAGAGCAAGGTGGTTGTGGCAAGGCTGAGTGGACTCCGGATGCCTGGGTTGCATTGGACTAGAGGGGGTGTGAGCACACAGGAGAACAACCAGCCAACCTGGCTGAGTCTAACCGATTTCATGAGGAAAGCTACAGATGCACAAGGAATGTTTTATGTGTAGAGTTTTGACCCTCAATAAGCCAAGCAGTTATTAAGACTGGGACTGTGGGCCACTCTGCTGATGCAATGGGTTTTGTTCACTTTTATGTATATGACTATATTGTATATTTTCCAAATAAAGTTGTTTGCCATTTCATCTTCTAAAAGACTCTCCTGTGATCTTAAAAGATTGAAGAACACCTGGAAAGGAACTAGGAAGGTCACAGCTTCAGTCCCTGAACCATGAGAATAGACACATTTTTGGACAGGGAAGATTTAAAGCAAGACCACTGAGAAAACTGAGTCTGACTCTGGCAGTAACCACTGACATCTGGTACAAAGTCACAAAATAAAAAGGGAGAGAGACTGAAACATATGACCCCAATGAAATAACTGTTCCTATGGCATGGTGGCTGGGTAGAATAGTATGAGATAAATATGCTTACAGTAAGAAAAGAAAATAGATTGACCACTACTCTCAGGATGCTATGAAATGCAATAGAGTAGCATTCCTCGCTCTTAAACTTTGTAAGTGTATTGCGAGTAGAATGAGGACTGAACTTGAACAGAATAATACTTTAAGGGACAAATAACTTTCTTTATTCTTTTTGTTGTATTGTCTCATACCCCTTTTATTGTTCCTCTTCTAAAGTGCAAGAAGGCCTCAACATGTGTGCATGATGCCAAAATATGCTTTGGATTTAGAATTAATATTCTACTCTTATAGCAGAACAGTCATTTGAAAACTGTCATAAATGATATACCTAATACCATAAAGCAGTTCTGAGAGTAGGTGAAGTGAGGGCTCGAGGCTTCTTTTTTTGTGTTTCTTGAGTGCTTATGGGGCTCCCACTGCCACAGAATCTCAAACTCGTGACTTTAAGAATTTATTCTCCTAATATTTACATGTTATTAGAGAGTCGAAGAAGCAAGTCCATGAGAAGTGACAGCTTGGAGTCCTAGAGTCTTGATGGTGCTCCTCAAGTTTTCTGCTTAGTTCTTTGAGAAAGTTAAAAAAAAAAGGTATTTTGCATTTTCACTGATAAGTTCCCTGAAGTTCTGCTTCTGCTTAACTCCAGAGCAAGTTCTCCATCTCACAGGCTCAGCAAATTTATTTAATTCCCAAAAGTGGACAGGCTCCTCACTTTAGATGTTTCTTCGCCATAGCAAACCAGACCTAGTAGCCATCCTCAGCACTCTTTAGAAAACATACGCATAAGTAGGTTTGATCCCCAGTCAAAACAGTGCTGAAAGCTGTATTAATTTAAAGCTACAGAGAAAGAAAGAGGAGAATGACATTGAGTATCCCTTCCTCACCATATGAACATGTGCATACTTACTGCCTCCAGTAGTAGGGAGTATCCTAATTATGAGTTAATTCACATTGGATTTGCTGTCTCTAGCCTTGGGATACACAAAACGTCTCAACCACCAGGCCTCAGCTGATATAGTACTCCAATCCTGACTCTTGAACGTGGCCCTCCATTATACAGATGTGAAATCACTGGGCAGCAAGAACACATCTAACCTTTCAGAGCCTCAAAGCACTAGCTTGAGTCCAGTCCCCTAAGACCTGTTAATACTTTTCATTCATTCATTATTTGTCATCAAATACATGCCTGGCTGAGGTTAGTTCATACTAGTAGGACTCTCTCATGGATGGATGTTTTAATTAAGAAAGAATTATGTCTGCTGAGTCTTTTAGGCTCCCAGCTCTGGGAAGTGATTTGGTACTCCACACCACTAGGCTATGTAGTCTAAGTAACATCTGGAGTCCTGTATCAAGAGAAGCTGTATGTGATTCAGAAAAAGGGTAAGATTTAAGATACAAACTTGTGTCTGAAGCATTTCCTATTTACAAGTTCAATGCTCAAGCTATTGGAAACATCCCACCAAAGTGCTAGCTTCCCCAGGGAGGAGAGGGATCCAAGGTTGTTGCAGTTTAAGCACCAGATTCAAGACCGTGGGTTCAAACTGTGAACAGGAGTCATGGAAACCCAGAAGGTGAGTCCTTTTGCAGCTTTAGCCCTATGTCACTTTTCAACTGTTCCAGCTGCGTAGGGAACTGAATGAAAGGCTACATCCCAGCTACATAAATGGCTACTTTAAGACGGGGCTGGGTCATTCACACCAAGGAAGAACTACCTCATTTATGGTTAGCCATGTTAAAGCTAGATATCTGCTATTGTCATGTACATATCTCCTTAGCTGGTGGGAACAGATAAAGGCTGAACAAATTATTCTTAAGAAGTACCTGGTTTATGGTAAGAGCCTAGGTGAATGACCTGGAATAACTTTTTGATGGCTACAGCTGGAAAAGACAGATCCCATTTCTTTGTGATTAACATTATCAAGAGGAGATGCTAAGGCAATACTGTCAAACACCTGGTTTTCATCAAGAAGAAATCTACCATTGACACATCAGTCATACGTATGCTTATTTAGGCCAATAGCCAAATGACACAGCCATCAGTCAGAGATATCTCCCTAGCAAGAAAACAGTCTTAGTTTAGAAGTGGTGACAGGTTAGGTAATAGCACCTGGTCTATTTGAAATCTCACTGGTTTTTTGATTAGAGGACATACAAATGCTTCTTTGACAAAAGTCAGAAACCTGCTTTAGGGAGCTAAAGAGCACGTTAAAAAAAACTCATCTTGAAATATGTGCAATACACCGCCATGAGCCTTCACCAGACAAAAGGAGGGGGGGGGGCCCTGTGTTGTGCTTTCACACATGGTTTGCATATAATGTGAAAGTAACTGTCAATGACAGCATTTAGCTGGTTGAAAGAATGTGTTTTTCCAGTGTCTTCTTGCAAAATTCTGTTTTCCAGCAAACCCCTTAGATACTGAGTCTCTCAGAATAGAGCAAGCGGATTGCCAAAAACCATGAAAACAAAAGGACTGTCACCATTGATTAATGAAAATAATATGCATGCTGGTAGGCGCACACTCACTAATCAGTTGTATATGTTTTCCATATACAAGTCCTAATCTTATATTTACATTCAAAAATAGTTATTTTGCATAAAAGGGAACAACAAAAGAAGCTAAAAGTAAATACTCTGTGGAAGAACACAGTCTGCATCTCCTCTGCAACAGCCTGTGTCTGAACAGAAGATGCGACAATAGCAGTCTCCAGCTGATACCAGATTCCTAGTGACTGAATGGGGTTATACAGAAAGAAGATCCTGATATTTCCTACACATCATCATAGTCTTGAATTCTCCAGACTAGGAAAATATTGCTTTGATAAAAGTGACAGATTAACAAATTGATGAAAATTAAGCATGAGGAAGTAACTCTTTCTTTGATCTTTTCACAACATTAAACTCTCCAACTCTCTAAAATAAACACAGTCAGAAGGACAGGACTTGATGTAATTCACTGCATCATGCATGTTTAGACACCACAAATTGTACCCCAGACAAATTCCAGCCACATGCTTCCAGTACCAGGTTCTCCACCTTTCTTCTTTCCCAGCAGTCTCAGCAACTTCCAAATGCTGGGCACGTCCCATCTGTAGCTAGGAAAATAACAAAAGCCACGCACACAGAACAGTGGTCATCCTCTCCGCTTCTCCATCCTTTAGCCCTGGGCCCAGTTGGCACCAGCCACCTCACTGTGCAGATGGTGGCCTTCCCACACCTCCTGCGGTCCTTTCTCTTCCTTGGTACTGACTGCCAGCTTTCTGCTGAGAATCTAAATTAATTTATCTAGTGGAGTGATGTCACCCCTTCAGTTCTATTGTGAAGCCCTGCTGAATGGAAAACAAAAGGAAAGGAGTCAAGGCTGGAGGAACTTGGTGGGTTTTTTTCCTTCATTCTCCAATTTCTGCTACAAGGCTGCAGGCATAACAGCCTTAGGTAAATGGATTAGGTTTAATGAGCACCCAACTTCCACCCAGACCTATATTTGTACGGCACACAGCAAATAGCCTCTTTTGTCTTTTCAGTATTTGGCTGAAACTCAGAGCATATGGAAATGACAGGTACTAATAGCTGAGCAGCCAGCGCTTCCATAACTGGCTGGACCACTCTTACATTCAAAATCTGACTTCCTTTCTTACAGTGCACCTGAACCAAAATCTCAGATCTAAACTTCCTCTTGAACTTTGCAAAGCTAAAGCCTGGTGCTGAACTGTGCAGTGGCAGACCAACGTGAGCAAATACATTGGAAAGCCTTGTCCTGTCCTGAATGGCTAAAAAAAGAGCCTCATGCTGTTTATGCAACTGCAGCCAGGGAAGGCACTCAAAATAGCTCTAGGTGAGGGGCCTGGTTTTCCTGACCATTATAAAGTATCTTTATCTCTTAATTACATCTAGGTAACTGGCTCTGTGAGTTAGAAAGGAATGCAAACAGCCCTCCCGCAAAGCAGTCACACCACCTTCCCTCCTGTGTGCCATGGTTTCTGCCCCTGCTGCGCAAGCCAGTGAGACACGGCTTGTAGATCAGCTGGCTGTGGCACCACTGAGGTACTCCACCACAACTTCAAATGTAAGATGGGAATCCTGTCCTTTCCTCTGCCTTTGCAACATGATGAAGTGAGCCATGAAACGGTTAGCTAGCAAGCAGGTTTTTCTCCACCCTTTTAATAAACGTATGTGCACATTTCGTGTTTTTTTGCCATTTGAGGAAACTATTCTTTCTCTTTGGCCCCCAGACCAGTAYGGTACAGATTGCGGTTTATACCCAATCATAAACTTGACCTAAAAGAAAYTCTCAGAGTACCTGATCCCTAGAAAGGTCGGTGTATTCATCCTCTGTTAGTGAGCACTGCAAACCCAAAGTTTTCCTGAGGAAAGTATCTGGTTTGGCGTGGACGCAATGGGGGGTGTTGTGTGGTAAGTTCAGGTGTCTTTTGGCCACACAGCTGAGGAATGTACTCTCACTTCACATAAATATACATATACAGTCACTTACTTCCCTTTCCCAGCATCCAGGTTTTCTGAAATCAAACTACCGAGGGAAGACCTGCATTTTTGCTATTGCCGAGCACCTGTCAGTCATTTATAGCCACTGGCTGCAAGCAGAAAACAAGGATCTGCTTTTTTGTAAATAACTCCCCGAGGTGTGAAGTGTCAGAGGAACAGGCTCTGTTACATTGCCAGCTAGTCGTTGCCAGCTATTCAGCCATACAAAATATCAGCTTTGTGAGAAATTATGTAATTAAATCTGCTTTTAAATTTGCATTTACAGAAGGACTTCAAATTCCTTTGGTTTTAGTTTAAAAAAATAATTTTATATTTTGCACGATGGTACTTTTTTTAGGACGAATTTTCTAATTTTTCTTCCTTTTTGAAGAGACATGTTTTCTCCATTTCTTTGAGCTCTTCTAACTTACAAGATAAATGTTCATGGATTTACATTTCAAGTGGCAATTTTTCTTTACAATGTTTTTGACCCAGTCAAAAGGAGTAGAAATATTAAAGGTCTAAAGTTATTGCTAGAATTTTTCATAGGTGAGTTTCTCAAGAAAAGCTAATATCAAGTAAAGATTCTTTATTTCTAACAAAGCTTGATTTTGTTCCTGAAGGAAATTGTACCAAAGAAATAGTAGGGATGTTGGAAAGCGCAGGTCATAAGCAAAGGAAATAATTCAATTTCGAATAGGAAGGAGCTGGAAGAACCAGGGTCATCCAGGGAGATGAGGGTAGAAAACCTGGGAAAGACAGTGAAATGACCCATAATCTGTCATTTTCTCTTTTGAATAGACAGCAGTTAAGAAGAAAACATTATTTGGTTTGGCCTCAGGAAGAACACCGACCCTTCTTTTGCAAAGAATCAACCATTATCAGTTAGTTAAAAATCTCATCAACTCAAGTACCAGCCAGCACTCTGAGGGCTGAACATGTCTAACTTCACAGCCATTTTTTAAAACAAATACTGAAGTCCCATTTTCCTCTACCTTTTGGTAAGAACTATCATTTTCCCAGAACTTAAGGTTAATGCATTTAATTGAGAATTAGGGACCCTGTATGTGCACACACCATGAGATAGAGCAGGTGGGAAAGGARTGGGAATTGGATATGGAGGATAATTAATGGCCTGGACTACATGTGGTCGTTACTCCTTCAAGGGAGAGTAACCAGGAGCGATGTTTACCCAGGCTGAGAAGTTGGGAATGCTTTTTGATTTTGGGAGGGGGGGGCAGTTTTGGAAGTCAACAAGCATATCGATATGGCAAAATGGAAAGCATAATGTCAAAACTTGATTTGGTTACTAGAAGAAAGAGCCTCCTGTTCCTGTACAAGAAGTAGGTGTGTTTTTTTTTCTTTCTCCCCCTTTTTTGTCAAGAATTATCATTTTTTTAGCTTTAGATTACATAATCCTTTAATGCTTTGCTGCTCTTTTAATTAGTCTGTTATCACTATCTTTTAAGTAGCATTTCTGAGCAATCCTGCATGCCCTTTAACCCTGTCTGTTCACTGTTGCTTCTGTGACTTGTTTTCTATACAAGTATTTTCCAAATGAAAACCTTTCACCATCCTTTGTGTCTTAAATCATCCCCTCTGCAGCAGAAAGTAAGTTATCAGCCAGTACGTATGGCAATTCTAACCTTCTCAGGTATTTGTAGTCCGTGAAATATTGTAAAACATCAAAAGCACTTGAGCAGAAATTTTAAAAGCATGCAGAGAACATAAGCTAGTTTAAAAAGTTTGCAGTGATTGGTACATCTAACAAGCAATACCCTACCATGAGCTTTTAAAAGCATCGAACACCTAGTGAAAAATACCAAGCAACAAGGATACCAATTTTTTCATGTTTTGTGTGTGGCCTCTCTTTGTGGAGGAGGGAAAAAGAGAAGCTGTTACCTTAAAAAGCACTCCGTGAAGAGGCACTCTGCAGCTAAATGTTGTCTCTGTCTAAATTAAACTGCAAATTTCTGCAGTTACCTAAAGTGGTAAATGCTGAATTTTAAACCTTAGCTAGGTCTTTTGTAAACTACTTCTGTTTCTCTGCTTTCAGGGAGTTCTGGCTTCTCTGTAACCACCAGAGCACAGAAAGAAAAGCAGAGTATAAAGGCAAATTCATTAGTTTCAGCTCMAACAACAAAGCAGTACTACGGCTGCAGCTTTTGGAGAAAGAAAACAGATACAAGGCGAAGGGTAGGCTTAAGACAGGGCTTTTCCCAGGAACCCGTTTCTAGCCTTTCTGTTTTATACTGAGCATTTGTCAGTTGGGTTACTTTTTTTTTTGGGGGGGGGGGAGGCTCAGTTACGACTGTCGTAAAGATCCAGACTTTCAAAAACCATTTGCACCAGGCACAGGAGTTCTGAAAAAGAAAATCCCTGCAGGAGGCACAAGTAGTGTAAATATTTTCTGCAACGCAGCGGTTAGAGCAGCCCAGGGTGATAACTCTCTGGAGCAATTAGYGTACATATATAACTGTATCCAAGTTTGCATCTAACTAACCCTGTGCTTTACTTGGGGAAGAGTCTTCTGCCCCGTTGCACACATGCACTGAGCCCCACAGACCATGCTTGCTGCAGGGCATCCGTAGATAYGCAGGCTATAGGGGCTACCCTACAGCTGTGGCTGCTACCCTGAGGCTGAGCTTTCCTTCTGAAAGAATAGGAGACCAGAGCCAGAAGTGGGCATGGCTGTAGGGCACAGGCCTTGCTCCTATGTGGGCTGGCACCTATCCTCACCAGCAAGGATGGTTTCTTCTTACCGGTTGCAGGCCCCTTCCCACATGCTACTCTAGTGCAGAAGAGGCAAACCGGTTCCTCTGCAGCTACAGAGGAGAAAGCTCTATTCCAACAACGGTCATGGAGCTAGACTGTGCTTTTAGTGGGTTGCACTTTGTTTACACTCTTCTTTTGCTTGCATATATATTTTAAACTTCAATCCTCAATGATTTTTTTTTAAACTGTTTTATCAAAGTAGCTTCCTGGTCTACTGCTTCCCTACCAGCCTTGCAGGCAACAGTCCTTTTACCATGCGAGCCACATACATGGCTGTCTGTGAGTTTGTGGCCTGGGAGCTAACCTGCTTCTGATACTCTATAGGAAGACTGTAGTAAGACTTTGACAGTTCAAATTGGTGTAAAGCGCTGTGGTCTGACTTGCTCCAGGTTAGCGCATTCTTCCCATTTTGAGGTCCGTAGCCTGTTTGGCCTGTATTGTACATGACATGAGCACCACTGGCCTCCCCTCCAGGCAGTGCATCAGCTCAGCGGGCTGCTGGCTCGGCTTATGTCCTACGTCACATGTTTGATTTACTGCTTCGGGTCTGATCCGAGTTTAAAGTTCAGGTCCTGTGACTTGTGTTTAAGTTTAAGGCATTTTGTTGTTGTTTGTCAAGTCTGAAATATTTTCTTTCCTGATATTAATGAACTGACTTCTTGTCAGTGTGTTATCTCTTTATTTAAAAGCCCACAATCCCTTGCTAAAACCAGTGAGAACCATTTAAAAACATTGCTAACATTTTTTCAGAAATATTGTGTATTTTAATCTGGATCTTTGTACATAAGTGAAAATTCATGAAAGAAACCCATGATTTTGGATGCCGCCAATTCTGCATTCATGAATTGCCACATTAAGGAAGCTTGTTTTTCCCCAGCGTAAACACTCAGCAGTTCTCGAGAACTTCAGCATCCAGAAAACCTCTAAATACATTTTGAAAATTTAAAACTTGTTTGCATTAAGATCTCAGTCCTGCAGTTCTTTATCAGAGCTCCCTTTTGTTTTAGCCAACGTCTGATACTAACCCCATTTTTCCTCTCCTCCTTCCACTTTCTGCATCTATAATAATTTTAAGCTCTTTGGCACAGGACCTGTCTTTCCATACTCCCGTGCTGTCCGTAGCACACTCTGAATGCTGTGGCTGTAAATAGGACACAGGAACAGAAGTACTGATCTTACCTTCCCTGTACCACTCCCAATACCAGCACCCTGCTGCAAGGTTCAGCACTGAAGACACAGCTCTGACCTTGCAGGTGAACTAAGATTTTGGCAGGAGAACTACCAGCTGGAGCAAATACAGACTCCAAGAAGGTAAATTATTCTTCCTCCAAATTGGTTTCCTCGGCCTACTCTACACAGATACAGTTGTGCAGCGTAGTTCCTTACGTTAACCCACAGTAAAGTTCTTGTGCAATGCTGTAAGTGACTGACAACAATGTCAGCGAGCAGCCAGCTGGCTTTTCCACGAAACCACTCCTTTCTCTCCTGTCATTTATGTGAGCATGCTATAGCTTCACTAGACACGCTGGCACTGAGTATCTACAATATTACAGCAATACAGCCCCCCAAACCCCTCCCCAGCTACAGAGACAAAGCTTTCACTCTAAGAGGTGTCAAATGGAAGAAGACGCACTGTGTGCTTGTTTTACAGGATTACACAAATAGACTTTTTGACAGATATTCTTTGTGGGATCAGCGACTCATTTAAACTGTATTCCTTTCATAGGCGCTTTATTAACACTGGCGCCCAGGCTTGTTAATTTGGCATCCTGTGCTGCCTGTGCATTGAAATATTAAGATTTCCTCTTCAGCTGTGCTACCTGTACACATGGAGGAGCAGCAGGACCTGGAAGGTGTGACATCCCCTGCCAACTGCCATAAACCAGCTCTCAGGTGCTGCTGCTGCTGGGGCAGCGTGCTGTCAGTCACTGCCCAGAGAAGTGCTTCTTTCTGCAGAGTCGACTGAGCAGAACAGGGGGCAGGGAGCCAGTAGTCCAGCAATAGTAGAAACAATTGCTGCAAGAGAATTTTAAAGGCCATTGGAAACTTTTGAACCTAGATCATGCCAAAAATAAGACAGAATAGACTAGTATCTAGAGAAGATGACTTAGAAGAAGCCTGTACCTCTCCAGAGATTTATCCCTGATTCAGATCTCATTATTTCTCTCCTTTTCCCTCAACATCTTCACAATCGCCCTTCTTGGCAGTTTTCTGGAGATAGGGCATGACCGATGAGCATGAGACAGCAGAAATCTTCTCCCCTCACTAACATTGTGAGACAAATATTGGTAAGCCTTTGCTGGGGTATTTGCCACCCGCAAGCCCTCCTGCAAGTGTCAGGTAGGGGGGTGCAAGAGACCCACAATGGCAGGGCATTAAAGAAGCCAGAGCTCACGAGGCCACTTCAGTCTGTGAGCGTCAGAGCAGCTAAGAGTGCAGCATCTCTTCCCTTCAGACAAGCAAATTAACTTTAAGAAAGTGGCTCTTGGGAAGGTGCAGAACTAGCTGACCCCTTGCCAGGGGATGTGCTTGGCTGCACTGCCCATAGGCACAGCCCAGGCAGAGCAGCCCTGGCCGCACTGCAGGGAAGGGCTCTGCTTGCCCTCTGGCTCAGCAGGGCCACTCGCAGGGCTGCACTGGCACGTGTGGCAGTACCCGTGCCGCCATTGTCCTTCTCTGGACAGCCAAATGCTGTTGACATCACTTGCTGAGGATCACAGCCTGCTGGCTCAGCATGGTGGGCAGGGACCTGCCATGTTACTGCTGGCACCTGAGCGTAGACATGTTATAAATGGCCTCATAAGAGTTTAGGGACCAGAGGAGAAATATGCACTATCCTTACCCCTGCAAACATCTTTTCCTGCTATGCTTTACAATTCACAGTGTCACAGAAACCAAAGTGTCACTTTATTCCCATCATCAGCYTGCATGCACAGAGCAGCTTCGAGGTGGCTACTAAACCCCCAGGAGGCTGCATGGGTAGGAGGTCACCTGTACTTGCTGAAGCACACACAGGTGCCAGTGAGAAGGAAGATGTGGCACCTGTTTGAGGAGAATCTAATATCTGAGTAACTCATGCTTTTTTTGCAGAGAGCACTCAAAGACTTAAGGCAACCCAAAACTGAATGGAATTTTCCCACTGAGGGTAGGGGAAGAAGTAAAAAATTCATTTCCTATGAGTTAATCTTATGAAAACCACAACTCATTATGGGATTGGAGAGGATTTTTCGAGTTTAGGTACTCTTAAGAAACATTCTGTCTCTCATTTATATTTGTGTCAGATGCAGAGTGAAGAGGTAGAAACTCAGAGATGCAGCTGGTGGTCCTGCCTCAGAAAAAAAGTCGCTTGTTATGAATGACCTGCTGAAACACTAGTTACCCAGAATGGTTTGAAGATAGCCTCTTTTCCAAGTTTTATTCTGATGTTCTTGTTATCTGGGAAGCGTGTCCTCTTAAGAGATCAAAGACTATTATTCTTTCAAGCATTAATGCGAAACGGAGAGTGAGTCAGAGCTGGGATGTTACTGGACTGAGAGACAATTCAAAAACAATACTCGAGTTTTTTCTGAGAAAAGGCTTAAATTTTTCTTATAAAACATGTTTTTTCCAAGGGTGAGAAAATCCTTGTCAGGAAATCCAGTCTTTTCACCAGATGTYGTGTTTGTGATCTGCTGCTAGTTATGGGCTGCTTTGATTTATATTGACAACACCTGGTATACGGCACTTAAGGTGGAATAACAGCCAGCTTCCTCTAGCTTATCCGTGTGATGCTGTGCCAAGGCAAGGCAGGAGAAGCCCTCACCAGGGAGCAGCAGGCAGCGATGCTCCCAGTGCAGCAACGGGTGCCCAGATCAGCTGTCATCCCTCGAGCCCTGAATGCAGAGCAGATTACATCTATGAATAAGGGTCCTTTGGGCCACAGGTAATCCCCATCTTAAGTAATCCTGGATCAGTCTCGATCATGCTTTCAATACTGGATACTCACCTGAGGCCTAGATCGTATTTAACTGACCATTTACCTGTTCCTACCAAAATATGAATATTTTCCAAGTGTTCAAATATACATACACGCATCTCTGAATTGGATCTACTTTAAATTCCCAGCTTCCCTTTTTTTTGTTTAATATAATGACAACACACTGAATGTCTGCAGATGTACTCAGAAAGTTTGCTAGAGAACAGTCAATTACAGTCAATTCTGAATACAAAATGTTTCCCCTTTTGTTTGAAATGGAAAATAACCTGAAAGCCTTTCCCTGGTAAAAAACCAAGTTCCATAACATGCATTTTTAAAAGAAAAAAGAAATTATGATTTGGAGTATTCACAAAGAAAGAGACCTCATCATGGTATCAAAAATAATACGTACTCCTAAGCACAGAATATAACAGTATTCTCTTTGATGAAYAGGAATTGCTCTGTTTTTAAGCAGAAAGTGCCTAATGAGGAGACACAGGCTGGCAAAGCAAACTCTTGGAGTATTTGCATCCCAGCCTCAAGTTGCCAGCAGGTTTTACCCACACACTGTATTTCAATACACACTCATGACTGATAATTAGATCAAATTTCTCTCCTTGACCAGCATTTTATCCTTGTTCTTCCTTACTTGCTGCCTTATTAAATTAATGGATCTTTGTTTTATTCTTAGACTGTAGTACTTAGTAAGGGGAGGAAGAATTTTGTTTTTAATATAACAAATCAAAACAATCTTGCRATAAAGCATGGCACATTAAGAACAGCTGTCTGCAGCCTTCTCCTGTTCTTTCATGCATCCTATTCTCTCTTCCAGCTTGGGAACATTTCATTTAAATTTAATCACAAAAAAAAAAAAAAACCCTAAACAACCCCAAACCAGAAAACACATTTTGTTAGAAAACCACTAAAGAAAATAACGCGGCCATTTAGAAGAGACTTCACTTGTGTGTGAGGAATTCAGGACTCCACACAAGTGGAAGAGGCCAGAGGTGTCTGACAACCTGCAGACTGCTAATTTCAGCATTACCTTCACTTTAGAAAATTGGCTGTTCCCTTCACGTAGTGTCACCAGGTTGGCTCTGCTTTCATTACTTATTCTRTGAAATGCTAGTCTCCCTTAAGTGACTAGTAGTAATATATGATTACAGCAGTCCGTGGGGTTGGGGTGGGGTAGGGAAAGAGAGCTTTAGAAAACAAATCTAGACTAACTAAAAAGCTGAAACAAAAAATTCTTTGCTAATTAAACATGTCTAATTTTTTCTTAGTTACTAAAACTGGCTTGAAAATCTCAACACAACCAAACAAAATCTGATTTTGTGGGATGGCAGGGTTTTAATGAAATTGGAAAAAAAAAGTTTTCAAATCACAAGACTTACAGTTTCCATAAAAACTTCATTTGAAGGCAGAGCTATTAAAAATAAATGTAAAATTTTCTATAACARCAGCAGCCCCCAAGGTATTTCCCTTTTCACAGCACAACCTCAAATTCATGGCATAGAGCAATTACACTAGATAGAAAAAACCAAAATGTAGAATGTGACTCAATGACTCATATTGTATCTGTTATTCCTTACTTTTGACATTTCTCCAGTTCCCACCTATAACTGCCTTTAAGGCCGTAGAAGTCCTGATTCAATTTATGTGTCTTTAGAGACTTCACTGCCATACCTGATTTACACATATAGTCAGCTCATACTTCGTACACAGACTGTGCCACCTTGAGAGTGGGAACTCACCAGCTCACCAGTAATACACTGGAGGTCTGATTCATTCTTTAAAATGAGACTTTTTCTCCCGACTAGCTGTATCAGGAACCTATTTCCTAACCTAGGCTGTTGTTTAGCAGACATGATTCTGCAGTTTTTCTTTTTCCCAGGCTGTCAGCGAGCACCAACCTTGCGAGAGAGCCCATCCTCACATATGCTTGGTTCAGTTCTGCAGCCAGACRCTATCTGGAGAGCGTAGACTTTGTTCGTGATGCAGATGATCTTCCTTACTCCACTATGCTTTAATTATATACGCAGTTCACCAATCTCAAGATGACAAGAACACCTGGAACCAATGGCATTTTCAAGGAAATGTGATATTTGTTAGGGACAGAGACTATTATTCTTCTGAAAAAATCTGTTAGACTGAACCAGAGGTACAAAAGAGGAAGGTAAGAATGAAAAGCCTGATCCCAAACTTATTTATATTTGAGATAAGCTTGCAAGTATTTGTATACATATCCAAGATCTTTTAAAGTTATTATGCTCATTTTTAACTCCTGCTATAAACAAAGAAAGATGTGATTGTCTGATCTTTCATGAACTGGAATTACTAAAGCATTTGTGCAGCCTTAGGTCAGGTTAAAATATGAGCCCTGCAGGCCATGCAAGTAAATTCAATTCATTTCTGGACTACTGCTAAACTGTTCTTTTACGGGGTTCAACTTATTTTGATTCACTGTGAACTTCTGATTTTCTCTCTCTCTTCTTGCTACCAACAAAGATTTCAGAAACCTTCTGGTTTCCCTGTCATTTTAGGTAGACATGTCTTGGCTAAGGAAAGATGAAGGCAGTGGTCTTTTTTGTTTGCTTGTTTACTTGTAAAGGTTAACTAGGACAGCATCCCATAACTTGTCAGTAATAAAGAACAGGATTTGTTCTTCCTCCCTAAAACTACAGCTCGTCACACTAAGTGTTTCAATGTACAGCAGTTTTTATCAGTGCTATTTGAGCTTCAAAACCTATGCAAAGAGGACCACCACAAAAAGTTTAAACCCGGTTCCAGTACAAGCTCTTATCAGCTTCAAGAGTGCATTGCCTTCGTCAACTTTTAGAAATGAAGGTATGTGAAATATAGGTCAATTATTATCTGGCTTTAACAACAAAGCTATACTTCCGTTTTGCACTGAATTAAAAAGAAGGTTTCTAAACTCTTTTGAAATCCTAGTATTGTCGAGAGGAATACTTTATTTTCTGCAACTTAATATTTATGAAAATGTTTTATAATGCAGCCCCAGTATCAGGCCTTTGGAAACAGCACCACGTTAGGGCCAATGTGCTTTTTGCAGATGCAAATAGTTGGAGATAAAAGAGCTGTCATTTTAATGCCAGGGCTATAGACATCCCAGTGACACTGAGCAACTCACAGACAGCAGAGAAAAATGGCATGCCTCTTTTTAAATGCATAGCCTCATAAGTAACATGTGCCAATGTGAATAACAAATATTACCTTCCCCCTCAAGCACTCATCAACTGATTTGCATAGTCAGAAAATACATCTCCTCCACCTATACACACAAAGTGTTATATTGCCCCTGTGCACACTCGCCCACTTTGCACGTGTGGTCTGGGTTACTGAAATTCAAGGAAACGGATCCAGTCAAAATTCCCCTGTGAATGTCAAGCCAGATGGTTTGTGTCTCCACAGCTGTGAAAATCTGCCTTTATAAGGCAGATGTAAGAAGCACCTGCATGTACATCCTTTTCCAACTAATGCTCAAACAGGGTTCAGTGAATAAAGTAGCAGTTCACCATGAACGACACCATGCTGCCATCTGCACTTGCTGAGGGCTTGCAAACCCCACTCCACGTCTGCCCCCGAATGGGACAAATCTTATCAGAAATCTCTCCTGATCTTATTCATAGCAGCTTTTGAGGTAGCTCCCTTTAGCCTATTTAGAAAGAACATTTTGCATTTAATTTTTAGAGTTAATTGCAGCACACGCTCAGTAACACTCAAATAAAACATTGCACCTCCAAAGCTCCCTTGACTCTGCTTGACAGTCCCAGCACAGCTCCACAATTCAGCTATGATTCACCAGGAGCCACAGCTTTATGATAAGATGGGGCTAAATGTCAATGAACCTTGACCAAGTTTTCTGCAATATGCTTCCAGGAACGGCTATGGTTTATGACTGAGAAAAATTGGTGCCCATAGCTAAGTTTTGATGCAAGTTTTTGAGTTTTCATACTGGGCCCTGAAAACAAAGTACAGACTAAAATGCTCAGTGCTTCTTGAAAGCTGAGCTAGCAATGTTTCTACTAGAGCTACTGTTTCTTGTAGCACACGAAAGAGACCTAATGTCAGCAGGGTACCTTCTGAGGTGCTGTGGATTAGAATAAGCCAAGTGCCCATTCCATCACACAACAGAAAATACATTTTCCATACATCTCCACAAAGTGTTTCTACCTTACTTGATCGCCATTCAACAGAAGCACTGATGACAGCTTAAAATAAGGTTGTCTTTCTCTACCTAAGGCCTCAAAAAGAATGAACCACACAGAACATTAGAAGAAATAGTAAGTAAACATGTCAGACAGGGAAAAGTCAAGATGTTTGAGATTTTGAATGCTACAATATTATGATTTAAAACTGACAGTGAAGTAACTCTGTCTTATCGGGGCAAACTTTCCTCTGAACAAGTCAGACTCTCAGTATGCATCCTGCTCACCTCTCCTGCTCTGTACTTGTGTGTGTATAATTGTTGTGGCAAAAATCTTGCATTTACACCTAAAGTATTACCTCTTGTAGATTATTTTACTTTCACAGTCATAAAGAGAAGATCTGATGGGTCACTGTGTGAGGTTTCTTAGCTTGTTAAGTACTGATGTATTAAACCCTTACAGAAGAATAGCAAAGCAATTTTTCTCTATCACACCAGAATTAAATTTGGCCTAGAAATTTCCAGTAATTTCAAGGCTACTGAACATTTTTCCTCCAAATTCAGAAAGCTCCTAACAATTTTATATCACTGATCACTCCTTTGCAAATTTGTTCTTATGCACATACTCCATGCAGGGATGCAGCCTTTTGCCACTTCCATTAAATTTTTCATTCCAATTTTCTACAGTGAAAGAGTATTCTGACTGTCCAGTCTGCTCAGTCAAGCAGAGTAAGCTCTCATAACTGCTGACAAAAAGGTCACTTTGCTAACATTTTTCTATTCAGTGTCTATTCTAAGTCTTGATTTTTAACTCAATGCTAAAATAAGTCATTTCATGTTCTGCAGGCCTCAAAGGTTGCCAAACTTCTTTTGGAGCAATTAGAATAATTTATTTTGAAGGTGATGGCCGAGACTCTTTGCATTTACTGAAAATACTGAATTGTTGTTATTCTGATGTCTGCCCATGGAAGAACGTACATGCTCTCCTCTTCCTCTCACATTCGAGATACAGGTTAAGATAAAAATAAAATGGAAGGGGCTACTTCTATTAAGTAAAAATCAAAGCTCCCCATAGGGAACCAGAGTTTATTCAGAACTGTAGTCTTATAAATCAATCTTTCAGTATTTTTCACAGAAGTAAGGTGCTACCCACCCACCACTTTGGCCAACTTCCTGGTCTTGTTGATAGTGTTTTTTCCAATCTGTTTCTTAATTCACTTTCTATGATAAAGTCAGTCTTCACTGCCCATCCCAAACTACATTGTATTACTGCAATTAGGCTGTTAAACAATTGCAACACGATCTCCTCAGGCAAGGTGCACAGAAGATCAACAGTGCAATCTGTGCTTATTGTCTTGTATATCTTGCTATGTCACTGAACCTTTTTGCTTCTGCAAAATAGAGGTTTGCAGTAGGAGCCTGCAAGTCTTTTGGTTGTGCTTGCCATACCATGACAAACACACACTGCTAGTGCTCAGTTTGATGAGAAAGGAGCTCAATCTTGCCCTCCCAGTAGGATGTCAGAGAGACTGTCTTCCCACACCCTTCTCCCCCAAGACATTGGGCAAAAACCCCCAACAACTTCTATTTCTTATTTATCATTTTAAGTAGATCACAGGTAGGCTAAAAGCTCAACTTATCTCAGATTATTCAAGCTGAAGTAGGTTTTACAGCTTCTCAGGGTACTATGCCATACTCACATATGGCTTTTCACTGTGAAGCACTGCAGACTGCACAGAACTCTGCCTGCATGAGTGGGACTTCAGAGCACTAGAAAAGATACAGTCTCTACTGGTTATATGCTGGAACAGATTCCAGCTTCTGCGTATGCAATTGTGGAAAGAGAGTGAACTGCAGACTTATTTTTAGTGGCACAGATGCACCTACTGTCTCTCATTGAGACTGGCACAAAGACACAATGGCACATTCCCAAACTGAGACAGCATCTGTCCTTAAGTGTTTTTCCTCTTTAAAACAAGAGCACTCTCTCCTCCTTTTTCACCCTCTGCCTTCCTATTTTTAAGGCTGGGAAAGGTCAGCACATGGGCTCTTGCTGCCTACCAATCTAAGCAATGTTTGCCACAGATACTCCTCTAAAACAGGGTAAAGCAGCAGGCAATGCCAGGTTTCAGGTTTGATACCTTCATTCAGCTTGGAATTGAGAAAGACAACCTCCTCCACCTGTAAAGGCTTTCGCTGAATTCAGTTTCCTCTGGGAATCTCCCCAGAGAGACATGCTATTTAAATCCACCAGCTGGGAGTCCTCCCTTCTGCTGACTCGATGCCTACAGGGTGTAGCTGCTTTCCTGAGCCCTTACAGGGCCCATCCACCCTGCCACAGAGGGACATTTAGGGTAAAGGCATTTCAACTACGGTCCCAAAACACTAAGATTTTGGTTCAGATTTGCATTAACAAAAAGCAAGAATGGGACACTTAGTATAAAGAGATGAAGTACCCACAAGCCAGGTACAAGTAAAATACTTGAAGAAACTGATGCATTTGAAATGAAGGCACAGGACAATTCACTCCCTAGAGTTTTGGGGAAAGCAACCGGCAATATGCCAGGTTTAGATGGGAAATGGGGGTCAGCAGTGTTATCTGACTGGAGAACAGCAAACACAATGCCTTTATCTAATAAAGGCGCCATAAATTACGTTGGCAGCAGTGGCACCATTTGTTTGGCTTTGCTTTTACCAAAACTTAGGTGAATTTTAAAGAAAAGAATCATTATAGACATGGAAGGATGTAGGTAATAGCAAATGGGACAAGAAACAATGTGGATTTGCCAGTGTTAGATCAGATTAGACTGATTTCTTTCTCTGGCGAGATGATTAGTATTCACACAGGGAAACATATGGCTGATCTAACATCAGAAAGTTATTTAAATTGCTACCACATAGGAAGTTGTTAATTAAACTGGAGAAGATAGGGAATACCTATGAGAATTGTAAGCTGCAAGAAACAGGCTAAAGAGGGTGGCTTGGAAGGGAGCATCAAGCTGGAAGGAAACAAGGCAGGCAGTTCCACAGCAGTTGGTCTTTTGGTCTCATCTTACATAATGTTCTTGTTAGTATTTGGAGCATGCTGGTGAAGTTTGCTGACCCTGTGAAGTTGGGAGGCATTACAGAGATGTAATAGGGTTAGACAATTGTATTGGAAGAAGTGGATGACCTTGCAGACTGGAGTAATAGAAATTGTAAGAGTGAATGTCATTCTACATAGAAAGCTTATTCATTTCAGGACAGACAGCAAAAACTTCTGCTTTAAGGGATGGATATCAACTAGAAATGGCGAGAGAGGAGAAAGACCTGGTTGTTCCCTAGCGTGGGATAGTCACTGTCCTCTCTGATGATTAGGAAAAGCATTTCTGTAACACTGCCACAGTCAGCCATCTTTGTAGTAGGACAGAGTTTTTCCTGCCAGGCCTTTTCCACACGCTCAGAGAAGCGGCACATTAGGAGGCTGGCATTTAAAACACCGTGGCAGGGCACTGTGATGAATGGAGCACTCACACCTTTGCAAAGCCATTCTCTCAGGTTCCTGAAAATGCAAGCGGACATAGCATCCCAATGCCACTACTATACTGATGACACTCAGCTTTTAGAGCTTTCTCAGTGACCATGTTAGAGACTATTTAAAAAGAAAGAAATCAGATTCTTGGGAACAAGATGTCAGTGAGAAAGAAGTGCCAATATGCCATTCTGTGTTAGATCAGCTGAATGTGAGTCTGCAATGAAATCATATCCAAACATTTTATACATCTGGCCAGTATGCTTACCTTGGAACTAATTCTCCTTGGGCTCCTAGTTTTTTCACTTGTCCCGTTTAAACTCAGCTTAAATAAAAGCACAGAATGTCAAAGAAAGGCAAACTGCAAGACAAGACTTTATAAATTATTAAAGATAAGGGATGTCACAGCAGAAATCCTGGCTCTGTATTTTATAAGGCTGTCACATTAAACTTTATGAAGGGCCAGTCTGAAATTGGGAACACATTTATTCTGAAATGAACTTCCAAAAAAACCAAAAAAAAGGTGCTACTTCCAAGCCAAACTAAAGATACATCTCTTGAACTTGGTCTTCTGTAGCATAATCACATGGTCATGCAAGTATTAATTCAAGTAAATCTAAAATACCCCCCTAAAATGCAAGAGAACTTTTTCCCTCACTTCAGACCAGAGCAGGACCCATCCTTCCAAAATAAGAAGCTTCCTAAACACATTTGTGTCTCAAGGGAGGAGATGAAAAAACAGACACTCAATAGGGATGATCACATTGCTTAATATATTATTAAAAGGGTGCTCAAAGTGAAAACTATAGAATAAAAAAACCTTCAGAACACAACCAGAGACTGTATTGCCACCTAGCAGAATATATAAAAGTGGATAAGATTGACTAAAATATCTTTTAAAGATTAGCAAGGAAAAGCTCTTGATTTCCTAACAGAAGGAAAAACCTGAATTATTAACGAAGTTGGGATACTGACTGCTGTTGAAATTGAAAGTAGGCCTGCAAACTCAGACATCTGGCCCTGAGTGTGGCTACACTCCAAGTTTGGGCGAAGACAAGAAAAGAAAAGCTTTGGCAAACAGACAAATACACCTTTCATTGGAAATACTTCCACCACAGCAGAGGATCGGAAGTTCCCCAGTTCTGTCTACCCCAGGGATACCCTATGATGAATGTCCCATGAATTACTGCAGGTTTCAAAACACTCCACAGCTACTAAGGGATGGATTCTGGTGAACTGATCAATCAATGAAAAGATTAAGCTGGTTCATAACAAGCATTCTTAAAAAAAAANAAAAAAAAAAAAAAAAAAAAAAAAAAAAAAAAAAAAAAAAAAAAAAGGAGCTAGAGAATGACCACAGTGTCAAACCAAGCCATTTATCTGTTAGACACGCTTTTCCCAAAACTCCTGTTCAAATTTTGCAACTTTAGCAGATCTGAGCAGATAGCAGAGCTGAGCTCTGCTCCTTCATCTGCAAGATGGCTTTGTGGGCAGTGGGACATCACATCTCTGGGCATCAGAAGAATACAGCTCTCCAGACAACAGACTGCTGGAGTGGTAAATCAGCCTACCATTCGCTGTCTGCTTTGTCATTGGGATAGCCCTGGGTGGTGGGGCTGTTATCACCCCTATTGCCAAGGAAGGGCTCAGGGCTTGTGGGTCAGGCTGTTGCTGGGGTCTGTAGCAGCAGTAAACTCTCCCCTTCCCACATCCCTTCCTCATTCAGCCTTGGAAGGAGCAGCAGAGCTCCATCTCCCAGCACCTCCCACAGCCACCTTCCATCCCAGCCCTGCTCCTCTCTAACCGCCTGCCTCCCCATCCTCTTCCTACAGCAGCAGTGGCCTGTCCCTGTCTCGCATCCTTGTGGTAGCAAAATTCAGTTTTGCCTCCTCTATCTAAAAGTCCAAACGAGTGCTGAACTCTGCAGGGCCTACAGAGTTTGGTATTGAGGACTAGTATTGGTATAGTTTAATGACCTTTTGCAATTCAAAGGGAAGAGCGTGACTTTCTGAACATACACAACAATAGGGTGAGATTGAGTCTTAGTGAAAGACTGCAGGAGTCTCGGATGTTCCTGGGATACGGAGGACTTGAGTCAGAGATGCAGCAGTTGTTGGTACTAAAGGAGGTGGCATCTCCTCTGTGAGCTTTGTCATGGTGACTTGTGAGTACCCCAGGTATTTCTGGGAGTGCACTTTGGGTCAGAAAAGGCAGAGGTTTCAGACCCCAAACCACTGCTGCTCTCTGTGGGGCTACAGGGCAGGAAGGGCAAGTTTCCTTAGGTGTCCCATAGCAGGGGAAAAAACCGTGTATTTCTGGTTATTAAAAATGATAGGGAGAGAACCAGCCTTACAGCAAGATACCAAGAACCTAAAGCATTCCTTAAAGGACTGAAAAAGTTGAGGGTAACTGGTAAGACTTCAGATTTCAATGAGGGAGTTTCTCCTCTTTGGGCTTGGTGCCAGTGCTTAGTTCCAGAAGCAGAAAGCCTCTGGAGCCCAAGTCACCGCTGCTGAGGCTTTCTAGGATAGAGAAGCAGCATGGGGATTGGTACAAAGTTGCACTCATACAGGACTTAAGTTATTTAGTGGTGGTCCCATGACAGATGATGTATATCTAGTGTCTGAACCACTTCTGATCGGAGCATGAATGTATTACTATTTTGAATGCCTTGTGCCAATTTAAACAGAAAGAAAATACAGTCAAGCTCTAAGGTCACTTCACTGCTAAGGTGTGCCACCCTCCCCACACCCCAGTTGTGGTACCTCCTTCCACTTCTTGGTTATTCACTTACACGGTGACACTATAACTTGCGAGCTTAGGGGAAAAAATGGCATCTAGAAAACTTAAGGTTTCTGCAAACCCAAAAAATTTTGCTGGGCATTTGCACTATTGCTGCAATTATGAAAGAGTTACTAGTCATTACATGTGGTCATTAGGAGAAAAAGTCAGTGAAAAACTGCAGTAGGGGAAAACCACAAGAGTCGAACATCAACAAATGAGCAAGCAATAGCATACAATTTCTGTCTCTAACCCTCTGCAAGGTAAACATGTTGAATAGATACATTTGTCAGATACACTTTACTARGTTGTCATTAAACAGAGCAACTAATGTCAGGGTTGGGTCTCGGAACCAACAGTTTCAGCTTCGCAGGCTGGCATACAGTTGTACAAGGTAGTACAAGTTGTACAACTACCAGTTGTACAAGGTAGTGCAGAACAAAACTGAACGGTGCCAGCTCACAGACACTTCTGATCAGAATGAGGTTAAAAACTAGAATTAAAGACAAATTAAATTTGTGCTTAAATTTCATGGAGCATGTTGAAAACTAAAACATACTGAAACAGCTCCTTTTCACTTAGAACTGAGAAAGTTGTATTCTTTTCATATACAGACACATAACTGATCATCAACACGCATGCAGAACTAAAGACCACAGTCAACATGAGTAAACGCTGATTTTAGGAAGCTGGGCYTCTCAGATGCTTCTGAAAATCCCAATTAGCATCTACCTTCCTGTCTACACAGCATCATGACTTTGAAAAATCTGACCCCACGCCTCATTTGGGAATTAAGTACTTTGAAAGTTTTACCTCTCAGCAGCACGTATCAAATTCAGACTTTCCTTCTAATCCTGTTGTTGCAAGTTTCACAGAAATCCTGGTATCACTGCCATTTATGATCACATTTGGCTGGAACTGAGCTTTTGAGTTTCCCTGTAGCTTGGCAGCAGAGCTCAAGCAGCAGAACAAGGACTGCAAAGTTGATATATGTGAATAGACATTTTTAGGAAAGGGATAAGAATACTTTACAATTCAATAGCACACTCACCTGGATGTGGGGTTTTGATTATACTGAGATCCCAAGTGATGCAAAACACGATTTCTTTCTGTTCTTTCCCCTCAGAGACCTGCACTGTATGAGTGAGATTATAGCARAAGGCTTGGCATGTGAATCGTTTATTTGAAGGATATCATTAGCAACTTGCTGTTTTCTCAGTCAACTGCCTGTTCCTATCCACCTCAGTATTCGTTAAGGAYTGTATAATGGTTTCATTTTAGAATATTCCTTTACAGAGTTGTCTGTAGGAAATGAATTTGCCAAGCATATTAGCCAGATTCTTCAGCATTAATATACATTAGTTCCAACTTCTTTTCTAAGTGGAGTGTGACAACAGCCTTTTCTCCTCCACACTCTTTCTGGGGGGCTAGACAATTCCTTAGTTTAACTGGATGTAATCTGTGCTGTTCTAATGCACAAGAAAGACCTTATACTACGCACAGCAGGTAAGAGGGCTTTTCTTGCAAGAGTCCTCAGCTTTGTTATTGTTGTTGTAACACAGTAGTAATATCCAAACTCTTTTTGGGTGAGTTCAAACAAAACAGTTATTTTTAAAAATAGGTTTCCACCCCTCCCTCCTCCCCCGATTGCTGTTCTTGAGCAGATGCAGAGTCCTAACACATTCACATTTTGGTTGCTGATACATAGAGAAGTCCCTTGGTAGTACATGACTATATTACATAGAAAATGGGTAGCAACTCTAAACAGATTGCAATTCTTCTGCCCTGCCTGTCATCTTTTTTTTTTTATTTATTTTAAACAGAAACCATAAAATCTAAGATAAAAGCAGTGTACAAGGGTAGCAAGACCTTGTATATTTGCACACGGTTCATTTCTGGGTGTCTCGCTACAGTGAGAACTGCAACAAAAATATCACCATAAACCCTGAAAAAAGCATATGCCTAGAGCACGTTAGCACCCAGCTCTCTCAGGGCAATGTACTTTTCAGAATCAGAAAAAGATCACGAAGAGGAAATCTGTAAGTCCTGAATATACAGCTGCTCTGAAGTTACACCAGCCATTTAGGTTTGCATAACTGACACTGCTATCCAGCCCATACTTGGGGAGTTCACTACCAGCATACCTTAGTAGTAATAAATGGCAGGTGAGATGGCAACTGGGTTTAGCTAAGCAGGTTTGAAATTCTSCTGTGAATCTCACGCCATCAGAAAGGTGTTGTAGTACAACAAGCACATGCCTAGGAGAATTGCAAAAGTTTCTCTGATGCTGGAAAAAGTCAAACTTGTATATAGACACTTATGTAGCCATTTGAATACTTGCAATATATCTACATAAAGCTCTAACTTTATTGCATACTAAGAGTTATTTGAATGTATGACAGGTTGCTTAGTTGGCCTTGTACCAATACAAATGCATGTAGTCTTAGAAAGAATATGGTTTCTGCACATAGATCACAAAGAACCTCATAAATAGCGAAGTTTAGTAAGGGTGTGATAAATGTGATGATATCATCATAGTACCGTTCATCTAGTATTGCCTCTATCAGTTACAATGCACACATTTCCAAAACTACACAGATATTGCATGATTATGTTTAACATCATATTATTTGAGYATATTTTTCTTCTATTTACACAGAAAGGTGGGAGGAGAATAGGGTACTTTAGAGGAAGAGAAATACAAATTTTCTGGAAATGTTTATGAAAGTTTTTATATCTCAATATTTTATCTGTAAAGTGGTGAGATGAACAAAGGACACTCTTCACATACTTCCTTCATGACTGCAGAAGTTGTTGTTTAGCTTTAAACAAGTCTCTCCAAAAACAATAAATGGATTTCAGTTTATCCAATTGTAACAACATTAGCTTTTAGGAACATGCTATTTTCCTGAATTATTATTGTATTGGATTGGACAAAGGGAAACCAAATAGATGTGTCACACAGTACAGAAAGAAGGAAATAACACTCTAGGGGCTGCAAATCAAGAGGCCTGGCTTTGTTTTTGGACTTCCGAAGAAGGAAGCAAGACGTGCTTGTGTGGAAATGCACTGTTACAGACACATTCTCCATCAGCCTGATGTCAGGAGGCTCATGCTCTCTGGGAGAAGGGGGCATTCAGGATCAGCTCTATCCTACAAAAACATTTCTGCTATCAGGAGACACTATGGAGGACAATTAAACGTCTGCTTCAGTTGCACAGTGGACTAGATAGGAGTTGAAGCTCTTCCAACCGCCTTTGCTTTTTGGACTGAAGGACCAAGCCTGAAAATTTCTGGCAAATACAGGAAAACAGAAGCATTGTATATTTAATACGGCTCTGCAAACAAGCTGTGGATCATTCATCACTGCTTCAGTTTAATATGTCATATAGGACTATCAAAGCCATACGTGTATTAATTCCATCTGTGATGGGCTTAAAAAAAAAAAAAGTAAAGTGGAAATACTGCAAAATAAAGACCAGTGTGTCTATATGTACCAACTGAAGTGAAATTAGGGAGAAATTAGATTTGTTCTATAAAACTGTTGGGAGGAAACCCTCTTGACCCCCTTTCTCCCTAGATATGATTTGAGCCAGTTCAGTAGCACAATTGTTAGTATTGACTGTTGGACTGATTATATTGCTTATTATGAGTAGATAGTACATCTCAACACACTCATCTGTACCCTGTCCCTTACACAGATAGCCCTTCCTTTAGGAAAATTTGGTGGAGGAAAATGTTGTCCCTCAATGTCAATAGCAAAACAACCATTATCTTCATCTGCATCGGGATTTCACCAGCTGCCTACCTCTTGACCTTAACTAGCCAAGACAAGGTCAACTCACAACTTCAGCTAGCGTTTGGATAAATAAATTTATCATATAGCATTTTGTATAAAATCACAGTTACAAAGACACAATGCATAAGAGAAGGGGGAACAGAAATCCAACTCAGACACCTTGCACAGAAAAGACACTCTCATCTTCTGTGCACTGGTGAATACAGAGTCTGAAGTTGTGCTGAACCTTAGCTCCAAATGTGAAAGTTTTTTACTTTGTGTGGCAGCGTTTAAGGTATTTCCAACTCTAACAGCATCTTACTCATCGAGCGTAAGTGCCAAAAGCCCCACCAGGCTGAAGCATGACCACTTGGAATAAATCCTGGTAGGAACCTCTGGGAATCCTAAGTGGTCTTCTGACTGTTGGTGCAAAAGAAATGAACAGCAAGTTCAGCAGAAAACTGTGCACAAGGTGTCTGCCCATGTGCATGCATATGCACACAGATGTGTATATATATTCCTTTAGACTACAGTTCACCTGTTTAAAAGTGATTGCTACATTATTATCATATTTCTTGATGATAGGGCTAATTTATCAGATATGTAAACAATCTGCAAAACAAGTCAACTTGGGGACTCATGGTCCTAGTGCTGATCCCAGCAAGCTCCCAGATTGCTTCCAATTAGGGAAAAAAATGTTGTTAGTATGGGAACACAGGATCTAGAAGGCTCAAATATGAGAGGAGCTGAACACTGCCTCTCATTAATTGATTAGAAGCAAGTGCTTGCCAGCTGAAAGAAGTCTGACTCTCTATGTACAGAGCCATCCAGGAAAAAAAACTTGAGCCATAAAAGCAGCTTTGTAGAGTTCCTCATTAAAATGTTATAATTCATCCCCATTTTTCACTTTTTTTTTGTATTGAGAATGCATGGATATATATATTTCCATTTTTAATTAATTTGAAATAAATGCTTGAAAAGAAGATTTTTTTTTTTTAAATGACAACATTAAATGGTACATAGTTTAATAAGCACAACAAATAACATAACAGGGTGCTTGCACTATCTATTGCCCAGAAGTGAAACTCAAGGAGATTCAGTTATTATTCTTACACAGTACCCTAGTTATATATGCCATATTTGTATTGCACCAATAAAGGAAGTTAAACCATGAACAATTAGGAGTTTAATATGCCACAAAAAAGTTGCCCTCTTCCCTAAGCGAGGAAGGTAATAGGCACACATTCTTGTATTGTGTATATATGAACAGAGTAGTGTAAATAAGCCAGCTTCAAAACATTACTGAAAAAACTAACTTGATCGTCAACTTACATTTTTTTTCCCATTAATTTCTTAAAACCTGTTCTTTTTGCTTGGGTTCCCTGCCTCCCGCAAACTGCGTACCAGAGCTCAGTTGTGGCAACTTCTGGAAGTTTTCAGTCACAAAAAAATCAAAGAGAGAAAGCTGTTGCTTTAGGAGATACAAAGCCTGTTGTTTGAAATCAATGATGTGCGCTTCACCAGATCATGACTATAGCCAGTAACAGCTAGAACAGCTATGCCCCTCTCTGTATAGAGTTATTTTCAGTGGCTTTCAGGTCCTCTTGCCTTTGTCACAGAGCAGCTCTGCCAGGGTTTTCCAGGACCACRAACAGTTGTTATTTAATAGGAACTCTAAGCTGGTCAAAGCATGAATGCAAGCGCTATGACTTACAACAAGGTGAAGTTTTCCAAGAAAAATTTTCCTAACAAGCAAAGAGTCTGGGAGCAAACGGATGCTCTGTACAACTTAATTACATTGCCTTGGAGTGAATGGTTTTGGGGCTGTTTTTACAAGCTGAAGCTGCACCCTGACCTGTCTCATAGGCTATGCTGTGATGCCACATCAGTTTGCCAGGCTGTACTGCTGCACTGCAATGGAGCACAACAGCAACGCATCACTAGAGCAATCAGCCCCACTCTCAGTACAGCAATGTTGTATATTAACTCTGGGGCAAGTGATCCCCTCATGGAGGCTGTCATGGTTTAACCCCAGCCAGCAACTAAGCACCACCCAGCCGCTCGCTCACTCCCCCCCTGGTGGGATGGGGGAGAGAATTGGAAGGGTAAAAGTGAGAAAACTCATGGGTTGAGATAAAGACAGTTCAATAGGGAAAGCAAAAGCCGCACACGCAAGCAAAGCAAAACAAGGAATTCATTCACTCCTTCCCATCGGCAGGCAGGTGTTCAGCCATCTCCAGGAAAGCCGGGCTCCATCACGCATAACAGTGACTTGGGAAGACAAACGCCATCACTCCAAACATCCCCCCTTCCTTCTTCTTCCCCCAGCTTTTATTGCTGAGCATGACGTCATATGGTATGGAATATCCCTTTGGTCAGTTGGGATCAGCCGTCCTGGCTGTGTCCCCCCTCCCAGCTTCTTGTGCACCCCCAGCCTCCGCGCTGGTGGGGTGGTGTGAGAGGCAGGAAAGGCCTTGACTCTGTGTAAGCACTGCTCAGCAATAACAAAAACATCTCTGTATTATCCACACTGTTTTCAGCACACATCCAAAACATAGCCCCATACTAGCTCCTATGGAAAAAATTAACCCTATCCCAGCCAAAACCAGTACAGAGGCAAACGTGGGAAACAAACTTGTGTGCCAGGCTGCTTCAATAGGTAACTGCAGGCAGAAGGAGCAAAGAGGCTATTTTAGTTGCTAATTTAAGACATCTGGCAAAAAAAAGTACCTGGCTGATGGGAATATGTTTCCCTTACACTTAGGCTGGAAATGTTCCCATTAGACTCTAAATCCAGAAGACTGGCTGTTTCTTGTTTCATTAGAGTGATCAGGAAGGAGGCTGAAACTCTAAAAGCATATTTTTTCCCCTCCCTCTTCATTACTCTCAGATCGCATATCTCCAGTATGCATATTAAATACAATGTGCTTTTAGATGCTGATGTAAAAGTTATTTTGTGGGTGAGTGTTCTGTGAACTTAATTAGCTGTATATTGTATCTGGACTCAGACCAGCCAAATCTCGTTCACCTTTTTCAAGCAAGACCCTCTGAATTTGACAGGAATTAACTTGTGAAAAGTGACTAAATAAGCCAGATTTTATTAATATCAAATATATCAAGCAGTGCATGGAAAATTAAAGGTCTTTATTACAAACCTTTTTCTGTCTTCTCAACTGTCTTGCACTTGTGACACCAATTATTTAGTTAAAATTGAAATTTTGAAATATAATTTAGAATTTTATTGTCAGTTCATAAACTCTACTCTCTTTTCAGGTCTGACTCATTCTTCCCACTTAGTAATAATCTTGCAAGAGTGACTTGAGTCGCAACCGAAATACAATTTAATTTACATGTAAATTAAATTAAGTATAATTATGTTTCATAATTACCACTTACAACTGAAAAAGCCTCTTTCAGAAACTCAATGGAAATAATTTCTCAGCAATTTCTTCTTTGTAATTAAGAGAGACTTGGTTAAAAAAATAATAATCCTACTAGCTAGACATGCCTTGCAGACAGTACTTGCGTATGAAATGATATCATCTGCTGCACAGTAATTTAACTCACACCATTTTACACTTGCCTTCCTGCTTTTGAGGTTTCTTGCCAGTTAATTTGCCTCAATTTTGAGATGGCTGTATACAGGAGGAGACTACAGACACTGTGTCCTGGGTTTTGGGTTTTTTTTAAACTCATTGGCAGTGCAGTTGGACATACCAGCCCCTACCCAACAGAACTACTTGGAAACAATCATTTGTTCCATAGCTGGGATTACTAAAATGAAGGGGGGGGGGGGGAAGGAAACCAAAAGCATTTTCTGCTAATGACTCCTCACTTCTGTTACCACTTCAGGCCACAGCCAGTGATAATCCCTGGAGCTGGCAGGTGCTGGAGGCTATTAGATATTCATTGCTGGAGAAGGAAGACTTCCTTCATCTTTCAGGAGTTCACAGTCCTTCCTAAAGGATGTATTAGTACCACATCGAGGGGGAAGCAGGAATCACTTTTAGCACTGCAATCCCTGCTGGGAAGAGGTTAAAAATGTTTTCACCTTTCTGCATAACCAGGGGTTAGTGACAAGACAGTTAGATATAGTCTGTCTCCTCCCTTTCCAACCTCCAAGCTTATTTGCTGCATTTTAACTTTAACAACACTCAAAGTGATGTTTTCACCACTAAATAACCTGAGGACTATACAGAGGGGAGACAAAAGTATAATTATAGAAGCAAACTATCAGGTGCTAACATTGCAGTGTCATTCAATACCAAAATGTGTTTGTATGGAAAGCATACATGGCAGAGACAATCAAGGTGGGAGTGAGACTCCCTCAGGTGCATTTTGTTTTTCCCTCCAGAGTGCCTCCAAGATGATATAAAATGTCTTTGACATCTTTTCCCAAGAAGCAGCCTCTAGCCATATATTTAACTCACCAGTCCACATTTTGAGGGAGTGTTTCAGTCTATACAATGTTTGGGATGTCCTGCGTGATTTTCTATCACAGCCTCTGAACACCTGTAGTCCCTTTGCTTTGTAAGGGAGAGAAGTTTTTCCTAGTAACCCTAGTAGATACATGCTCAAACATTAAGTTACTACCTCAGAAAGGTGATTCACCTGGAGAGCAGAACCTTCTTCCAGAAGCAGTTTAGCATTTTATGAAGAGAAAAATGGTGCAGTTGTACATCAGGAAAGCTCAGACATGATGTGTTTAAAGAAGCCAGGCATATTAATATGGGTGGACTTCTTATATTCGGCAAATAATAACTGTTTGCCTGTTGATAAGGCTGACACAACAAGATGCAGCTTGTAGGGAAGTCTGTTGTGGATTATACATTGAGAGCAGTGGACAACACTGTTTTTGCACAGATCAAAAGTAAGAAGATGGCATAGCATTACCCCACACCTGAGCAAACAGCATGGCTTAGCTAGCAAATGAAAGAAGTAGAGGTCTCAACCTACCTGCATAGATTAATCCTCTCAGAGGATTGCTGAAGTTCTAATCCTTCAACTACACCCCTGATTTTATGCACCCAACTTAAAGCCATTTAGGAGCCGTACGTGTAGCCAACGAAAAAAGCCAGCCTGCTCCACAGGACAATCTGTCACATCCAAGTGGAGGCAACTTCAGTGCATGGGAGAAATCAAGCATTGGAAGTACTTTCCTCTGTGCATCAACTACAAATGTCCAAAACAACTTGCCTAGACTAGTTTCAGAGAACAAAGTTCAGGCAAAATAAATCCTATTTCACCATATGTAGTACATCTTATAAATGACCAGGCAAATTTAACTTCACTAAAAGACATATTCAAGTGGCTGAAAATACCATCGCAGTTTCTCATTGGTCTATCAACAACTGCAAGCCATTAAGGCATATAACACAAAATTAAACAATCTCACTGAAAAATAAACTATTACTTGCAACAGCATTTATCTGGTATTAGAGTTAGAGCCCAGAAGAAATGTTAAGTTATGATTCTACCACCACTGAAAGAGATCGGAAAGTCCTTGTAAATCAACATCTGATCAAGGAAAAGGAAGTAAGACAACGATTGCAAAGTTTTCTATGAATGCTTACACACTGTATTATATAATATAGTGTATGTACATGGAAGCACTGGTCATATTATGTCAAGACTTATTTACAGGGAACAATCATATTCCCTCTTCTCAGATGACAGCAGTAGCTGGAGGGACTGAGGCATATTTGCTTTGGTTTGGCACTGCTCTCAGAGGGGTGCCTGCAGTGGGTGTCCTCTGCGTGACACCCTGCCTGCTATTCTGGTCACAGCACAACACAGCATTAAAAGCTGGTTCAAATACTCAATGTTAGAAATTCTATTTTAGTGTAAGAGAAGAGCTCGCTGGATAAAATTGAACTAACATGCCTCAACCTTATTGCAACTAAATTGTGTTTTGACCTTCGAGATTAAGCATTTCAACAGAATCCAAACAAAAAAGTTGGTTTTGGCAAACGAACATTTTTGGAGTTGTTTTGTGATGGATTCTGACTGCTTTTAGTGCGCAGACAGGGCACAAAGCTCACTGCTAATGGGCCAGTAGGATCAAAGCATTAGATGTAAAACCTGTCATCGCTAGGAAGATAACAGCATGTCTTCCTTTACTCATCTCGTTACTAGGCATTTTTCTCATCTTTCACAGGAAGACAAGGATATATCTGTAGTACACAAGAATGCTTCCACAAGTCAGCTGGACTCATAGCATTAGGAAAGCAGATATACAATGAGGGGTTTTTAATTACTTTTAATAATTACATTTAAAACTTGGATGCAACTCTTCTGGTGTTTTAATCAGCCTTAAAGATGTAACTGCACAGGACCATCGTGGTTCAAATAGATGGCAATATTTCAGGATGCCCACATGCAGAGAGCTGCTACCAGCAGATAATATTGCCTGTGTTCCTTAGTAACTGATAAAACTGTTAATTTATAAGCAGGGAGCCTCACTGAGTAGCCTTAGCTTTACGTTAAGATCCCCCTAAAGATATGCTCCAAGACATGCCATATACAACCAGAGGAAGCAAAGCCCAGGTTAGACCACTATTCTCCCTAATTGCCTGTTTTAGAATGACAAAATCAAATAACTTCAAAGCAAATGATGCAGTCAGGAATTAAAATAATTTCTTGTTTATTTTTAAATTCTCACACTTATCTTTTCCTTTTTACTGAAGGCCTGCTTGGTGCTTAGCAACTATGAGCTATCTGAACTGTTCATTGCAGTCGCTGCCATCCAATGAGAGAGACTTATAGGAAAACATCAAAAGGTTATGGAACAAACTCATCAGGAACTCGTTTATTATATGAAGTCATAAAAATGATCCAGAATTAGCCAATTCATCCCATGTGATGCTACTGATTTGGAACACAACACAAATTCCCTTTTATACATGTGTACATATATTTTATATACACATAAAATATAGGTGTATATATATGGGTTGTTGGGGTTTTTTTTGGTTTTTTTGGGGATTTTTTTTTGTTTTTTTTTTTTTTTTTTTTTTTTTTTTTTCTCCAGTGTTCAGTGAGTGCACAAAGGACCTAAGTGAGTACATAACTATTGCTGATATCTAGAACAAGTTCCAAGGTAAAAAAGCAAGGAATCCCTGACCCAGTCACTCGGAGCTGAAAAAATGAAAACTCTTCTTCCTCACACCAGAAAAATTACTTGCAAAAAGTCAGTACTCTATGTAAAATTAAAGAAAAACTTGTTAAAGTCAAGGTATAGCTAAAAGAATTACGTCCATACACTCAAAGCTGTGTAAAGACACCATATTGAAAGCATGGGACCAATAAATACCATCTATTGAGAAATCCTTGAGAAAGGGAGCAAAAGGAGTTCAATATTGCTACATGGTACATTAACAGAGGCAGCTCTCAGAAAGCTGAAGAGGTGTGTCCAAATGGGCTGCATAAAAAGGATCACGAACTCCTGCAGATTAAAACCTACATACACAGTAAAATAACTGAATTACCAAGGATAGTGTGCAGCCTCTCATTGCATCGGTACCTGAGGAACATGACAAATGTGACATCATTTTTTAATGAACGGTTTCAAGGGAAGCCCAGGCATCTTGACCTGGTGTTTGTAGTAGGCAAGTAAGTGGCAACTTCAATTAAAAAAAACCCCAGAATTAATAGGCATCTGAATGATCAGCTTCAGAAGGCAATATGGCTTTGAAGACAAGTTATGCCTTGCAAAACTATATTTTGAAGGGGGCAAGAAACTCTATGGATAAGAGTGAAAAAGCTGACAATATCTACTTAGATTTCCAAAAGGATATCTTAAAGTGGTAGAAACAAGCAATTACAGCATAAAAGAGGAAGGTGTTAGCATAGACAAATAATCAGTTGAAAGGAGAAACAGAGGTTGGAAGTAAATGGTCATTTCTTGTGGACTATGGGTTCTACCTGGACTCATGCTGGTTCTCATACTGGTGAAGGACCTGAGAGAGGCTGAACAATGCAGTGAGAAAGTCTTCTTATTTTGTAAACATTAAGTTAAGGATGAGGGCCACAGAAAAACAGCAGGCCCAGAGAACTGAGTGTACAATAAAAGAGCAGGGGAAATTCAGTGTAGGTGGTAATAAAGGATGCACAGAAGAAAAAGCACAATCCCAGCTTCACATATAAATGATGGCCACATATAAAAGCTGACCATTACCAGTCAGAAGTAGTATCTTTAGACTATAACAGAAATAGGAACATAGTAATATAACTCTATATATGTAATAGGAAGCTCCATGAAAACACCAGCTCAATACTTTACAATGCTTAAAAACTTAAAGTTTAGGCACTATTAGGTGATAAACCGAGAACAAAATGAGACCATTGTTATGCCATGGTTCATTTGGATCATGAATATTATGTGCAGGCTCCTCATCTCTTGTGGGAGTCTGGAACAGATTCAGAGGTGGGAAGCAACAAAGAGTAAGGATACAGGATTGGACTGCTCAGTCACAAAAAGAGGTGACCAAAGGGGGATATGGTAGAGGTCTACAAAATCATGAAGCTCATGAATAGGTTAAAAAGGGATCATTTGTTTGCCCTCTTTGCCAGTAAAATAAATGAGGCATTAAAGAAAGCCATTTGGAGCCAGGTTCAGAGCAAACAAAAGGATAAGGTCATTATACAACATTCCCTRAGACAATAATAGCTGTAGCTGGGAGAATATTCGGGGTTACCCATGTTTGCACTGTTTTTACTTTTCCACATGCCTCCATTTGTGGCCACTGTAGTAGCTAGGATAGTAAGCTGGATGGATCCTTAGTCTGACCTGTAGTCTCTTTTCTATTGTCATATTAAGTTGAAGATACATAGCACCTCACTTCTAGATTAAGTCAGATACATCCTAACCACAGATCCAGAACAGCAGCTTATCTGGATTTCAAGATAAATATGGACACTGTTTACCACAACCAACAGCTTTTCAGGAAGGAGGTATCATGGATCTGAATACCATCTCTACAAAAGCATGCATGTAACAGATGAAGAGATTTTAAAAAGGAGAGGTATCTCTTGAAATCAGAGATAATTGTTTYGCTGTGCTTTCCTCTTGGCAATTAACTATCAGATTTTTCAGTAGCTAAATATCAGCAGAGCTTCTGTCATTTCACTGCAGCTCCCCAGGAACACCCAGCAAAGTCTCAGAAAGGGAATACTGGTGCTGTCTGTTCTCATTAATTAAATAATGCTTGAAATTGTTCCTGGGAATGGGGATGTGATGATCTATACTGTTAAGTTGTTAGCATGATCCTATCAAATAGCACCATACCAAAAACTCATAGGCACACTTCTAAACTTGAGATGTTCCAGGGACACTTGCCAGGTCAGTTTGCATATGGACATCCTACTTTGAGGTCAAGGGAGAAGACAGGACTTTTCCACCGAAGAAAAGAGTGAGGGGGAAGGGGGAGAAGGGGAAGGGGGGCAGGAAGGAGAAGGTAAAGAACTTCTTTATTCTTTCATTGACATAAATTTGTACTCAAATTTCATGCTACTGTCGCATTTCCCATCCCACATATTTTTCTCTTGCCTTCCTGCCTTAGTATCCTGGCAAGCCCTGTTGCTCAAACCCTTTGGTCTTTCCCCTCAACTGGTCTAAGGGCAGCAGCCCTTCACTCATTTATTGCTCTGCTTGAAACCCTGAAATCCCCCTCTTTTCCCCATTGCCATATCACCTGCAGCCTCCCCAGTGTAGGAAAAGCTATGGGTATATCAAACAAGGCCCRTTTTGTTTCATCGGTGTTCCCTGTACAAAGGCTAGAAAAGCTAGCAAATTTCAGGAATATTCCAGTATTTGTGGACATGAAGTACTAGGAAGCCATGTTTCTAGGATCAATATCTATTTAATGAACTACGTTTTCAATTTCCTACTGTCCCTTGCATTTGCGGTAGTATGTATAGCAGAACTCTACAGTGACCTATAGATGGTATGCAGCCTACTCACGGCTAAGTATATTTCTGGCTTGCCTTTTTCTGTCAACTTCCAAAGTGGCAAAAGACTTAACTTGGACTATGTGCTGCATAACAYGTCCTATGTGCCCAAAGCTTGTGTGGCCAGGGAAAGGCTGGGTGTACAGCTGTCACCTATTCCAGGAGAAAGCTATGCGGCTGTGAATTGTATTTCACTGGTATGTAGTAAAGAGACAAGAGATCAGCAGTCTCAACAGTCTGAAGTGCATTTCCTTTTGTTACAGATGAGCATTACATGATCTATTGATATAAAGGAGCCGTCTAGTATCCCTACCACCCTCCACAATCCTCTAGAAATCCCATTCATGAAATGTGTGATTCCTCCAAAGCTAGTGAGAAGCTTCCCTGTGGATGAGGGAAGATGCGTTTGTCTGATTTACACTCTCCAGTGGTTTTGGCAACAGATTTGATCCTACTGAAATCCTGACTGTGATGGAGACTGAAGTCTTTATGCTATTAACATTTCTGTTGCTTACTTTGCAATGAAACAATAATATACGACCTTCCATAAATGGATCAAAGGGCAGTAAGATGGGTTCAGTCCAAGCTAATCAAGTAAACTTCAGGAATAACATCACACACCACCAACACCACATTAAATACCTGAAGTAAAGAAATACATTTTGTCTCCAGATACAAACTGTGACAAGTATCATCCAATAAAACGTAACTATTGCTCCGTAAAAAAAAAAAAGCCAATCTAGATTCTGTGCAAGGACCCTACAATTTTCTCTCTTCTCATTATAGGATGCTAGAAATCTTTCCCTCATTTCAGCCATATTTATCTCAGTGCCTATTCAAGCCTCTTGGACATTTACTCAATACTAGCCCAGTTGAGCCTTCTTTCCAGCTCTCCTGTTCTCTGCTCTTGGGAAACTCCGCTCAATTAATATAGCTCAGTTTATGAGCATAAGAGGCCATTAAGAGTGTTGAGCTTTTTGTAGTTCTTATGCGATGTAGCCTGGCATTTACTTGTACATGATGAAAGGCCCTTCTACACATCACTTGAATACAAATATTCTAGCCAAGTCATGCAGAAAATCCATACTTTTTGAGGTGGCTCAGAAACAGTATCAATTACTGGTTCACTCCTAAATTGTAACACTACAGGCACTTGTAGAAGTTACACTAACCTGAGTAAAAGTGATTTACCCTCTTCCCACATATGTCAATATATAAAAATAATCCCACATGTAGGCAAGACCTCACTCCAGTCACTCCTTCCATTACCATGAGCAACCTGCTCTGAGCAAATCTGTTCCTTCCCTTATTCCCTGTAGCACAGAAGAACACCTAGACTTGGAGGAGGCTGGGGGTCCGTATCTAAAACACAGTTCAGGGACTCATGGCAAGATAGCCACTCAAAGCCTCTTCCTAACCTTGTGGGCAGGGAATCCAAGGGAATTCTCTTGCTGCAAGAGGTACTGCTTTGCATATATACAGTATACACCTTGGATTATAGTTTGTTTTTTTTCCCTGCTTGAGAACTGAAGAATCCACTTCAGCCCAACCTGCTCCCACCCCAGAGACAGCCTGGCTAATCTCAGGGAAGTCTTCACACTCTATCCTGCATCTACTGTTCTTGAGTAGAAAGGGGACCTCTTTGTAAATGCAGCTCTTAGTCTGTCAGTTTAAGGGAAGAAAAAACAAACCCAAAAGATTATACTTTACCTTCTCAACAATCAAATAAATAATATAACCAAACTGGCAGAAAAATTAAGTAGAAATGCTGAAGTGGAACTGATTCAAATAGAATTGACCATGTTACATTAGACTTCAAAATCTGTTAGCTCTGCTGTAAGCGTAAGAACCTATATATTTACCTTCGGAAGTTTTATTTTTTGCAAAGTAAACAACAGTTGGGCAATTTAATTTCAAGGGAAGTGACATTTGTTGTTAAGTTTTTTTACATAGATTCCTGCAACAAACTGAAATTTAAAGTCAACATTTTCTTCTTGGCAAAACAGCCCTGGATAAAGATGAATAARATCTGAGATAAGAATAAATTTGAGATCTACATGGAAAAGATAATACCATTCCCTCTCAAAGAGCTTAAAGATTCCCAAATCAGAAGTAGTCTGTACCTAAACAGGGATTTAGATAGGCGGGCCAACTATCTACTCTGTTCTGGGAAAGGGTTGTAAATCTCTCTTAACCAGAAACTTGATGCCAGGAAAAGACATTGTCAGTGGTGGAACTGAGGACTGAGAAAGGATAGGAAAAATTGCTTTGAGTACAAGTGAAGACTAGGTCTTTTCTAAAAATACTCCTAAAGAAAAACAACTCACCTCCACATCAGCTGGATGAGTCTTGAAATGATTGAGTATCCCTTTTCTTTTGAGAGCAAAATGTTTTGTTTGTGGTTTTGAATTTTTTTTWTTTTTTTTTTTTTTTAAATAAAATATGTTGAGAGATTCTGGCACAAAGTCATTCTACCGTATTAACTTTACTGTAAAGTTAATGTGAAGAGACTATAAAACCACAGAACTATGCTGAACATTAAGACAGGTCAGGGAAATCATAATTTTGGAAAAAGCAGCCCCTTCAGTAAATAAAATAGTTTAAATAAAATCAGGGGAAAAAGCCATTGACTTGGTGTCCTCTGTGATRAATGAGGTTCTGCTAGATCCAAAACCTTTTCTTCCACCTGTGGAGGAAGTGTCTTGGGGTAGCATGACTTAGCTCTCTGAATAATACCATAAATATAAAGAGCTTCCTCATTGCACCATAATTTTTGCAGCAGTGCTTCTTGTACATGTCAAAATTTCTGCTCTTGTTACCTCTTCCCAGTACTTGCCAACTGTCTAAAAACCAGAAACTTATTCCTGGCCTATCYGCCCCCCATGGCTTGCAGCAGTGCAGCACCAATGGGGTAATCACTGCACTACCCACCTGAATCACAAGGGTTTTCACAGGGAGCCTGAGGATTTCCAGCTCATACGCATGGGCACAGAGAAAAGCTTGAGAAACGTTTGGGAGGAAGTTTAAGAATTAACCCCATTGCAGTGCCTTCTTAGCAAGGTGATAAAATGGGGTGTGATAATTATTCAACCATTTCAGAGAAAACAACCTCCACCCCCTGTCCCAAAACTGCAATCATATCCAAGTTGCTTAGCTGTATTAGAAAGCCTGGGCTTTATCTTCCGAAAGCTTTCTGGGCACAGCAGCACACATTTAGGTGCCTTTTCATTAAAGCAGCAAAGGTCTATTAGCATATCTGTCCCACTGAGATTTTCTTTTTGCCAGAGAACAATTACATCCCATATCTCTGAACTGTCATTCAGTCTTACAAAAACAGCCTCCTGCATGTGTTCCACGGAGTTTTCTAAGGGAATAACTCAGTGTGGGGAGGTCAAGCCATCACTTCAGCAGAGGATCAATTCACTAGAATAATTATTTTCAGACAAAGCACAGAGTTCATATTCATGTCAGCTGAGATCACTGTCAGTATTATAGCAGCTCCTCCTAGGATTTGCAGTCCCGCTGTGCGGGATGAGGTACGGAACAAGCAGCCCAGGAACACCACAGCATAAATGGGGTCCCTGTAAGGTGCAAGCAGCATGGGACTGAAAATAAACAGTGCATTTTTATTTCTGCTGTCTGGGAACTAACTCTAAGTTGCATGTATTAATGAAGTATGTGATTTTGAAACATCATACTGTTGGGGTTATACTCACTAAAACAGAAAGCAACAAGATATTAAAGAGAGAGGTCACCTGCCTACACAAACAGGAATTCTGCCTGGTTTGGCCCAGTGCTATTAATGAAATCAAGACAGGAAAGACTGGAATGGCATATGGCTGACAGATGCAAGCATGTAATTTGATGGTGCAGTGGAAAGAATTACTCAGTACATCATTAACAATTCAGTATTTCCCAATTTCTTAGGAGAAAAAGACCTCACTTCTGGTTCAGCCATTTAGAAGTTAACCTTTCCATGAAGGTAATATGTGTGTGTTGCTTTTCAAATGTAAGCTTTATGCATAAGTTACAGCACTATACAACAAGATGGTTAGAACGGACTTTATGAAGTCACATAGTGCATGCCCAGGTCCAGCTTCAGTCTTGTAATTTCTGATTGATGTTTGTTCAACCTGTTCTTAAAGATCTCCATGGCTTCCCAAGTCTAAGACAATATCTCATTGTCTTTACTTTTAGATTGTTGTTTTGTTTGGGTGGGGTTTTTTGTTTTGTTTTGTTTTTTTCCTAGCACCTGATCTCTACCTCTGTTGTTGCAAATAAAGCTCACTGAGCAAAATGCTCAATGAACTCAGAGGCTTTTGCTCTACTTTTGAAGGGTTGAGATCAGATTATTCCTTCACGCTTTGTAAAAACAAAAAAAAACCCAACACCCTCTCATATGAAGAAGCCAACTTGATAGCTCCTTCTATTTTGAAGCTGAAACATTGATAACCACATCCAGAGTGCAGTTTATCTGGAGATAATAAATTTTGCACCCAATCCAGTTTCCTAAAGACCATGTCTCCCCACTTAATTCACAGGAATATCATGTGAAATAATGTCAAAAGATCTCTTTCCTTTTAGGGCATCATCATGATGTCCAGCCAGAACTCTAAGTTCACAGATAACTGCTTAGCTCTAGCTAAGTTAACTGCAGGCTATGGAAGATGGCCAGTAGACCATTCAAACTATTTTTCATTATTAAAAATTGTAGGCAGTGACCCTGCATGTCGTCTTTTTCTTGCTCCATCTTTGTTTTACAGGATGCACCTCTTGGAGGAAAGCCCAGAAAGATTATGGGATGGTGATATACAACTAAACAGGTCCACCTCACTTTTTGGCGAATGTGTTTCAGTCCAATCCAGTCGCCTCTCTCACATCACTGAAGCTGGTACTTGACTTTCACTTGGCATTGCAAAGTGAGCAGCAGCTTGAATTTTGAGTCATCTGGCAGGGATACTCTCTCAAAAAAACAGTAAGTTCAAAGTTTCATCCTCCCCACCTTCCTGTCTATTTTTCCATCCTTTTAAACATGGGTGGTTGTGGAAGAGTGAAAAAGGAATTATTCTGTTCAGAAATAAATATATTGCAGACATTTTGTTTTCAGAAGAGCATCAACTGTACCCTACATTAACAGCTTAGATATCAATCTCAATAACAGGTATAGGTTTTCTTGCCTGGTAAATCACATACACCCTGGAATATTAAATTACAACAACCTGAAAGCACAGAGAAATGGGATTTGATACCTGGAGCCAAGGTCCAGTCTTAGTTTGCTTAAATTCAAATTACCTTAATCAATTATTTTCCAAAGACAGATTTATTATATTTAGCTGGTTTAGCTGCAAGTATTTGCTTCACTGGTAGCTAATATACACATTTAACAATTAGAAGAAGAGCACACTACTAGATATTAATTACTTGGKTTTTTTCTGTGCTCCAAAATGTAGCTCAGTCAGGTATTTAGCTGTGTTTAGACCAAGTAGATGGYGCATCCATCCAGAAGCTTACCTGTAAGCAGCTAAGAGCTGATTCTGCAAGATCTGTACTTTCTGTAATTGGAAATACCCAAAGGCAGAGTTGCAGCTCACACATCCTTCACATCCTGAGGGAACCAGCTGAGTCCCTACACATTTTTCTAGAGTGAAGTGAAATTCAAAAAAAAGTAAAGGGACACATCTCCTAAGGATTCTCTTTATTCTTAGCTGAACCTGTTCCCATGCAAGCAACCCCCACACATGTGCACATGCACTCGCTTGGACATCCATACCTCTGAGGGTACTTGCCCATCCCATGCCTTTACTGCATCCTGCACCTGCTTTTTAATCTGATTTCAGAAACACAGCTTCTGTACCATGATCTCCTGTGCAGGTGCACAATACCATATTACTGTATGCAAAGCCCAGTGATGAGAGATCGTTTCACTAGCAATGTATCCAACCCTTTTCAACTGTGTGACCTCTAGTGAACTGTCCCTGTATGATTGATTCACAGGCTTAATTTCCACCCACCCCCTCTGCCCCTCACCATTAGCAAGCTGCCCCAGAGGGAAAAAAGTAGAGAGGGAGAAGTGGCAATATTTCTGCCTCGCCAAATTCTGCACATGTCCCGACTCGAAAGCATTAATGGAGAAGGAGAGAGTATGGAAAGTGCTCTTGCAAAGCTGCCTTTGTGCACTGGTTTAGATTGCAGAGGGGGGTGGGTCAGGTACTGCTCTTGTTAGCTGTTACACTCCCCATGCTGAAGCACAACATTTTCTGACCACTGCACACATTTTGGCAGCTACAGAAAGAGGCTATGACTGAAGCTAACGTCTGAATCTGAGGAACAGCTTTGAAGGAATTTGCTTGTTTTGCCTTCCATACAGCAAATCAGATTAAATCTAGCTTAAGCCTAACGATTTACATTAACACGTCATTTGTCTACATACCATGAAAAAATGTTCCTCAAGTTAGAAAAGGGCCATGTTTGGGGTCACCAGTTTCAAAGTCTGGAAATGAATCAGCAGTTTTGAAATTACACAGGGAGACCAACCAAGCACTGCAGCAAAACATGGCCCGGGACAGCTCTTCTGCTTGCCTCTCCCGTAAAAAACCAGCATGAGCCAAGGCTCTTGTCTAAAAACAGTCCTTGGGTTTTTCAGTAGAAAAGAAGTAATTCAGGATCACATGCCCTTAGGCTGAGGTTTGCAAAAAATCTGATGATACAAGCCTGTGCCAAACAGAATGACTTGAACAAACCTTCCCTGGGAAGGGAAGGGGCTGAATCACAAAACAACAGAAACAGGAGTGAAGCCCTGTGCCTTTATCCTAAATTTACAGGATACCTCTGTGAGAGATCTRGGATATTCAGAAAGACTCTTCATGAGCTGTCTCCTCGGATGAGATAGCCCTCTACTTTGCCCRGTTTCAAATAATGACCTCTTTGAAATCCCAATCAGAGATGTTGACAGAAGGAGACAAATCCCATGGCAGGCCTGTAAAAGGGCTACCAGTGCTTAAACAGATGTCTCTGCCAACACAGCTTTGATGAAAATAGTCTCTGGAGACCCACGAGGCTCACTATGCTCCGGGTTTTTATATACCCTAGACCTGGGCCTCCACACTTCACACAGGGAGCCACATCCTTCAGTTTTGTGGTGTCCCAGGGCCTTGCCAGAAAGGACTCCCTGGCTAGGAGTCAGCAGTCCTCCTGGCAGTATGTGACACTTTGACTCCAGCCAACTACGTTGTACTATCCAGAGACATTGGTGGAGAACAGCAAAATCAAGTTCAAAATCACTGGCCTGTTCAACCTCCTAATCAAGACGGCTCAGGCAGGCAGGTGTTGCTCGGTGCACAGACAACCCTTGCAGCTGAAGAACTGGATTCTCATTTGTATCCTCTTACATCCAAAAGCTTTGTCTTGAGTTCTTACATGATCATTTTTACACTTATTGTGTCATACGCTTTTTAAATGTGGGGAAGGAGGAGAAGGCAGGATGATTTAAGGACTCCCTTTGAAATTGCAAGCTGGCTTTGGCCATGAACCACTCACATTAACTCAGAGATACCCGATACACGTCGAGACAAAGCCTTGCTGATAACTTGTCCCAACTCTTTATTGCCCAGCAAATAACAATCCAGAAATGAGTACTTTTTCACGGAAGTAATGCAGCCATTCCTCTCGTCCTGCATACAGATATTCCCCCTGAGCTATTGCTCCATAAGCTGGCGGCTATGATGAAAGGCCAAATAACTAGTTGGGCTGGGTGCTACCAGTGAAACGCTTATAAGGCTGAAACAATCAAGTCCAAAAACCAAGCATAACAAGAAGAGTGGTACATACTCCGCTGTCTCCAAATTCATAACACTCCAGGTGATATCAAATGGCTGCTAGACAATAAGGTCATGCCTTTTTTTCATCTGTTCCAAAACATAGACTGAAAGGTTTAAGCATTATTACCTTGCAATTCTCATCCAAATGAATACAGAAGAATCATTATCTATAATAGTACTTCACTGTAAAAATGTGTGTTTTCCCCCCACCCCTCCAGATTGTGGCCTCTTCATTTATGCACAGGAAGACTGCGTTTCTGTCAACAAAAATTATTAAACCTATCAAAATTAGATAGGAATACAAACCCAGAACTGGACGTTGACTGAATAGGATTTTAAAAGGATTTTTTTTGTAGCTCTTTGTTCATTGAAAGAGAAGATAGAGATGCTGAGAGTTTAAATATGTAATTGCCTAAAGGCATATGAAGGAAGCCAAGCAAGTGACTTGTTTCCAAATGATTTTAGCAGGTCTTCAACCTTGCAGCTCTTATTGACCATATGCTCAGCACATTGTACAGCAGTGCTCCTTATATAATTTAGTAGTCTGTAAATAAGGGTCTCTCTAGCATCCAGTTCCCACTCCTTAATACCTTGGACATAGTTTTCTCTCATTAATTCAGCTAGTAGTTAAACAAAACTTTACAGAGAAGCTAATGTAAGAAAATATTAGTTTGGGTGCAGAAACTCATAAATAAAAATAGAAGTCTATTACACAGTTGTATTTTTCTACCCTTTTGTGTATTGCAGTTCAGTCCATGTTACCAGTTTCCCTTATTGTCCACTCCTGCCCTAATCAATGATGGAGCAAATATTGATTAGCACAGGCAAACCTAGGACAGATGACAACAAGCAACAGATTTTTTTTGTAAACAGATTAAGAATATAGCCTGTGCTCCTCCTGCAGTTTTAAAGGTCTTTTTTAGTCCTTTTGATTTAATAAATTTCATAGCTGATGAACAATTTGGCCGCAGACTCTAAAAAAACCAAGAGCCGATAGCATAACATTAATCAGCTCAACCATTATAGCAGTCCTTATTTACTTTTGTCTTTTTTTTTTTAAACACAAAAAACCTACAACTCTCTCTTGCAAACTAGAGAAAACTGTGACCACCACGGTAGCAACACAATAGATTATAAACAGACTATAAATAGACTGTTATTTTTAGAGCTCTGTGTTTCTTAATTGCCTATAAACTTACCCAGTTGTAAGCACTTTGTGAAGACTGATGAAAGAACGCACTCACCAAATTTCCACAGGGCATAGAGACTCTACATTATATCTTGTGGATGGGATGCTGACATTAACTGGCAGAAGCAGAAACAGACCAAGACAGATATTTTTAAATGAGAGAGGAAAGGAAGAAGGAGCCCTATTAGCTCTCCCCTGCCCCCAGCCCTGCTCCACCTGGCTCAGCTGTGGCTCACAGCTGTGAGGAGCTGAGGATGCCCATCAGACCTCAACCCTAGCTGAATTTCAAATCGCCTCCGGTGGGACCTGGATCTCTATGGATTTGCATGTACCAAAGAGAATTGAAGCCAGATGGGAACATCCTAGTGAAAATTCCTAGAAACCAGCTTTTGTCCTAACCAGGCATAGACCCCGCTGATGATTTATGCAGCACGCAGCCTCAGTCAAATAGTAAAATCCTTTTCACCTTAGGAACAGTCATTCTGAGACAAAAAATGTCTGTGTGTCTGCATCAGTGTGCCTACTCATCATTAACAGACAGATTGAAGTGACTGATGTCACAATTGTAATAACAGAAGCCAGAAACACCAGCAAAACATTGACAAGTGGAATTTGTTCGCAGAGGTTTTACAAGACCCTTAGGAGAAAAAACAACCTTAATGAAGACAGATGCAATTATCGAGAAAATGACTGGGTGTTATGCACTGTTTCTTTCAGTCCATGGCACCAGAGAGGTAAATACTTCAGACTGGACCAGCAGTCTTCTGAGAGGTGCTGCCTCTTCCCAGGGAACGAATAACCACTGCAACGTATCCCGTGGCCTTCCCTTGCTGGTCTCCTCTGGGCAAACTTCCCTGCCCCCCGCTGTACCTGTCACAGCCCTTGTCATTTCTCTCCAGTCTTGCTGCCCCCGCAACACTCCATACGTGTTTCTACCTCGGCTTCTCAAGTGCTTCCACCATTTTCCTCCTTGTGTTTCCAAGTCCTTCTCCCTGTCCTCTAAAGTTCCTCAGTTTTACCTCAACTACCCTCTTCACCCTGTTTTTGTGACCTGATGACCATGTATTTTTAATTTTTTTTTTCTGCTAGAACTGAATCACCCCCTTGGTTTGCATGGCTCAGGTTGCTTTGCACACATTTGGTCTTGTAGTGCCTGTCTGGCCTCTCCATCAGGGCTCGTGGGCTCCGAGATGGACTCCATATGGCCCATGCACCAGTATCCTTGAAAGCATCCACTTCCCAGCAGAGGAGACGTCACTGACAAAAAGTATGGCTATTCGCTTTAAAGTATTCATTTATTTACTCCTTTTTTGCAACAGAGGTACTCAGCGTGCAAACAACCCCCTTTCTCAGGAATTTGAACAGTTCTCTAAGGCCAGATCTGTCTCAAGTATTTTCTTTGGTTTGATAGGTGAGGCGGGGAGCCAATGCCTAGTTTTTGGACAAGGACATTTCACTAGAAAATGAGCAGCAATGCAGAATTTATTCAAAGATGTAGCAAGCTTTGCACAGCTGTAAAAAGAAGTTTTATCACTATGAGTAACAGTGCCATCTGCTGACTCCCGCTATAACCATATTGGGAGGGTTCCATAATAGATAATTAAGCAATAAATTTTTCCAAAATCCACTATCTTTTCACAGAAAACAGCTGCTGTTAGGGTTTTTTTAAGTCATCTTATAGGGTTCTGGGGTAAAAATAATTTTCAGTATGACTTCTGAAGTCAAGAAATCCTCAGCTGTTTTCCTATGGACCTGAGAGACAGCAGAGTCTTTTATTAAATATTGCTCTGACGTCTGTAGGATTTTTGAATTACTTTACATTATTACACAAAGCATCGGAAAGCTTTGCATAGCTCTCCCCAATCTGCCACCTCTCTAAGTGATTTTCTGGGCCTGATGTACTGAGCACCTACCTTTCCAGATGGAAGCAGAACCCTTGAGGTTTGCAGACAAACTCAAAGCAGCAGTGTCTGAGCTCAGCTATTTGGAAGAGAAGCTGTCGCTTTTCAGAAAATAAAAATAAAAAAAATCCTAGTTGTTATGTACACTGAGCCTGCCAGTCTCAGGAGGCTAAAACCCAATTGTTGGTCCCCAGGGATCCAACACAATGGGGACTGATGCTGATGAGATYCATTTTAGGTGACAGTCTCCAAAGTCCTGATCACAGCCTTCTTCACGTTCAGGCACATTAGCTGTTTTTATTATAATTTTTAAGCTAGTGATCAGTTATTTTCAATCAAAATGTGCTTGATGGAGCATTCCTTTCTAAATCAGGAAGATTACTTCCATACTTGTATCATCCTTGTTCTTGCCAGGGGAAAGCTTTTTGTCTACCGTTCACTTTGCCACAACTAGTTTCACGCAAAAGATTTTAAAGATGAACCGCTAAGAAAAACAGAAGGTAAAAAAAAAGATCCTGGTGTGGGGAAGCAGTATAGCTGCGAGACCTGCTGAGTCAACCCAAATCCTCATGCAAATGATGCTTTATCACATATTTCTTAGCAGTCCGGAAGAATTTGCCTTTCAGCCCGTTATTGCTAGGCTGATGTGGGCTGGCTGCAAACAGAAGATGTGATTTGCTGCTTCTTCAGATGTTCCTTTCCTGCCACCCCAGATGGCTCAGTAGTGTCTACAGCTTACACGCTATAGAGACCTTTGCTGTGGGGCTGGCATCACTATATAATACTATCACCAGTTCTAAAACATTATCATATCATCATACCAAACTTGCTAGACCCAAACTGGCAGAAAATGCAAGTAAGGCAGATTTACTTGTCTAATCTTTATTCTGTGTTAATATGACAAAGCTTGGATGGGCTAAGCATATGTAAATTAAACAGCTGAGACAAAAAGTGCAGAAAATAAAGAGCAGAAACTACATACAAAGTCTACCTTAAAGATTAGGGATAAGTTTTGGGCTTGTACAGTGTTGGGCTTTGTGTGATAAAGCCAAATTCTGAGATTATGAGGACCATGGCAGTGGCTAGGGGTGAGTGTGGGAAGGTAAACAGCAAGCAAATTTCTGAGAGCTGTGACGGCCAAGGAGGGATTTCACTGAAGGCTTTGGCAGAGGTTTTTGGAGCCCTGACTGAGATGCTGCTAGGGAGTTTATATGAAATAATTAAATAAGAGAAGACTGAAATTAATAATCCATTGAAGAGAGGCCTTTGACTATGTAGCCATGCACACTAGCTTGCAAATACACTGGAAAAGGTTTATGCAGTAACCTCTTCTGGGTCTGCTCCACTTGAATCAATGAGCGTTCTGCAATTTCTTCCAGCAGGTGTAGGGCAAAACTGACATCGGGCCAACATTCGTATATGTATATTGCTGCTTCCACCTGGTAACGTGAAAGGACGCTGTCTGCTTTTCCTTCCAGACTGGAAAAGGGAATTTGGGTAGTAGATTGAACTGTCATAATCAGTTTGATGGTCAATGAGGCAATAACTCTATCTCTGGCTTCACTTTCTCCCTTTTCAGTACTATTTGCTGTGCACAGAATTCATATCTATTTATCAGTTTTTCTCCTCATCTGGCTTGTTCTTTCAAACAGGAGAGGAGGGAGGGTTTTGATGCTTAAAGAGGCCCAGTTGAATAAATCCTACTTGAACATCCACTGCCAATCCACCCAAGGATTACTTCATGTGTCCTTCAGGCTGTGCTCCAGTAACTACACCCCAGCATGAAATGTCCTATTTTCTTTTCAGTGTGATGTTTCTGACTCCTGGTCAGCTTGTTACCCTCTGAAATCACTAGCAGAATTTGTCCCTGGACAGCTGCTACTCATGCAATTCATATGCGTTCCTGTATTTCTGTCTCGGCCCACCTTACTATTCCATATCTCATGTCATTGTGAAGGGGGTCTTCAATTCATCACATTTTTCAAATTAATTTTGATTTCTAATCCTGTTCTCCAGCACATCCACAGTCCTTCCCAGCCTGGTGCAACCTGCAAATTTAATACACTTACGATGATGTCGCCTGTGACAAGCATGTTGCTCAAGATGTCTTCTGTGATGGCACTTCAAAGATCCAGGCTGGACTGCCAGCCTGTGAAATCACTTAGAGGGTTGGGAAAAAACATAACTATAATCCTGGAGTTTATACCCAGGCTTACTGGGTAACGAGGTCTGTCCAGCAGGAAGTAGTGGGTAGGATCCAGTTCTGCCCACACAACCATATGATAGATACTGGTCATGCTGGGAACTGTGGCACGGTACCTCAGCTGGTCCATGAGGGATCCAGGAGAATGGTTCTGGAGTTCCTCCCAGGAATGCAGGAAACGCCACATACCTGGACTTTGATAAAATCTAGCCCAGACTTAATCATGAGACATATATAAATCATTCTGCTCTGTATTATTCAGCAGTGACCCTGGGACCATGTAGGAGTGTCTGTGGGCCAGGTGTGGGGTGGCTCTTCCAGGTATACTGGAACATGTAAGGTTCAGTCTGTGCCCCAGAGGTTGGCCAGGTACCCACAGAGGCTTCCAAGGACTCTGTCAGTGGCATGGAGGCACCTGTCTCCTGCCCTACCTTAAGAAGAAGGGATGGGGCATCGTCCCTGGCGGGGGAACTTGTAGTGTGTGTAGTGCTCCATAACCATGCCTCCAGATTCACAGAGTACAGGTGATTGTTTTGGATTCTCTCTAATGGATTTTCTGAGTAATTACAAAAATTAAAGCTCCTCTTTTCCTCTCTCTTTTTACCTTCCTCCCTTTCTTGTCTCCCTCTTTTCCTCTCTCCTACCACTTCTCTCTTTGACAATTTTGGCTTTGATTTAGCTCCAGGTTAAGATACTTTGGTGTAGCTCCATGAACAGTCTAGAAAGATATTTCAGCTCATCTTAAAATAGACGACTGCATTTGGTCAGCTGCGTATTTCTTCAGGCTCCATTGCCTGAATTTACCAACTTTCCATTGATTGTATTTGGAATTTAGAGACCCAGTTTACATGGAGACATCTACACTGAGGTATTTTAATCTGAAAATTAATCCTACCCTTTTTGTCATGACTCTGTGCTGTAGCTCTCTGCCAGGTGACTGTGCGAACTGACAGCTTTGAAGTTCACCAATATCTTATCCAGGTAAAATAAATCTATCTTATCTGGATTAGTCTGTTGGTGTCCAGCTGTCCAGATAATCTTGTCCAGGTGTGGCCTTTAACTATACCTTTTTTTTTCTTTTCCCACCATCGTCGCAACTACCATCCAAACAATTCTTTCCAGGGGATACCCATACCAACACTGACTCATGTTCCACAGTTTGTTTTTAATTGCCTTCCCAGCTTTACTTCAGTTTTTATCAGGAAAGTCTATCTCAACATCTTCATTTCTGTGATGGAGCATATGATGCCTCTCATTCATAATTATCATTTTTTATATATTTTAATAGGATGGAAGACAGAGTTAAATGCTTGTTAATTGAACTGTCCTCTTTTAATTCCTCACAGAAAACTCCTTCCTGCTCTAGAGGACTTTTATACCAAGCAGCTTCAATGCTATCTTAAACATGACAGAGCCACCCTCAGAAACTCCTGAACCAAAGCATTTGAATCCTTTACTCTTCAAAACCTCCGTTCTATGGTAACATTTACAGTGGTCCACCTACCTGCTCGTAGTGGTAAGATGTGTTCATGCCTCCTTTCTTACCAATATTCACTTCTCTCAATCCACCCTGTTTAAAATTGGCTTGCAGGACATCATTGCATACCAATTTACATTAACAAGAAACTGGTGAGCAGTCACAATGGTTTTAGGTACTGGTAATAATTTTTACTCATTGAAAGAGTTCCTTTTTCTTGAATGAATTATAGCTGGGATTTTATCATGATCGTTATCACTTGAAAACTAATAATCCTTTTTAACCAGAAATAGAACTCCTGCTAATCTGATGACAGGACTGCTACCTCCTGCTTTGCATGAGGAGTGAAATCAGTGTAGTCGTGGTACAATGAGTTCTACTACTGTAATACAAAACAGGCTCTTTTGCAGATACCCATCTGCAATATGAGTGGCAATATTCAGTACTGTCTGTACACAGTGGGAATTTTTCTGTGGAACACATATAGCAGAATAACTTCTCTAATTTCTATGCCAATCCATTTGTCCATTTAGAAGCAAAGAAGTGCTCAGAGAACAGGTCAGTCCTAGTATCTGTTGCCTAACAAAATATTTATATGATGGCTTTTGATCTTCAAAGTAGACAAAGACTATTAAACATACAACACATCCTCAAACTGGAAAGTCTCACCTGGACCCAGAAGCAGATGTTGGAATCTCCTTTCACAGCTGTGGTCACCCTACGTGCGGTATATAGAAAAGCTAAGGCCTGGGGGTCTGAAGATGTTCAGATGTGGTGTTCCAGTCCCATCACACATTAATACTTTGATGCTGGATCATAGTTTTGCCCATCATGGAGATAAAGGAATTTGGAGCTAGATCTACAGTCTTTTTTTATGATCTTTATTCTGATGACTGACTCTGCAATTTAGATTTATCAGCCTGGGAGGACCACAGATTCTGTTAAGCCCCTGTACTATTAACTGGAGTTGTCTATTTTTTTAACAGAATATTGCAGTGGAGAGAATACAAAAGACAAGGCACCAGTCAGTATGCTGTAGAGGTGCTACTTGTTCTGGCACAAGTTTTTGTTTTATTTTTGGCTGTTCACTGAATTAATCCTTTTGCACTTCAGATTACGCAACACAGAAAGAATCAGCAAATTGACATCCTTCTCCTTTAATACCTGTGTGTGATTTTAATCCCCAAATTTCTTTTTATAAAACTGAACACAATTTAATCAAAAAGAAGAGACTGCATCTACAAAGATTAGTAAGTTGTGAAAAGCTAGTTCAGTTACTTTGACTAAGAAACTACTCAAGCTAGGAACTACTCAACACCTAAGTCTGAATCCAATGTATTTACTGCATGCACAAAACCCATTCAAGACTATAAAAACTGACTGCTTATTCTGGATATTTTTAAAAAAACATAAAGTGAGTCAGAAATGTCTGCAACCCTCCGTTGGCTCATTACAACCCATGAGTTCGGGATTTTTTGTTTGTTGGTTCTTGTTTCTTCATGGCATCTTCTGTAGCAGAGCTTGGCTGCACTGCAGGCAGCACTCGGTGCTTTGCAACACCTCCCCCAGGTACAGGGGTACCACGTCACCACATCCCTGGTGGCTCCATCCATCTGCCATGGTAGCAACCATCCATGGAGCTGGCACTGCTCACTTATAAGTCAAACCTCCCAGCTGGGAACTGTGGGGCGAGGCAGGAGACCATGGTGGGAAGACATGAAGGCAATGCCCATAGCTACCAATGTGGCCCTGTTCCTTCAGTGCTCTTCCTGCACCGAAAGTCAGCAGCATTGGCCATGTGGGGATGTTGTCCAGCAGCTTAGGTCCAGTGCTGCATGCAGAAGGGCTCACTCAGAGTGGGGGCCGCATCTGAACTCGTCTGCAGCGAGGAGCTGGCGAGCACCATGGCTCCTCGCTGCAGACGACTTCAGATGCGGCCCCCACTCTGAGGCAGCTTGGGCCTCTATTTTTGTCCCTTTTCATTTGCTAGCGAAATCATGAACACAAGATTKTTTCTTCAGATGTCAGCAATACCCAGTGATTATTCCCCTGCTCACTTATAACTGTTTAGTAGCTGAATCACTTCCCAGGCAGCAATTGTGAGCTCAGAGATGGAGGCATCTGTTCATACAAACTGAGGTGTGGGAACAAATTAACTCTAGGTTTGGAAAGGGGCAAGGGGGAAGGGGGAGGCTCATTTTAAATACAAGTATCTCGAGCCCTAAGGCAGGCAAGGCAGTCCAGAAAAATGCCCCACACCGCCCTGCAGTGCTATTTGAAATGGACTTCTCAAAATCACACAGAAGCAGTTTTTGAACTTGCTAATAAAAAAATCACGAACAGCACTAAAGCTGCAGGGTTGCACCTTATTATTGTCTGTTGCCAGTCCAGTTCAGATCTTCATTTTGTAGCTTGGCCTAAATAGTTTACCAGATTCTGTCGCTATGCATGGCAATATGATTTGGTATTTGTTCTGGTGCAGAAAAACTTTCACCGGTGTGAGATGATTAAGGACTCATCAGTCTGGAATTGCTGGGTTCTGCTGGCTGAGGTGCCCCTAAGCCTTTGAGCCTCTAAACAGAGAGCCCTGTTGTTTTTTTCCATTTCTTTTGGTCTCCTATACGGCTGTTCGCCGTATTTGCTAAATGCAACAGACTGCCTCTCAGCATCCGAGCTGGCTTCCCACCCCTCCTTCTCTGGTGGAAGCCTATTCAAGAACAGTCCTCACAAGCTTTCCCCAAAGCTGTTATGTGGTCTGATAAAAGCTTCATGGGCAAACACACAATCAGCCACTTAAAAGCATCTTTTCCAGGGGAAAAATCTGCATTCCTGATGGCAATTTTCCCGAGGTTAATTAGAATATGTCCAATTTTCATTGTATTTCCATCATCACAGCTTCCCTGCAAGCTGCTATAAAGCAGCACAGACCTYTACAGCTCTTACCTCTTACAGTGACAGTTTTAGACTTGGCAAAGGACGAGCAGAGAGGAAAAGGAGGAGGGAAGGGGAGAAAGGAGAATGGTCAAGCCTGAGACAGAAGCAACAGTGAGAGTTTGTAACCTTGCAGAATTCACCCCGGAGCCTAACCCCTGCAGCCTTTCACACAAAATCCTTCCCCTGTAGACTAATGTACACCTCCCTGTGCACCCTTTTTTGTTAGATAACAAAAAAGACCAAACTCCCAAATGAACAAAACCCCTGAGGTCCGGCATAACTTTAAAACGAAAGAATGGGGCCTCAAAAATCAGATTTCACAACCTATTTCTTGCAATGTGCCTGATCTGGACAGCTTCGGGCTCTTTTTTAAAGAATTGCCACATACATGTCTTCAGTGTGTAATTGCCCTCACCAGCGGATATGTGTCAGCATTCCTGCAATCTTTTATATCTGTGTGCATTAGYGTCAGGAGCTCTGAGGTTAATGATTTCTTGCCTCCAAATCCACAGGAACAATAAACACAGACATTTTGCAGTGCGGTTTGGGCTTAGGTATGTACATGTGGTGCTTTGGGTCTGCGTTTGGTTAGGTTTGCTGGTCCCCGGACACCAAGAGTCAGAGCAAACTGCTGTGCTCTCCAGCACATGCACGCTGTGATGCAATTAACAGTTACCACCTTTTTCCTTCGAGGTTAAGAAGTAGAAGCAGCAAATTAAATGTTGCTCCACTGCTGCCATTTCTAAAACCACAGGAAGACTTGCATACGCAGCTGACTCTGAACGAATTTTCAGAGCAGCTCCTGAAAGAGGGGGAGAGCCGAGGACTCTGTCCTGATAAGGGCTCAGGAAACAGGAGAGTTAAGCAAAGGCACAGGCCATACTGCTGCACTTCATGGGGAAGAGAATAGGGCCTGGGGCCACTTGGATCCAAAGGAAACACGTAACAGTGGTGCTGCGAACCTTCTTACAGAGAAACCTCCGCAGGGGCCTCATTTTCAACTCATGCTTCAAAGCAAGACGGCACAGCTCTAGGATTTGACTTTGGAGCGACAGCCCCGTGAAGGACAGGCATTTGGTGTGCATTAGGACTGGAGATGAAAAGTTACTGTGACTTACTACCTTCCTTCTTAATTAATTGGCTTATGAGTAAAATGAACTAATGCAAAAGAAAAGTAGAGCCGTCTTCCCTTGCCAGTAGGCTGTACCTTCAGCAGCAGTACAAACGCCTCTTTCCCTGGCTGACAACTTTTGAAAGCATAGGGAAACTATAATTTTTGTGAGCTCCATGCTTCCAGTAAATTTCGCCGAAATTGGCCAGACAATGAGAACAGGCAGAATCACTGGCCAACCTGCAGGCACCCGGACCTCATCTCCACAGAAAACTAGGCTGAAGAGCTCTTCTGCCCAATGCAGGTATTCTGGCAAGCTCCAGAACTGAGTCAGAGCATCTGCAAGATCACACCTGAGTGTCAGCCCTATCCTCCACTTTGGTTCAGTACTGCAGACAGACAATTTCAGACACCCAGATGTAGGGTGACTCAGGAGTTTTGCGAACTAGATGGGCTTGAAACGACATCCTACAGGAGACGACTTTGCAAACAGGCAGCTCTGAATTCCCATCAGCTGTTGCGTGTCTGCTCAAAGGTCAGGCACCAGGGCAAAGTCAAGGGAGAAGCAGAAAACTCTTTTTTCTTTTCTTCAGGCTTTTCTTCACAGTCAAAAATGTAGGTAGGGGTTTCATAGAGGATTGGTATTATTATAAGCAAAAATTATTCTTTTACTGGTACCTAGATACTTAGGTGTTTATTCATCTTCCACTCTTGATAAAGTTAATTAACAGATCTCAGGATAAATGGTTTAGTTATTTATTGGAGAGCTGGCTATTTATGTGATAATGACCCTCACTATTCATATTCAGTTGATTAATCTCTAGAATAAGCTGAGGCCCTGTGTGAATTGATAACAGCAGGTCCTCATGCTGGGTGAGGTACTAGTCAGCCCAAAATGTCAGCTGCTCTCCAACACGCCAGCAATCACCAAGTGAAAAAAAGAAAAAGTGTTTAGAGAATGAGAAAGTCAATGCCTTGGTAGACCTCACAAATCTTTTTCATCAGGAAAAGAAAAACTGTCGTCTCCCCTTGTTATCTTTGGAAAGATTAGCAGTTAATGAAGGCGAGCGAATTTGCACTGATAAGCCGAGCTGGAACAGCACAGCACTAACACAGTCAAAAGAGCAACAAAATCTTTATCAGCTCTCAGGAAGCCTGTTGTTTGTGAGATTGTTCAAAAAAAAAAATTGTATCATAAAAGCGGATGGGAGAGTTTGGGAGTTAATGCCAAGACAGACTATAAGACAACTTCCTGGCACTTGCCTGCTCTGCAAAAAATGCTGCGGTTTCCTCTGTCCAGACATAGCACAACTGCTTCAGCTGCACCTAAACCACCAGCACCACCACCAAAAGGAACAGAGAAGAAAGCCATTGTGAAATGTTCTGACATTTTGAGTGTGCAGTTGGAGTTGCAGGAGATGATCACTGGGCATTTTCAACCGTTTCTGGAGGAGCCATTTAAAGAGCATTCCTCATCTAACAGCTGTGCAGAGTTGGGGTGCAAAGTTTAATGCTGAAATACCCCATGATGAAGAAAAGTCTCAGATGATAAGTTGGCAATTAAATTTGTATTGATGAAATTCATATTGGATCACATATGCATTACATATTGGTCTTCAGAGAACAACAGAGATGAAGGGATTGAAGTCAAATTTGTCAACGTAGTTTATTTAGTTTATTTCTGCATTTAACAACATTGTATATTTCAATACACCGAGCAAAAATGTAAGCACATACCAGGAAGACTCCTCAGTTAAGAATTCATTTTAGTTGTTTCCCACTCTCTTCCCTTAGTCCTTCCAGGGAAAAAAAGACCCTCTGGGCACTATACAACTAAATAGAGTAGTCACCATGCCAGCAAACTTTGCAAGAACAAGTTATTTCCATCGGTATGGAACGGGGAAAGCCTAGGTTCCCATAGATCGGTGTCATATAACTCCTGATTGCTCTGGCCATAATAATTCTTGCTTTCTGTATCTTCCTATTATTCCCATCATGGACCATACTTCCCAGGGCCCTATATCTTTTCCCACTCCTTTCATGCTTGGAGATAGTTGTTTGCATCTGCCTGTAAGACATTCCTCTCTGCTAACTTGGCATCAGGTATCACCAGCTCTCAAAACTGCCCAAGCAGCTAAGAGGGAACAATACTCTCCTATTCTTGCTAAGTCCAAAACACAAGCTGGATAGTAGCTACTGCAAGTCTACCTGGTCATGGAATAACCAGAGAGCACAAAGCATCTCTTAACTGAGTTTGAGATCACCTTTCATTGTTATAAACAAAGTAAACTATGCCAATTAGTCAAGTGTATTTTATCAAAGGAAATGGGTAAGCAGTTGAACAAAGAATTGGAAATAAAGAATATTTTAAATGTAGATACTTATCCTTCCTTGGTTTTGAGAGACAAATTTCTCCCCCTCCTCCCTTGTTTCTCTTAAAATGTATTTCCATTGCATTCCTCAGAAACAGTTTGTTATGGGAAACATGAATTGCGAAACCTTTCATTTAACTCATTGCTTTTAATTCACTCCGAGTTCTGCACAGAAAATAGACAAGATGAGTTAATATTATAGATAGACTTCTGTTCTCTGGATTCCCTCTTCTCCTTGTCACCAACTTTAGGGGCCCTGCACTCACACACACTGCAATATCCTCAGTCCTATCTGCAGTGCTTCCAGTTCCCCAGCTCCACTTTTACCCCTGCTGCAGATCTCTATATCTCCTGCACCCAGCACCCCTGCAAGCCCTCCGTGCCCTTCTTGTGTCCCCCTCCATCCCCCTGCCACGCGTAGCCCGATCCCATCCCACCGCCTCACCTGTGTCTGGCCTCTCGACTGGACAAAAAGCAGAAAATAATTGGACAAAAAGCAGCAAAAAACCGAAGCAACTGGGCGCAGTGTATAATGACTGGCCAGTCAGCGGCTGCTTCAAGGCTGCAAGGCAATGGCTAAAGCCTGCCTCTCCCTCAATGCAGGCTCTAGTAGGGTCTCTTCCTCTGTGTCCGATTTTGGCAAAAACTGGAGGAACTTAGTATCTCCGAGATATTATCCCTCAATTCCTTTCACAAATTTGACTGAGGTGACACAGGTGATGGAAAAGAAGGGGAAGGGCAAGGGGAAGGAAGGAGAAGATTGGACAAAAAGAGACAGGCAGAGCTGTCACATCATCTTTGTTTTGTTAGGAAAACAGACTACCACTCCCAGCCAACTCTGAAAACACTATGTCCTCAGATGCTGGGCTGTGTTTGGTTTGTCTACTCCTTCCCAACAGTCTTACTGAAAGTGAATAACCAGAGGGGGGGGAGTTTAATCAGCCACACCGAAGGATGGGAAGAGAAGCCTCTCTGAAGCAGAATGTACGTCTGCTCCTCCATTCACCCAACATCCATCCTTGCAGTATTTGAACGAGATGTAACAACGACTGGACCTTAAAACATCGTTCATACATACAAATTATCACAGCCTGATTCCATTCACCATGCAAGTGTTTTATAATTTGAAAACAAGCTCTTTGGTGGCATGACAAATACAAGATGTCAGATTCTGGTTGCACAGACATTCATTGTTCCGTTGCCATTAATACTCCTAATCTATGCCAGTGGAAATGATGCCCTTGCATTAACAACACATGAACCAGACAACTGAGAGGATTACTTCTAGCAAGGCACCTGCTCGTGTCCCCCCAGAGACTGCCTGTTCTCCTGGGAAAGAAGTGCTCACAGAAATGTCCTTCAAGTGTGCACGGAGGAGCTTAACTGCAGTGTGATCTGAGGCAGAGTAGAGAGAGTGCTTGGAAACGTGAACTATCCCAGCATTTAACCACATTGTTCTGGTTTTATCATTACGGGGAGAGACAGGTAAAGATGAAGGGAGCCAGCTAAGTTCTTCACAGGCACGAGGGAAGGGAAGGCCCTCATTCCCCTGCCCAGTTACTGCTCTGAGGGCAACGGGCACCGCAGCATGTGCAAAGCAGTTCTGCGTGGCTTTCCTCTCCTGTTACGGCTGGTTTTCTGTGCTTGTCCTCCAAACTTCTTCCTGTCACCCCTGGTCTGGTTCTCGCTGAGATGAATCACACACTCTTTGCATACTGCACAATCCCAGGCAAAATATCTCATGGAAATGCAACCACAGTTTAGTCACAGTTTGAATTAGATCCACTCAGGCACACACTATAGGGGGGTTTGTTGATTTGTTTGTTGCATATATACTGGCTGTTAATTTTTATTGCTTGTAAACTTTCTCTCTATAAAATCTGTGTGAAAGCTGGACTACCATGTTAAAGGAAAGTTACCAGATGGGGAAAATATGGTTGATTAAAGTGGCTGTTTCCATGTTTGCTCAGTGTTGTGACACATCTTCACATTGGGTAAGGTGATTGGCAGAGAAACAACAGCAGTGAGCACTGATGAGTGGATGCGTCATGTATAAATGCCTGGAGCTGAGTAGGGCTTGGGTTTTGCAAACTTCAGAGAGCCCCTGAGTCTGATTTATTGTAGGTTTTGCTGCAAAAATGAAGAAATTTAAAAAAAAAAAATCAAAAATAAGTGTCACACCTCCTGCTTTAGACTACTGAATGCAAAGTGAAGGAAAAGCAGGGAGACTGTCTCAGGCAGGGAATTAAGGTTATTTTAATACTACCAGCACTCTACAGTAGGTACAATCCTATTTAGTCCTGTGTATTAGCTTCCCTCTTTCCATTCCAGGAAGGCGGGATTGTTTTCCTGTTAACCCTGGAGGTTTAGGCTGAGTTTCCAGATCTATCACAGATGTTGAGTATGATCTGAAACTCATGTCATCTCCTGTTCCTTCAGCACCCCATCTATAAAATGCGGATAACACTTCTCCCACCTCAGTCTTGAACCTTGCATGTTTCGAGTGCAGTTTATTCTACGTGTGTGTGTGTGTAGATATATACCGAGACATAGACAGAAATATACAGACTGGTCCCAGTCATCTCAGGGTCTGATTTTGCTCAGACTAGCTCCTCCGGCTAGTATCATAAAGTGAGAATAAATGGCTTTTAGTAAGGAGCGAGCATGGTGGACAATTCGTTAACTCACCCATTGGTCTACAAATGGACACCAATGAGACCTGCAAGCACTGGTTCCCATGATGTCCTGCAGGTAGCAAACAGAGATGCAATGGACAGAGTTCAAGAAAATTTGCACCTTGGGATATTTAAACATTTTTAAAGGGCTTGTTTCATTACAGAGGGACAGCCGTGTTAGCTATCCCCAGCTGCTGGGGTAAAAAGCCCAAATGCATCCCTGCCTAAACTGTTCCCTGGGTGCAGAAGCCACTGTGCTGGTCACCCAGACACTGTTGGACATCTTGGCCCTGTGACACAGAAGGACGCTGGCAGCTGGTCCCATCCTCACTGCATTGCTTATGGCAGGCATTGCTTCAGTCCTTGTGGCTGCTGTACCAGCTGCTGCTTGTCTCATCTCACATCCATCCTGAAAAAGCCTGTTTTTCAGACTGTCAGCCTGTACCCAGTCATCTTCTCCCTTCATCAATAGCCTCTCATTGTTTAACTCTGCTCTCAATCCCTTTATTCACAGCAGCTAACCTAGAGCTGTCTTTTCTTCAGCCCAAAATATACCTTGATGCCAAGGCAGAAGCCTCTGATGTCCACTTTGTATTTGCTGCCAGCCTGAGGCAAGGTTTCTTTTTGTGTGGTGCCTTCACCAGGCATAGCTCGCTTTCTCCATTCAGCTTTCTTCCGCTAAGGCCCAGCTTTCACGGAAGGCCCTAACTTGGCAAGGATTGAGCTTTTTCTGAGCCAATGTCAGGACAGAGGTCCCAGCTTGCTGGCTGGCACATCGCTGCGTGGGGCAGAGCAGGGATGCAGCACTTGGGAAGCAGAGCTGACGGGGCAGAGCAGGGACTTAAGGAAGTGTTTAGACAAGAGTTTCTTCTCAGCCAAACGGACCCTAGGTTTGTATGGAGGAGGGGTAAGGTCACCATGAAGCCTCATCTGACTCTCTGAGTCTTGGGATTAGCCTGCCATGAAATCCACTCCTGCAGCACCGAAGCCCGCTCCATCTGTGAGCTGCTGGTTACAGCTTCTCTAGGAGCACCCATGCATTGCTGAATTCACTGAAGGGAATTAGTTAGGTTGTTAATCATTTAGGTGGTTAATTTATAAGGGGAATTAGGTGCCTGGATAACCCCGTGGGGTCTCACTGAAAACGAAGGGCCTTACTCCCAGGTCTCTGCATTTGCATCCAGTTATTGCAACCGCAGCTAGCAAAGCCCTGTGGGGAAAAAATCAGCTGAAATGAAAGAAGAAGTGTTTGTAGCTCTTGCAGGGAGCACCTGCAGAGCAGGAAGCGGCTCTCCAATGGCTTCAAAAGCAGTGCTGGACATGTATGCACTGTGCAAAAAAAGGTCTTCAGTTGGGCAGAACAGGGGAACAAGGTAAATCTAGGTGGTGATGAGATGTGTTTCAGAAGACTTCCCAAAGGTGGTAATGAAGTGAAGCTTGGCTGAAAGACTGTGGAGGGGCCAGACCAATTTTTGAATTTCCCAAACAAAAATCAAAGTCAAATAAGGACAAGCAACCCAGAGTTTATCATAATGTTAAGCTGACATGATTATTTGTAGACCTCACTGTATAATACGAGAGACTTTTGCTGTTCAGGGAAGATGGTTATCCTGGTGGCTGGGTGAAAGTCCCCGGCTCCCAGACCCCAGAGGCAGCAGAAACACTAAGCCGCTGGAGGCCAAAAGCGGGCGCTCAGGCTGGCACTAGTGCAAGGGATGTTTCTGATGAACACAACTTTCTTTCTATTTCTGTCACTAATGTTTTTGTTCCCCAAACCTGGCTCGATACCCGAAGAGATACACTGCCTGGTGAAAGGCTTTGCAGTGCATAATAATTTATAGAGAACCAACCAACAAAGTGCAAACCTTGGTGATGAATTCTATTTTAAATATTCTTATAAATGGAAGAATAAACAGACTTGCTCTGGCTTGGTAATTTATAAGCTAGCCGACAGGCAACAGCTTATGATCTTCCCTTAGAGGGCATGAAGTGCTTTCTGACAAATTATCAGTCCTTCAGGCATTTTTTAACTTGTGTAAGCTAGGCTTTTCCTTTTGGGCTTATTAGCAAAGGATGCCTGCCTACTCCAGGCACGTTCTGAAAGGAAAACACCGTATGGGATAATTTCTGTGCAAGAATATGAAATGCAATTTAACTTGGCGGCATGATATCAGGCAAAATAATTCATTTCAAGGGAGGCTTTGCCATCACAGCAGTTGAATATTCAAATGTAGCCACTGGCCAAGAACTCAATCACCAAGGTGTCCCCTTTTTGGGCTTACCTTTCGGGGCCCAATATGCAGAGGACAGACACCTTTCCCTTGACAATTCTCCCTCAGTCACTCTGAAAATCTTAGCTAAAGCTTTTGTTTTCAGCATCACTCTAACGGTGCTTCTTCTGTTGGTGGCCAGTTAGCAATAAGAAAAAGAAAAAAAAGGGGTGAGGAAGCAATTTTTTGGATTGTTAAATAATCATTTACTGCTGAACTTTGCAGAAAATTTGGAGATATGGAAAATGTATGTCCAAAAGGAAACGTATGTCCAAAAAAGCAAAACATGAGCATAAATTATTACAGTATTTGGTTCTAGATGTGCAGACACGACACAACATTCATAAAAACAAAACAAAAAAATGCTCATTCTGCACTGTCATACTTGTTCCTTCCCTGGTATCCATGAAAGGCAGCTTTCTAAGCTGACACTTCTGGTCTGTAGCTCTGTGGTCAGCCCAGCGCTGGCACTCTGGACATGCAACTCTCCTGCAGGGGTCACCTTGTGGCATTTGGGAGAGCCAAGCTGCAACGTGGTGCACACCACAGGAAAATCCAGGCACTGCGACTCTGGATGCCACCTATCTGGAGGTCAGTGCAGCATTTGGAGATGGACAATCAGCCTGATTTTGCTCCCACAAACAAACAGCATAACTGACGGGGATGAGTTATTTCACTTTTTTCCCCAAGTTCAGAGCACAGTCTGTTCTGTTGCCAGGTCCATTTAAGCTACACAGATAAAGATTCTGCAAAACATCCTTGCCTTGCCACAGTATTTTCCCAATCTTTACTGAATTTCAGTGAAGAGACACATTCTGCTGGGGGATGACTGGGAGAAGGAGAATAATGCTGCTCTGGTGCTAGCAGTGTGTAAACCACTGAAGCAGATTTAAAATTTCAAATTAAATTTGAGTTTTACAGCACCACAGGAACTGATTAAATGTATGCTTTCTTTTGATACAGTACTCTGTTCACTCTGCTGACGAGGGAGGTACCAGGGACTGGACTCCAGTCGGCTGCTGCACAGGGAATAATGCTCCTCGCCTTGCCAGGACCTCCCCTGCCTTCAGTCAGACCGTCTGTGGCATGGCCTCTCCTCATTAGCACTGTCCTCGTGGGGAAAGAGCGCTTCAAATCTCAGCCGAAAGGAGTGTGACTGAGCATCTGTGCCAAGCAAAGCTTCCCGCTTTCACTCAGAAGAGGGAAAGCCTGCACAGCGCCCATGCAGACCTGACAGCATCTGCGAGCCCTCCCCTGCCTCTTGCCACATCTCATCTGGGGACAACCCAGCCTCTCAGCCCACCCATTTAGCTTTTCTGCAGCACAGCTGAATGCCAACTGCCTTGTGGCAACTTGCTCACTGCAGCTTTGAGCCAAACCCTGCTGAAATCCCAGGGAGAACTGCTGCTGATCCCATGGCTCCCCACGGCTGGGATTGAAACAGCCCCATCCTCCTAAAAATACACTCCATTCTAGCCTGAGAATACCCCATTTGAGGTTTTTTTTTTCCCCTGATCTCATTTATTTCTCATCACTGTGCCTGTGATTACTCTCCCTCAAACCCTCTCTCTCCCTCTTACCAGCATGCCTTGCCTAATTCCTCCCGAGACGTTACCAGCTGGGATGATGAGCAGCTGAGCTCCCTGTATTACTGCTGACGCAGGCGGGCTGACAAATGAAAGAGCGAGCGCGAGCCTCGCCGGGTCAGCTTTTATGGGGAACGGGAGAGGGAGGCTGACGGGCTGGCAAACAGCAAGAGCCAGCGGCTCTTSATCGCTCTTCCCTTTGTGGCTCCGGGCGCGGAGCGACACAGGGGAAAGACCCATATGCTTCACTGCCCTCGGCTTGCCAAGAGTCCCCGACTACCTGGCTTATCTGAGCCCTGCCCAGCGCACTGTTACACAGACAGCTGGCAACTTTGCAAAGGGATTTAGTGGTTTTTATTAGGTTGTTTGTTGGGGTTTTTTGACCTTGCATGCACCCCTAGGATAAAGAAACATGCATGGCGTGACTGCCCAAGGCCTGCTCTAGCAGAAAACGCTGCAAGGCAGTGGGAGGTGAAGCGCCATTTGAAGAATGATGAAGCACGCCCTTAGTTTCTCTCCCTAGAAGAGGGACTGGATCCTCAAATTTTCACAGCATGGTCCCTGTGACCACAGGGGCTTTGGGGTCAGGAGCTAATCAGCGAGCAGCCAGAGGCATGGTTTGATTCTGCTCRTTCAAAAGGCTCACTGCAAACTGGCACAATATAGGATGCACTGGTGAATAGAGCAAATCTAAGATTAGCAGTGTTCATCTTCGCACAGCACACACAGAGAGTGGCATAGTTCAGGAGAAGGAGGAGGATGATCGGGGAGCCCAGGCTCTTGGGTTCACGCACCTTTTTCACTGCCATACCAGCTCCTGGCAGCAGCATTAGCACTACCATAGCTCACAGGCTGAGCAACTGGGCAGGAGGCAGCAGGTCAGCCCCTGACAGATGCAGAGCCACACAGGGGTGTCTAGTTAATGGGAAAGGATCCGGCATGAAAGAAGGGAAACAGCACAGAGCCAGGAGACAGGCTGGGGACAATTGTAAGAAGGGGTGAAAGGGTGGGAAAGGAGGACTTCTGCCCTGAGAAGGGAATTAAAGCATCTTTTGCTCTGTGCCGCTAGAGCATCCTTTGCCAATAGAGCATCCTTTCCTCACAGCTTCAAGGGCAGAACTAGAAATGTGCCTTTTCTTAAACACAGGAGCGCTTCTCTGGCACTGAACTGGTGGCAAGACACACGTGGAACAACACGGTCCCAGGGACCAGCGGGACCAGCCACACTTCTTCCCTTGCCAGTTCTAAAGGGCCATTGGGCACTTGTCATTTTGGGGTGTGATTCCTCCTCAGAGAAACAGTTAAAAGGTCTTTTCTTTTGTTGTTGAGCAGAGGTCTTTTCTCCATTGGCATAGCCCACAGACCTTGTTCCAGCAGGAGGGAAGGGTGGTAAGATGCTGTGGTCTCTCTATTCGCACTGCCCATGGTGGGAGCAGGGCTACGAGGCCACGTATCTCTCCTTCCTCCGTTCATCAGCCCCTACGCAACTCTCCCAATTTTAGCACTTGGGATTTTCCTTAAGCCTCAGTCCTTGGCATCAGCTGAAAATATGGGAAGTTCACCTTTGTCCTAAAAGAGGGTGGGTTTCTAGTTCTGCACTTGGAAATGTGCACTGAGCACACTCAAGTGGATCCCAACTGTGGGAGTAATTTTACAACATGATGATTTCTAGGTGACTTGCGGGCATTCCAAGTCTGCGTTTCCTCAGAAGACCGGCACAACACCTTGAGCTGGGCTTGTTGCATTGCAATTACTGTGATGAACTGCCAGAAAGTCAAATCAGGAAAATTATACATAACTAGCCAGTATTTCTCCACTCCGCTTTGTTACCAGCTCAGCCACCTTTCCCTGTGTGTTCCTCTGCTAGTGATGCTTCCGGTGAGAAGGTGTTTCTTCTTTTGTATTTGACCGATTAAGAGAGAATTACTATGTTTATGCTCTGCTTCACTAATGAATCTGGATTTATGTGTGAAAGGCAGCAAAAGAGTTTGGGAGAAAATCTACTCTAAAATGCAAAGATCTTGAATGTCCATTCCTGCAATGGACACATTACACAATATAACAAGTAAATAAAGCTCCAAACGGCCCTTTATCCTGTAAAATTCTCACTTAACTCCTGGGGGGCAAGGCTGATGCTGGTGGTCATTGTACCCAGGCAGACAGACCCTTTCTGTATCTCATCGCAGGGACAGAAAAACCTCAGGCAGAGAGGCACTAGTGTCTGCTGCTTGCTTAACTGTGGTTGGCTCATATTATTTTCCATTAGCCTGCGTAAAACAAATCCCGCAAGGACAAAAGCTAAAATAAGCGTTACTACACACATTCTGCATTAGGTCGTTAAAGTGCAGCAGAAACAAAACGTGTCGCCCAATGCTCTGTATGGAAACCAGTGGGCAGATGGTGGCCCTTGGGGTGTGATCGAATGGGTTTGTTTCACCACTAGATGACACTCGTGTCTCTTGAAAAGGATCCTGCCACCCCCGCCGCTGGCTGCAGGCAGAAGAAATGTTGAAATCTGAGATTAACCTGGTGTCTCCTCTCCAGGTGGGAGCTCCCTGAGCGCCTCTCAGACACAGTCACTGCCTGGTTAATGCAAGTGGTTGCACATTAGGAAGCCTCACTTTTTATTTTGCAAAAGGTGAGAAAAAAGGGTGAGTTGACTTTTCAAACTTTGGTTTCCTTCCCAACAGAAGGAAGGTAATGTGCACTCAGCAAGAGGGTTTCTCCTAATGAGTTGTGCAGCATGGCTATGGATTAATGAGAGAAGGCATTGATTTGGTTGTCAAAAGTATGGTGTGCCCAGGGCCCAGGTCCTGCAAGACCCCAGACTCACATGAAACCGTGGCCATGCTGTGCCTCCCACCTAACACCACTTTCAGAAGGCCACAATGCTTATGTGGTATTACTGCTAATACCCAAATTACTCTCTGCAAAACTAGGACAACTCCTTGCCATGCAGCACTCTCAGGAGACAGAAACCGTTCCTGTACGCAAGTGCTCAAATACCATAGGGTGACATGCTGTAGCCACCACTGCAATGGAAAACTTTTTGAGTGATGCTCTCCGTTCTGTTTCAGTGCTTGACTATAAGTATTTGATACTGCAAATTTTGGAAAGAGGAGTCAGTAAAAGAAAGCCTGAGATTAAAATGGTGGTACGGCTTTAGGTTAACACAGCCATCATGTAGTGGAGCACTATAAGGACACAGGAAAGTGTAGAACATGGTGTTTAAGGACAGTTGTAATTACCTTTCTGAAAACTCTCCATGAAGAAATGTCCCTATACTTCTGATTGTGGATATATGTGGTCATTGATGCCCAGACAAATACTGAAGGGGTGAAGACCCCAATTCTCCCAGAAATAAGAGAATACAACAACATTCAAACATAGCCTGGGATGGCAACCCTAACCCCGTCCTCTGATCAACCTGAACAGGCTGTTAGGGCCATGCAGAATCCCATGGGATTGTACTTCCACAGATCTGCTTGCAAGGTGAGAGATTTACACTTTTTACAGCTTAGCAAGTGATTATAGAGATAATGGGGGCAATTTGTCAGCAAGCTAACCTTTGCAGAAACTTCCTAATATGAAGATCTTCCTCTCACATTGTGCATCTTAACATGAATAATGATAGTCCCATGAATTTCACAATTTCAGGTTTTCCCCGGCTTATGGTCTTTGTTTCCTCTTTTTCTGCAAAAATGGAAAGCTGCTTCCCCAAAATGCTTCCTCGCTTGTAGTACTGGCCAGGCAATTAACAACTTCACCCACAATCAATACGCAGAGTTTTCCTGAGTATATAAAGCAGTAGATAAGGAGATGAAGATAGATTTTTCCTGAGTAAGCTTTCCACAATAAACCTGAGTATTTACTTCTCTTGCAGTAAATCTACTTACCTCCTTTTAATCATGATGATGAAATCAATTAAAGATATTTTACTTGTCTGTCCAAAAACTAATGAGGAGAAGATTTACAGGCAAGCAGGGTATTCTTGATAGTGAATTATTGGACAGAGACTCAAGAGACTCGAGCTAGCTCCTAAATCTGCCAGCCTGAAAAGTCTACTTAAGACTTTTACAGTGCTGGACAAGTCTGAAAATACTCTAGACCACCGGTCCCTTAAACCTTACTGTGTTCCTGTGGCAGAACGAAGCAAAAGCTGTATGTCTGTTTAGATCTATTACCATACAAAGGGGAAACCAGTCCATATTAGGGAGCCAATTTACAGGAACAGCATGTTTACTTTTGGACAAACAGTACTGCCTATGAGCGCCCCGTCTCAAGCACAGCTCCTGCTGACTTCAGTGGGAATCTGGTAGGAGTCAAAATTGGAGGCTCAGTAGTGCTCTACAGAGAAGCACAATCATAATTATAGCAAGGATTATAATTGGAGACTTTCAAAGTCAATCAGACTGCTTCTGTTAATATCAATAGCTGTCTGGTGGCTGAATTGCCTAGACTAATTCTTTTTTAACACCTCAGCCATAAGACTCATCATTAGACAAATGCCATATCCTAATATATACTGCAGCTTAAACACAATGAGAGCTTCAATCTGTTTTTTAATCTCTGTGATATTCTGTCTTGTTGCCCACATACTGGGAAAAAAAAAGTTTACTGTAGGCAGAAGACTGCACGGACCGTTCCCCATCAGAAGGTTCTTGCAGTCATCTTGTCCCTGAGAAGTGATGGTCTCCTGCAGACCTTTGGTGCATGCTGACATCTGAAAAATAAGTAATAAACAAAACTTAAAACAAATGTAAGTGGTTTGCTGCAGCTCTCAATGCTGCAACTCAAAAATCTGCTGAAAGAAAATAGCATACTAACACGTATCAGATTCATAAATGGAAGGAAAAGGTCAGTCAGCTGTTCAAAAACCTAAGCAGCCCTTGGTACGATTCAACATGCTTGTCCATATAGCTACTCAGTCCGTGCAAGAGTACTTGGAGGGGAGAGAACAGACCCTCACTTGTCCCAATCCCCCATTTTCCTCTTGTATGACATGCAGAGTGTGGATTTGGTGCCCCGGCTGAAGAACCTGTCCCGGGTCAAGCAGGTGTACATCCAGTGGAGATGGCACTTGTACTGTGTCTTCATTCAAGGCAAGGGCCTTCAGGTCATGCTCCTCATCGGCGCAGGCAGGGTCAGTGCCACTGAATGGTACCCCGAAGTTGTCTGGAATATTTTTATGCTTGTTCATTCCCTGGATCTGTTTTAAAAAGCAAGCCTTGTACTCGGAGATGGCAGCCCGTGTTTTCAGAGCTAGACTCCACCAGCAGTTAATTCAAACTGGCCTGATTTTCAGTGCCCCAATTTGAAGCAAGTTCCTCAGCTCCTCACAGAATCAAGTCATTTTTAGTTAGAGACCTACCTTTTGGTAACTGATTGGGAACATTATGACCTGCCTTTAAACTGCAATGTGTTATAAAATTAGAGGGACAATTTATGGGACAGCAGATACTTCCCTTTGCAAGTTACTGACTCCCCAGTGCATTATATCCTTATAATGAGTCAATAAAACAAGTCACAGCTACAGCACAATGAATGTCAAGAGGCACAATGGACAGCAGGTATTTTTAATGATTTACTCTATCAGCCTCCTGAACAAGCACTTGTACTTTTTGGAAGTTCACTGTACTACACTGTACAAGGTAAGTGACTATCCCTATTTCAGCTGCACCTCTCGCACTGCAGTGAGATCAATACTGTGCACCGTCGTCAACCTTGCTAGAGGAGAAAGGTCAGCTGAGCCGTTCTCTGGCCTGAGGACAAGCACTGGAAACAGAAAGTAGAAAAGTCTTCTAGGACTCAAAGGCTTGAGGCAGCTAAAGCTAGACACAGCGCCTGCATTCATGGGGGTTTGCAGCAGTGAGGATTCATCCACTGGTTAGCTGAGCTGTGTTTGAGATTTATCGTGGAGCAGTTAAACGTACGGTCTTTGAATGGGCAGAGGTATTGAAAGCCACACAAAATCCTTCCAGGTCACACAGATTCATTCTCCTTCAAAAGTCGAATAGGGCAAGACAGGGCACAGCTTTGAAGGGCCTAGCTGAAAGCGCTAAGCTCTTGTTATTTTGCAGACCAGTGCCTTTCAGTTACTATTTTTTACTTTATTTATAGCGCTACTCAAAACTGAGTACATATTTTGCTGTGGGGTAAATAAAAGACTAAAAAGATAGCTATCCTTGCCTACAGTCTCTGAGAAATAAGCCCAGGTCAGCTAGAAATTCAGCATTTCTCCTTTGTAGCTGCGAATTGCTCAGAGACYGGGTTTGGTGGAGCCCGGCCAGGACGCAGCTCCGAGCAGGAACGCCCCCGGGCTCCCCTCTACCCCCCAATTCACAGCGTGGAGGCTGGACAAGCGTGGAAGCGGCCTGTGGGTGAAGGGGGGGCGCAGCCCCGCAGGCGCCCCCGCGCTGCCCGCGCTCCCGGAGGGGCCGCGGGGCCGCTGCCGCCGGGCCCGGGGTCGAGGGGCGGCCGCCGCTGGGGCACCGGCAGGCGCAGACACACCTCCCTCTAGTGAGCAGAGCCGGCAAGCGCCGCCGGCTTGAATGGGCGGTTGAGCCGTTTGAGGCTCTGCGTTACCCCTTCGCTGCCGCGCTCGGCGATGGGTCTCGGCGGCGGCGCAGCCCGGCGCAGGCGGGGGCAGGCGGGGGCAGGCGGGGGCAGGCGCCCTGCCCGGGGCCCTGCCCGGGGCTGGCGGCGCGGCGCGGGCGCTGCCTGCCTCTGCCAGAGGCCGGAGCAGCAGGCGCCCGGCCCGAGCTTTAGCGAGCTGAGCTCTGCGGGGAAAAGCTGCCCTCACGGGCGAGGGATCCTAGTAAATAACACACTGGGGAGAAGAGCTAGCGCATCTGGCCCAGGACGTTGGGGAGCCTTAGGCTTGTGCTGGGATCTAAGTTAGTGGTGGAAAGACGCTTCTTTTGCAGCCGCCCCGAAAAAAAATAGATCGTCGCTTTGGCAAAGCAGCACTGAGAGCGCACTCAGGTGTTTGCCTGGCTTGGGTTTTTATGAGACTAGGAAATGCCCGATATGTGTAGAAGGTGTTAGACTCCTCAGAATGACWGTAAAGCTGTCATATTTTGTTTTAATAAATAAAACATCTTAGATTTTTACATGAGAAAACAGCAGCATTAGGACTACATAAAAAATTACAAGCCATTTAGTAAGCTAAACACTGTCTCAATTACCTTATTCACAGTGTACGTTACCTGTTGGCATTGACACAGTTCRCATCTCATTTTAGAAATTCCTCCAGGCAACAATCATCATTATGAATTTTTAAAAGTGGTTGAATGACTCAGCCTCCAGATTTAGTTGGCCAAAGTTATGCATTGCCTCTGTACTATCTATACTATCTTTGATAAAAAAATGACTGTGGCACAACCTTTCTGTAGGTTTCTATTTGAAGTACTTTCCACTTTATCTGTATTACTTCCCCATCTAGCCACACTGCTACCAGGGTGACAATATGAAAGCAGCAATGAAACCAGTGGAACCCGTAAAAAGGGATGGAACAAGGAGACTTTGGGCCCTGTAGTATTTGAAAGCAAAGTACTTAACTGGACTGTCAAGGGTGATACCTCACAATGCCCTACCCTGTGCATCCTACTGGTGAAGTCCTGGCCTTCAGCAAAACTCCAGCTGAATTCCACTGAGCAGGAACTTTGTCTTGCAAAATGTCTCACACCTGATTTGCAATTGTTCTGCACTGCATGTCGGCACTGTTGTGCCAGTGCTGACTGTGTGTTAAATTATATAGATGATATACTCAGCACACACGTGCTGATAGATACATGGGAGAAAATAATAGCTCTTGCTGGGGTCAGTGAGAAGACTGGAAATAGAATGACACCTCATCTTGACCTGCTTTTCTGTGCATCCAATGTGTAAATGGTATGACAGGGAAATGCATTCTTCTCATCTTAGCCAGGTTTCCCGATTTTCAATTTTTTAGTTTTGTGGTGAATAAATCAGAGTCTTTAAGAGAAAGCAGATATGGATATAGACAGACAAACGCCCTAAACAGCACTTGAATATCTCAGTCTATGCATAAATGGTATTTCAGAGCATCAATTATCAAAACAGTTTCCATCTGCAGCATTGCAGCTGCAATGTGTTAAGCCAGTAATATATATGGGAGAAAAAAAGAAAACCCTCAAAAAAGCTAAGATGCCAATGAAGTCTTTGAAACTGTTAACACTGAATAGTTAGGTGAAAGCCACTTAAGCAAGTCTGAGAAATGTGCTTTTGGGAAAACAACCTTTTGCACTGGAACAACAGAAGAGCATTCCCTGGCTTTTCCTAATGCTTTTGGTGATGACAGGGAAGTGCTATGAAATTCATTCTATTGAGAGTAAGGACAAGGTGAGAGGAAGCATCTTCTGATTCTTTCATTAGCTGAACCTCACATCTGCTAATGCCCTATTTCTGTGGTGTAAGAGAGAAAAGTATAAGCATTGCTTTAGGCACTTGTGACTCATTTCTGGTCTCCTACCTTTCTCCAGTTCCCAAGAATCATATTTTTACAGGATATGTTAAACCCTGTGACATAGAAGTTTTCATCCCCTTGTCTACCCAGATGGCTGGGAGTGGAGCAGCTTTAGTCTTTCCTGCATTTCTAGATCTCTTGTTCTAGCCTCTGCCAACAACTGTCTCCAGAGCCAACTCAACATTTCTCTGTAGTGCAAAAAAAAAAAAGAATTTTGTGTCCTTAAAGCTGGAGGGGTGGAGTTGCGTTGTGGCCTCTGGCACGGGCAGAGTAGAGAAGAGGAAGGATGGATTTTTCACTGCCCCTTTGTGTCCCTTTAGGCACTTTCTGCTTTCTCTGTATCTGAAATCGTTCTGGTTGCTCCTAGCCATGCTACAGCTGATTGCTTTCGTCGCCTCTGTACCCTGTCCATAGCTGATGTCTTCTGTTTTTTGCCACCTGTAAAATGTCCATCCATGGAATGGAAATTAAATCCAGGATACTCCAGGCAACAAAACAGTAGTCTCTTTTTAGCAAGACATTTCATTTATCTGACGTATCAACAAGTTAAGCCTTACCAACATCCCTGAACATGCAGCTGCTGTATCCCTCCTCCTCGCATGTTCCAGCTTTGCACCGAGCTGGCTCAGACCTGGAGCCAGACTCTCTCTTGCTGTGCTCTATACCTGGTCTTGCGAGCATTGCACGGTGGCCCCAACTCAAGGGTAGCTGGGAAAGATGTATGTGTTGTCCTGCTGAGTGGGGCACACACCCACGGATCCACTTCAGCGCGCTCAGGCTGAAGCCCAGCTATTGCTTTCCATGGATTGTGCTACACCCACTGGGCTACCATGTGCAAGGCAAACAGCTCCCGTGTGTCCCCAAAAGAGTAAGCATTTTGGTGCTTGCCCTTAAGGAGAAGTCCAGGTGTTGGGCAGAGGAGCCCAGGTTTCAGAGAGGAGTGTGCATCCAGACCTGACCCGAAACGACATGTCCTGGCTACATTTGGGTCTGGACATTATCTCACTCTCAGCTTAGCCTGCCGGTCCCTGAACCACTGTCCCTAACCACATTCTTATTGCCGCAGAAATCAAAGGTCCTGAGTCCTACCTGACCACCACACATCTCTTTTCTCTTATGTTAGCTAGTAACATCTCCAACGCACCTTTCTTTTGTGCTATTGTCTCACTTCATACGATGCAGACCGTTTCCTCTCCTTCCCTGACTTTCTACTTCTTTTCTGTCTTTGTCCACCTTTGAGATGGAGGACAACAGCATCTTGTTTTTCTGCAAATAACAAGGCTATCTAAATCACTGAAACATTACCTGGACTGTGACTCTATTAGGGCTGATTGAAGAAATGAATGAGAGGAAAAAAGGGCTCTGAAAGTGAGATTTCTTTCATTCTGCAAACTGCTGTGTGATTATGCAAAGCTGTTCTCTTATGTTTTCTGCCAGACAAAATATGTAGACACTTTTCTTGCCTTTTGGAGGGGAAATGCTGTGCATGTGCATAAATCCTGTGTCTCTTCCTTGAATCGAAATGAGACCTTACGTAGCTGGTAAACTGCACGTTGCTGGGGTGAGCAGACTGGCAGCTCAGAACGGAGCCTGATTTCACAGCACATTGCTTGTCTCAGCAGTGAGGCATCCTGGAACGGGCTTGGTCTGGTTTTTGGTCTGTAACTCATTGTGTAAATGCCAGCCAAATTAAAGCAAAGCAGATGGGACAAGTCATTTGAAGATTAATGAAGCTACTTGCATTAAAAAGTAACTTTAGATTCGTATTTTAATGAAAAAGATCCTTTCTAGTTCATAGTAGCTGGTCAAAAGAAAAGGATCAAGCAGTGAAAACTGCTAAAGCTTAGCAGAACACACCTAACAAAGAATTCTTAGAAGTGATTAACTCTGTAAAGAGTTAATCCCCATTAAACTGAATTATCAAGTAAAAGACTTAATTTCTTTCTCAGGTACCTGCATCACTTTGTGAATGCTACCTTTTTTCCTAAAATGTAGAAGTAAAGCAAGCAAACTCTAAGGAATTCTTTAGGGATTATTCACAATGCAGTCTACCATGTTGAAAAGTTTTCATTCTCCTGTGGCATTTGCAGTTTCCATCAAAACTTTTCAAAACTTCTGCTGAACAGTGACATTTTCCTTTGTATAACTGGCTATACTTCATATGAAAGAGAAAAGAATATCAGGAATCAGTAAACAAATTCTTTTTGTTTTACCACTACAAAAATGCAGCTCAACCTTAAATACGCTCTGAAAGATGTCCCCCTGCTCTAAAGAATCTCTAAATCTTTCATCAAAATTCCAGCCAATCACAAAGTATAATTGTAAAATATTTCCAGCATTGCCCTAAGCTCTGAGCTCATCAGGTCTCTCAAACTGCATAGCTGGTGCACAGGAGGAAAGCCAGGCTTGTCTCTCACATGCCACTGTGCTGATTCCTGAAACTGCTTCTCCTTGTGCAAATCCTCAGCAATGACCAGATACTAGGAGACTGTCCTACTGCATTTTAAACACAGAGATTGAAATTAGCTCTGTATTTGGCTCATAAGTTGGAGGTACTTAAGGTGTGGGAGAATCACACAAACACAAAAAGAAAATCTTATCAGAATATTGGAGACTGGCTCTGTAAGCAGCACACGATCGTCTGCCAGAGACAGATCAGGATTTCTGAACTGTTGGAGTACCCCATCCTCTTCATCTATGTATGGAGATGGCTATTGCCATACTCTTCTTCAGGAGTAAGACTTGGCATTTCAGGAGAGAAGTATGCAACTCTCCAAGTCACAAGACAACTAAATGGCAACATTTAGAGACCGCCATTGTTATCTGTGCTGTTGTCCGTATACAGAGTCCTTCCATGAACAAAAATTAGAGGCTGTGTAAGTGAAAAACTGTGCAAACTTTCTCAGGGACGATTTTCTACAAGAAATGTTAGAAGGCAACTGTTCAACCCCCGCTCCCACTCCCCCAAATCCAAACCCTCTCTTCTGTGACTTGAAGCCACCAGATACCTGGTAAAGTATGCTTTGATGCAGCCATTCCTCTATTGCACCTCCAAAACGACTGTCATCTTAAAAGATCGAGCAATCATGTCTTGATTCAGAAAAGCTTTCCCTATCTATTCTGTTCTGTAAAGGGCTTGACCCCATGTTTCAGTCCTTTGCTGAAGTTCTTTACTGAATAAGAAAGCACATAATTTAAAGCTTGTCCTTACACCCCTACTGAATCTGGCCCTGAATGGCCAAGCTAAGTATAAGCAGGAACAATGACTATCCAAATTCCAGAGCTTTTATTACAGGAAAACTTAAGAAAATATGAATGCTTGATGCAATATGGCATATTTCTGAAATGTACAATCTGTAAAAACAGAACTTGAGCAATTTCTTGCACTGAATACGGGCAGTAAATTCCTTTGATATAAAGGCTGGTTAAATTTAATAAAATTATGGTGCTTAAAAGCTGTCTTACTCCTAAAGGGCAAAAGAATAAAAGTGCTTTATCCATGTGAACACACAATTTGACTACTGGGCAACATGGTCTACAAACTGGAGGCAACAATCATATCGATTAAACCACAACATATAGTTTTACTCGTTTGTTTTTCTTACAGTAAAGTGCAAAATATGATGGCTCTGTAAATTACTGCAAATGGCTGTTTTGAATCATAGAATCACAGAATAGTTTGGGTTGGAAGAGACCTTTAAAGGTCATCTGGTCCAACCCCCCTGCCGTGGGCAGGGACATCTTCAACTATATCAGGTTGCTCAGAGCTCCCTCCAACCTGACCTTGAATGTTTCCAGGGATGGGGCATCTACCACCTCTCTGGGCAACCTGGTCCAGTGTTTCACCACCCTCAGCATAAAAAATTTCTTCCTTATACCTAGTCTAAATCTACCCTCTTTTAGTTTAAAGCCATTCCCCCTTGTCCTGTCGCAACAGGCCCTGCTAAAAAGTTTGTCCCCATCTTTCTTATAAGCCCCCTTTAAGTACTGAAAGGCCGCAATAAGGTCTCCCTGAAGCCGCCTCTTCTCCAGGCTGAACAACCCCAACTCTCTCAGCCTTTCTTCATAGGAGAGGCGTTCCATCCCCCTGATCATTTTYGTGGCCCTCCTCTGGACCCGCTCCAACAGGTCCGTGTCTTTCTTGTGCTGAGTGTTCCAGAGCTGGACGCAGTACTCCAGGTGGGGTCTCACCAGAGCAGAGTAGAGGGGCAGAATCGCCTCCCTCGACCTGCTGGCCATGCTTCTTTTGATGCAGCCCAGGATACGGTTGGCCTTCTGGGCTGCGAGCGCACATTGCTGGCTCATGTCAAAAAAACAGAAATGCAGTTACATTTTGTTTTAGTTTTTGTACATCTTTCCCCACTAACTTAGCCTGGATTATAGTGCACCATGTAAAAAGCTGTTGTGTTGATGTAAAACTCATGCATATGAAATTTCATCAGTCATCTGTTTCTGGGTCCAATGTATGTAAATTCTTTGGCACAATCCAAATAAAGCCTTTTCTCTCCCAGRCTCCATTACGAGGTAAGTGGATATTTTGTTCTTCTGGAATATGCACAGGGATTTAATAAAACTGCTACCGGGCTTCTCTTAAAACATTACATACTCCAAAGTACATGCAATTAAACAGGGTGAAAGTAATTCACTCCCTCATCATATCTGTGTTGTTGAAATGATAAATAGCCAATAGAGACATTCACAAACCACACAGCAGATTTCAATGATGCCACATTACTCTTTAAAATGAGAAAATTATGAAACTTAGAATTGTGTATAACATCAGAACTAGATTTGATAATGTAGATCTGAGTACACTGTGTCTGAATTTAAGTCAGTTTATATCTGATTACATGCGGGGATGGGTTGTGATCATGCAGGTTATTAGCTGAATTTTTGACATTTAGATGTCGATTATGCTGGCTTTTGGAATTGGATTGATTTTTACAACAGAATGTCATTATAGCGCTTGCAGTGACATCAAGAACAGAACTTCAGCTTGATCTTCCTCTACAGAAGCTCATTAGAGATTCACATAAGAAGACAACCAACACGTGCTATTGCCATGGAAACAAGATGGAATATTACGAAGCAGTATAGCCCATATTCCAAAATAGAGAGGACAAAGTAGAGCAATTGTAGCACAAGACTGACAGGCTTTTTATTTGCAGCCTGTGTGGGTCAAAGCAAAACTTGGCTCTTTGAAATAAAAATCACCAGTGCAGTTCTAGGACTCTGGTTTCAACTCCTCCTTTTCAAACGCGAAAACTCAAGCCAGTTAGTTTAGTTTATGCTGTATGGGAGGAAGGAGACCAAATGGAGGCAGAGGCATCACAGCAGGTGTGTAGGTGTGACGATGTACAAAGACATCACAGAACTAATAGACGAGTGAGTCAAGTTCAACCCAGGCAGCGAGGTACCGATAAAACAGGTGAGCAAAACCAGCAGAAGCTGAACATCCAGTATGTCATTAAGATGCAGAAGAAAGGCTAGTTTCAAATACAATGGCTAGCCATTACCAGCGGCCAGAATGCACAGGATAAAATTTCTGGTGAGTTGCATTAAATAGGTGAGTCTCATGGTTTCTCATGTTGCCTAGATAATGAAATGCTTTTGGACATCCTGGACATAATTGTATTTATACACTATCTAGGCAGTCCAACTTCCCAAGCTTCTGCTTGTGACTACATACACAGAAAGCTCTTTAACCCACCTAAAACAGCTCTGTCTAGAGAGAGTTTTCACCATTGTAAGAGTTCTGACCATTGTCTCCGACTACAGAGTGCTAGCTAGTGAGTATGAATGCATGTATTTTTTTTCTCTTTGATGACAATACCAAAAAAATAGGAATTCTATGCTAATGGAAGCAAGAGCTTAGAGGAAATATCTTACCCTTCATGTAGAAAGCCTGTGATTGCTACTTCATACACATACTGGTTCTACCTTTAAGAAACATTTTTAAATTCCAGCCAAAGGTCTAGGAACCAAGGGTCTATTGTAATCACTTTGAGCAAAGCCACTGTGGGCAAAACATACTTAGGAAAGATAAACAGAGTAATAGGGTCTTAAGGAGTATTCAACAAGTCTTGGAAGGTTGTGCCATGAGTTTGCCACTACAGAGAGTTACTGTAGATTCAAAAACACGTAAGAGAATGATGAAAGGGAAAAATACTACAGTACACAGAAAGCTTGTGAGTGCCTAGTGAACCAGGCTTTGGGAAGCCTTCCAATGCCTGCATATGAAATGTGTGGTATGCCACTATTTAATTATTATAAACTCCACAAATTGTCATCCACTTAAGGAGCTCATGTTTCTGCCAAGTTAAATGACTTCAGAACCGATAGGTTACATTCACTGTTTCAACTCTGGTTCATTCTTGACTGGTTCTGTTTTGATTGGAAAAAGAGGACAAAAGACACCATGATTTTGGGAGAAGAATCTGAATGGAATATGAATTTTTGTTGCAAAATTTTATTCCAGTAAAACATACAAACTTTAATAGTAATGAGTACCTTTGTGAGACGCAAAAAACCAAACACTGTTAAAAAGAAGAATACTAGATCAATTTTTTCACTAGCACCAGGCAAAGAGATAAAATGTGATATAGTTGACAAAAATACTGGAAAATAACAAACATTCTTTCTCATCTTTGCATGTAAACTTCCTTTCTCAAACTGTTAAATACAATTCAGTAGTGCTAGCAATTACTTTTTTTTCCCTAAACCTTTTCCGTGCTTTTTTTTGTGTGCATTTGGGCTTTTCCTCTCTTGCTCTGCTTGCAGGACTGCTTCATGAGCTGCCAGCTCTTCCTCTTCTTGTTTTCTGTGCTCAGCCTCTAGCAGCTTACTTCTGTACGCTTCCCGAATGCTGTAAACTCTGCCTCGTGTTTCATCTAAGGATGCCTACCCAAAAACAAAGAGCAATACCCCCCCCAACACATGAATCTTGATTTCATCACAAGCAACTGCATCCTTCCTGTTGTGTTTCATTTTGTGACTCTATAAGTACAGGGAGAGCATCTCTCCTTTTCTTTTTACATGTGTTTTTATTGATTTGTCACAGTGACACAGCTATATGTCAATCTTTTCACCATGAAGAAAAGGAGAAAGTTCATGAAAATCCTTTTTAAATTGCTGGCATAATAAGCTAATTCTGTGAGAGGAGGATAGGGCAACAGACTAGCTACCCATCTGGGTCTAGTCCCTCTTCAGTTACTGGCTTGCTTTGTGGTCTTAAACAAGTCCCTTAAAACCTAGTTTTCAGAAATGCTGAAATGGCTTAGGAGCTCTAGTCTTTTAAGAGACTAAAGGAGCCTAAATCACATTCACCTTCAACGAGACTTAGGGCAAGTGGGACTTGGACACTTCTGAAAACTTTTTCCTTTACTTTTCCATCCTGGAAAATGGGGATACCTTTATATAGTTCTCTGTGGTCTACAGATGAAAAAACTGTAAAAGTGCTAATCCGCACAGCATGCATATTCACAAGTTAACTCTCATTTTAAATTCGTACTGTGAAACATCTTTAATGGACATACTTTCCAGAAAGAGCCAAGGAGCTACTCTGAATAAAAATCTGCCGTTCTAATATATTATATATTACACATATATATATATATGATATATGACCCAAACTCATAGCAACGTCTGAAAACCTGGACATGCATTCTCATTAGGATCAATCAGTCACTGGTAGAGAACTATGGCTCCTTGCAGACTTTTAGTTAAGTAATATAAATCAGGCTGTCTGGGGACTTGTTAAGGAGATGTTTTCAAGTGATTTCTGTAAATAGATTGGTTTGATGTAGAATTATTTTTACCGTCTCTTATCCAGTTTTAAGAGCTCTGAATAGTCACCAGCTGATTGCTACACTATCACCACTGTGTAACAAAACATTTTGTTCCTGTTGACACTCAAGGGGTAAGCCAGTTTTGTTAAGATATTTGTACCAATTTCATGTGCAATGCATTGGCTGAGTTAATCCTAACAATGGATCCTACACTAAAGCTACTAAATTTATTATTTATAGACATGTTTTTTTTAAGGATTAATAATTCCAATTTTTTGTTTGCTGGCATCATGCATATTCCAGGAAAACTGTGTTCTCTAACTTTGCTGTAAGGCACATTAGGAGCAACTCGCCCTCCTATCTAAATTATCTTGTTCTTTATTACTTTCCAAAAAGCCCTATAGAATTCTGTAACCAAAAAAAATTGCCGAACCAGAGACGCTTTATCTAATATGCTTCTGGTCATGTATGTCAAATGCTCAGTTTATTCTCACTTATAACTATCCCTTTATGGTGATATTCTTAAAATAGTGTTTTTGCAAAGAGCTGTATCAAGAAAGTACTAAGAATATCATATTAAGGATGTTATGTAGTACTATTTTTTTTCCCTAGAATCTTTAGTTTTAACCTTTGCCCAAGTGAAATTTCAAGCTTGTTTACTGTTTCTAATTATTGGTACTGAATACAAAAGCCTTGAGAATGGTTGATCAAGATATTCATACTAGTGGTGGATATCACAGTAATAGTTACTGAAAGTAGTCTTGAAAACCTACCTGCAGATTCTCATACATTTCAAGTATATTTTGCTTCAATAAAGCTCTGGCATTTTGTTCTTTTTCTCTTTGTTCCAAAGCCAGCTCTCGAAGTTCCCTAAAATGGTTGATTTTTTCCGCTTTACGTATCTCTTGCTGTTGAATGATAGACTCATTTCTTAGCACAGACTCAGACATTGTTTTTCTGAAGGAAATACAAAGATATTTCTCTCATTTCAAATACAGTTTTGAGTGGTGTATATTTTGCTTAACACCTATATGCATATATTTGGCTTATATACTGCAATGTCACCATCGTATGCTTAGATATTGTTAAGGAGTCACTTTTCCTCTGCTTATATATAACACCGACGAGGAAGTACATTCCTGAGGCCAGGTCTTCTTATACTTGAGTGTCTATCTTAAAAATATTTGTAAAATCATGCTCATCTTTTAGCATATGAAAATCTCCTACATGTGAAACTTATTTTTAATTTGCAAGAAATATCATATTTCCAGAAGTTTTTGATATTATAATTCAGCATTGAGACAAAAGTAATTTTTTTTTTTGCTGTTGGCATAATGGCAGCTAAGTGGATAATATATTTTTATAATTTGACTTAAATGACTAGTGTAAAACTCAAGGAGTTGAAGACAAATGAAATGCTTACAAGACTCAAGCCTGTGGAAGATATTTTGCCGTATTTTCTACTGTTTTAACGTTATTCACTTCAATATAACACCAGTTTCCCTTTCAATTTAAAATTACATTTGGGGATTTTTTCAGCATGTTCTGAGGTCTTCTGAAAATTGATGAACTGCATAAATGCCACATTGAATACAAATAGACTTAAGTATGAACTGGGTTCTAGCTGCAGCACAGCAAACATGCAGGTGCATGTATATTAGCTAGATAGGTTCATCAACACATGTAATAAAGAATATAGTTCCTTTGAATAAAGAATGTATTTAATATAATTATTTCAGCTATTAACTATTATTATTAACTGAACTGCATTTGTTAAATATATTATTTGAATCTAGCATCACATCCTGACAAACTTCATATGCACTTCTTTCAAGATGACCACTGAAATAAACACATTTGCTTGCACAAGCATTTTCAAAATCAAAGCTGAAAACTGTATCTTGATGCCATCTACACTTCTGTGTTCACTACTGAGTGATTTTGTGTGCACAGCATAAAGGACAGATAAAACATGGGCCAGGATTTTCACAGCAACTTTAACAAGCATGTGACAATTGTAACTTACTTCAATGACATGTGAAGGATAAAGTCTAAATTCACATCTGTTATACTGCATCCAATTACAGATAGGATACAAGTGCATAAAAATATATTAGCATTTACTAATTTCTATATATGAAAATCCTTAGCCAGTCTTTCATTTTGGTGTTTCACTGGGACTTAATTGTTCTTGCTGCAGCTTACCTCATGTAAGGATTAAGGTCTATAGGCTCCCATTTTTTTTGCTGCGTTTGTAAACTTGAGTCAATAGTTGCTTGTGATGCTTTCTTTCCTGTGGTAAGAGAATCTACAACAGAACAGATTAAACTGGTTATTCAGTTCTGCTAGGAGGCTCCACCTAAATTCTTATATAGTTTTTTCTTCTTTTGGCTCAGCAAAATACATTATTAAATGAGAGGATATAATATTTCTGCCTTTTTATTTCCAACACTCATGATAGAATCAAAGATGCTGCAAAAACCCTACATATGCTAGAGTGAAATTAATATATGTATTTTAGCTAAATCCACAGTACTCAAGAAGGTTTGTAAATCTAAGCAAGAACATTCAATTTAAAGTGCCTAAAGAATATAAAAACAACTTTTATAACAAGGAATCACATTCTTTTATTTAAAAAAAATCAATAAAAATCTGATTGTTCAGTCCGGGCTATAGTTTAAAAAAATTATATTCCCTTTTGGGCAGAGATTTAGTTTGGGAAATACCAGTCTAAAGAAAAAAGGTCCCGTGACAACTTAAAAATGTCATTCTGAAGTCTTGGAATTTTTTTAACCACGTGGACAGTAAACATGTTATGCTTCAAAGTAGCATTCTCACAATACAATGCCATATCTGATATTAAGCATGCCACTGTGCTGAGCTGCGTTGTGATTATTCCAACACTTCCTTCTTTCAGTTYGCCTGGATGTGCTGAAAATGCCTGTGAAATTTGATGAGATTTAACGATGACTGCAGTAGTTTGCTTCCATAAAAACTCTCTTATTACCCTACTTATAGTAGTAATCAATTGAAACATTTAAAAAATATTACTGGAATTTTCTCACCAAAAATAGGAAAGAGGTTTCTGAGCATTAAAAAAATTTACTGTCTATATATTTACTGTCTATACATAGACAAATATACCAGCCTTCTCTGTTGGTCTAGAAGTGGACTTTGGAAGTGCCTTAGACACTGCCCATCGGAAGAGTATTCTCCAGAACATAAACATTCTCATTAAGATACTGAACATTACAGAAATGTTCAAGCACATTATCGCCTATTGCTGCACTCTACGGAACCGAACCATAACAACTTGAAGTCATTGGAGTGTTACCTCTTTACTTCATGAGACTTTGTATTAGACTCCAAATGCTTAGTTTAGAACAAAGCTCTTGGTAGACAACCATTAATTTTGAAGTCCTTAGCCAATAACTTAGAGGAAATAATATTTTTTCAAGTTCCTTTGGAATGCAAGAATTAACTAATGATGTGTTTGTCTAAGGCATAAGGTGAGGACTACTTCTGCTTTAAGTTCTGAAACATTCCTGGGAGGATTACTTACCTGACTGGCAAAATACTGATTTTAACAAGTTATGTACTGGTCACAGGTTCTAGTTCCATGCACATGAGCCATGACCAGATATTGTCACAGTCAGACTGGGTTTATACTTTCCTTTTTGTGATGGCCTGATCTCAGCATTATTCTCAGAAGAAAAGAAACAACAAACAGCCTTGCAGCCTTGCACCCAATTCACATTTTCATCAGAGTCCAGTAATTGCCAGGGAGTACAAACGAAGAATCCATAGAAGTTGTAACCACTAAATAAAATTAGACTCCACTTATGGAAGCTGCCAGGAAGCTGATGCTACTCAGTATGCACTTTGTGACACCTCACTTCCAGAGCACTGTCCGTGAACAGTTTCCATGAACATTAACATAAAGAAAATGCACATTAGAAGTACTAGTGTCTTACTGACATGCTATTTCAGCTGCTAAACAATTTTTTAATATTTCTACACTAATGACCTCTGGTATCCAACTTGGAATTGAGGGAGTAGGTATTTTCCACTAACTTCCAAAAATTTCAGGTTAATTTAGGGTTAGAATTCTAGTACAGAAGGACTGCCTGAAGTTTGCTTAAGGGTAACTTGGCAGCCTCCAAGAGCCACGAGGCTGTATCTGTGTCTGAAAATAGAGCAATGCAACAATTAAAACAAAGAGGGGTAGAGAAGATAGAGACTAAGCATGCCATTGTGCATTTGGACGCCTTTATCGGGGCTGTTCTATCCATTTACTACCAGTATTTAATGCAGAAGTCTTTTCTAAGGAGCTGAACATGATGAACATGATGAACCGAAGACATGCTTAACAGAAAGTTATACCCTTACCTCTTTCTCCTGAACTAGGTGTTAAACTGGCAGTCTCAGTCCCAGCTATGGGCTCCTCTGAATCTCTCACAGTATACTTATTAATAAACCGCATACGTTCCTGAAAAGCCTAGAGATCAAAGTTTTAATCCAGATAAGAAAACTTCTACTGCATACTTTAAATCCCAAAGAATTTTCAAAAGTAGTAATCTATAAGTGGTCAATAAGGCAGTAAGTCTTCAAATCCAGTGCATGTGAGATATGATGCTACTTCATATTACTGGTGAGTAATTTCATTGGTTTGATCTATGAAAACATCACCTCTAACAACAGGAATACCATTAGTGAGTCACTGGGGACAAAAAAAGATAAACATAAGAGGACCACATTTCATGTCAGAGTCATATTCAAGCCACCTCTCCAATAGATTTTTTTTCTGAAATAATAACCTGTCAACATTAAACATCCAGTTTTTCTAGTAATATTTTGGAACCTTTATTTGTTTAGTTTTAATATGTTGTGTACAAGAGAAATAAATTAGCATTAGTACTTAAAGTTCATCTTTAATTTCTATCAAGTGTGCCTTGAGTATATGAGTAAGAATCCCTAAGTAAACCTTTGTGAGACGGTAGTTCAGTAAAATGAAAAGTAGGCAGTACACTTTGAATGGTTTCATTCCACTCAATGCATACTGGCTATATTTAGTACATATCCCAAATGAGAAAACGATACTGTCAGTAACAAACCTAACACCAGAGTGCAGTATGCAACTCTGCCTGGGGCTGGAATCAGAAAAGATGCTAGGGTTCCCATTGAATCAGTCCTGAGACATTGAATACTTACACTAAAGATCATCATGCAATGAAAGACTGGAAAATCACTGATCTCTGGGCAGTTTAAAATAATCTTTGGATTTAAAAAAAAAAAACAACCCTGAAAAGCAAGGCTCTCTCACAGCTGAATGTATGGTCAGAATACATTCTGCTACTGCACCTCCTTAGGGAAATATTGCTTCCTCCTAGGAGCTCCTATAGCCTGGTGATTTAGGCTTCCTCCTGAGAAATGGGAGCTATGGGTGCAAACCCCTTCAGACGCAATTACCTTTGATGCCAAAACCAGGCATCACCACTTCTGCCTGTCTTTTCAGAAGGTGACTTTGGCTCACTGGGCTTTCTCTTAAGGGCTCAGATTGCCAGAATGGATGGAGAAGCCAAAAGTCAGCCCGGAGTCAGGCACCTAATTCCCAGAGTCAGAGGGCATGTGACCCCTGGAACAGGCAGACGTTGGGGAGGGTGATCAGGAAGAAAGAAGGGAAGGTACTTAGTCTGGATAGCAGACCCCCAAGTTAGACCTTCTTTTTTTAGCGTATTTACATGCAGTTGCTGCAATTTTCTTAATGACAGCTGTTCTAGAAAAATGTCACAGACCTAAGGGGCTTTTAAAATGGAACCCTTTAGCTGTAATTCATTGATCTTCTGATCAAAAAAGGCAGTAGTGATAGAACCAGCATTCTGAAGAGACTCTTTACACATCAAAGGGGGTTCATTTCCAGCTAAGCTTTAGGAGGCTGTACTTGCATTTTCAGTCTCAGYATAGCCAATCAAAGCTGCAGAGTAATGCACCTCGCCTTAGATCAGAATTTAATAAAGTAGTGCCAGAAAAAATTTTGAGCTTTGGATACACGGAAGAGAACTGAGAAAATCTGAAGGTGTAACTGGGAAGACCCATTTCTGAGGTTCATTTCTAAAAAGTAATATAAAAAAGGCAAAATGCTTCTGAGCTGGGGTTTCTGGCTGAGTATCCCTCAATGGTCAATGGTGGTGGTGGTGATAGGGGATGACTGTCAGGTAAGTTTAAAGACTGCATTTTGTTCTTTTATTTTCCTTTTTTTGGTAATAATGCTTCCAGTTCTGAATCAGCGGTGTAACTTTTTGCTTTGCTAGAAAGAACTTGTCTTATTTTTCCATCTTAAACATACGTCATGTCAAAAGAGCCCAGCTGCAGCTGACATCTGAATTAGTATTGCTTCTCCAAAACAGTGAATTCATACAGAGCAGCATGTACAGGCTCATGGGTAACCTGCAACCCAGAATGAATTTGGGAATCCTGGCTGGAGGGGACAATTTGAGTGATGATATGGCCAGGTGCCAGTTCTTCAAGAGAAATCTTTTTGGCATGTTTATAACAGTGTATTTCTCACTAGAATCTGTTCACGCTAAACATTAAACTTGTCACAAGTAGCAGCTTTGCAATTGTGTAGAGGTAGTGGGCTTTCTAAGGAGAAACTTTTCTCTGTTTTGTAAAGTAGAATCTAAAGTCTCAGTGATCTACACAACTCTGAAGTAGATGATCTGGATTCCTGCCCAGAATTCATGCACATAATCACTTGATTCTTTAAGCTGTGTAAAATTTCCTGTCTTCCACAGAGTGGTGAAGAGGACAGCCATATGAAGTCAGGTCTCAGTTCTGGCAACTGCTCTACCATCACAGCAGCTCCTGGAACTTGTGAAGAAACATTACGGCAAAGATTGCACTCTGATATTACCTTGATAGCTCTTCCTGGCTCTGCAGACTCCCATGCTTGTTTCATGGCTTTGATCTCATCTGCTCGCTGGGTGTCTTTCTTCACCTCCAGAATGTCTGCCTCTCTCTGTTCACTAACTAGACGTAAAGTCCAGTACGGTTTGTTTGAAGCAGCTTGCTAAAAGTGAAGTATCATAAACATAATGTATTCATTGGTATACATCTACTACCACTATTTAGGATGAAGTTATGTTTCTGTATCCTGGTAATTTTCCTGACTGATATACATTATACGTTGATAGACTTTGACATGCATTACTACATAAACAGTGGCTGCCAAAGGTAAAGAAAATTACTCTGCAATGTCTAGAAACTCTTTGAGGTATTTTGTTTACATGCTTCCCCCCACTCCCATACAGCATGCTCCACACTCCCAGTTCTTCTGAACAGTCTGTCTGAACAAGAGTATTTTGTAGCGATTTTTCATGCAATTGTCTTATCTCCCTGCCAAGCTTTTTTCCTTTCCTTCCCTCCTTTCCTTTCCTTCCTTCCCCAAGCTTTTTTACTAGAAGTCTTATTACATTTAACTAGGCTTTTTGTGTAGAAATACATCTTGCTCTGTCTTATGAGGCATCAGGTTCTCTAAACCACCTTAATGCATGGCCTCCAGAACCGTAGGGTACAAGTAGTGCCTGAAATGTAGGAGACTATTCTGCTGTCTGACCGATGAATGAGATATTGTGCTGCACATATTTCTGGAAACCATACCATCTGCAGAAGCTTTAAGCCCAAGATTTAGAAGTAGAGATAGGAGTTCAGCTTTCACTTGAGACTAAAGGTGGGCATCTTCTTTATCTGCAAGCAGTCTCATCTTGAAACTTGTATCTGTTTTACTGGCAGGCTGAAGAACTCCCAAGAACCATCATCCCAGCACCCCTAGCGTACCCCATCATTGGAGCTGAAGGCAGAAATCTGACACAGCCTGAAGCTGCATTGCAATTCTGTGGCCAACAATCTCAACTGCAGCCACTCAGACTGCTCTGAAAGAAGGGTTAAGGCACTATTCCGGAACTCTGCATAATTAGGTGTGGATATGAATCATAGGGAAGTTTGCTGTGCAGCAGGTTTAGTCAACAAAACAGTTCAGCAGAGATTTCTTCGTGAAAAAGTCTATGGAGATGCCCTCCCCTTGAACTACCTGCCATGAGGCAGCAAAATTCCCAGCAAAAGCAATACCATTAAACGAGGAACTGTCAGTTTCTTCTTTGCCTTCCATTAATCTGTTTGCAATCCATGAAGTCAATTATTCCTTTTAAGGCATACAGGCTGGCAGTAGCCTTTTGGTCAACCACAGAACACTCAGATTATCCCACCAGAGATTAGAAGAATTTGCAAGTAGGCAAGTACCAATTTTTCTGCCATTTTATGTCCACAAGCTGATGACAATTGTGATATACAAGACAGGAACTGACTATAGGGGAAAGACCTATTTCATCTCCCTGGGAACCCATGAAAACCACTACAATGAAGGACTAATGGGACATGAATATGACAAATTGAGGGAATTTAATAAACCTTCAGCAGAGACAGAAACTAGACCAAAAAAAGGACAACAAAGGTTATGTATGCTTTGTACATAAACAAAGAAATGAGCACATTACATCTCTAAATGCAGGATGCATGTCTTTTACATGTGTAATTCAATCTCTCTCAGGCGTAAAGCTAAAAAGGTGGCAAAGCAGGGCATAGAGAAACGCAAGGGATACACTAGAAGTGTTAGTAATACTGATCTGCAGACCTGAAAATATCTTTACACTCAGTACAATGATGGCACATTCAACAAACCCAGTTTTTTACTTTATCCTCACCTCAGATTCAGGTCGAGATGCAAGAGATAAAAGTGATCCCCTTTCTTTATTGGACTTCTCTTTCTCTGTCTTCTCAGATGCTTTATCTTTTGATTTTCTGGTTGGTTTAGGAATACTTGTGGACTTTTGTCCTTCAAAATAATTGAGCATTAGGGGAAAGCTGTGCTCCTCATGCTTTTCCCTGTATACTATTCAGATGTAGTTATGATGCATGATGAATTAGAGGATACCGTTGTCATCCATAAATATATTTCCCCATATAATATCCAGGGTGGAATAACAGCATGAAACAGCCATACAGAAAGACAAAGAAAAGTCAGTTAATTAGTTGACACTTTCAAGTCTTACGCTAACATTTATTGTTGGACCAAGAAAGAATTTGGAGACAAAACAACTTTTAAAAACAGACTTACAAGGTGGACATATTGTGACAGCCTTATCTGTCCTAAATAGCAATTTACCCAGGGCTTAACTGTGAGTTTGCCATGGTCCCTGCACATCAGTCACTGCATTGTTGCCTTGTGTATGGGTCAGTCCAAAGATTGCAATGTACAGAATCACAGTCTGACTCTTACTTCTCTTATATAGTCTCATACAATCTCTGTCAGCATTACGCACCAGGCAGGTGAGAAGCTAAAGTAGGTAAAGTCAATGTTCTCATTGTCTCATATCCTTGTAAGCCTGAAGCAGAAGGGAAGATACGCCCCACCAAAAATGCAAGGAAGTTAAGGCAAAGAAACATATTTGAGATTTGATGCATATTTAAGAAATTCAAAATTATCATTCTCAGAACTAGCTGAGAACATTTTGGATTAATTATTTTATCAGTACATGTGTATGCTATATGTATGCTATATGTTTGAATTAAAGATACTGAGAATTGACATTTGTAACACTTATTCTGCACTGTCTTAGCTGGTGGGAGCTGTTAACAAGACTTTTTGCATGTCATATTCTTGTTTAAATAACTAAATAAAGCCTGTAATAGCATATAGCTTTAATAGCATAAGGAAYATGTCAGTTGCAACACCCTGGAATGGACCCACAACACTATGAGAAAGATTAAAGATCTGAGTCTGAAATTTCCGTTTCCCTCCACCTTCATACTGCTTGAAACACTGAAACAAATGCTGAAAACCTAGATTTAGTCCATGCAATAAAACAGGGGATTTCTCTTAGAAAAAAGAGGAAATGAGTGACTATTTTACAATCTGACGATAATAAGAAGGTTCCTTTCACTTAATGCTATGCTTTTCTAATCTCTTTCCACTGAGGACAAATCACTGTGCTGCATGATTTGATCCAAAGTCCACTGAAGATATTCCACTGGCTTTAATGAGCTTTGGATCAGATCTGCAATGTCATGGCGGAGGTTACATGGATCTATAAAACTGTAAATATTAAATATATAGAAACATATTTGTAATACACATATAACTACACATACAAATATATATTATATGATATCTATGTGTATTACATCATACATTATACATCTGTTTATGTATAAATTATATTATTCTTACCTCCTCATGCTACTTAAATAATGTACAATGGCACTAAAGTGCTAAGCTTAAATTGATTCAATGCTACCAAAGCATACATTAAAGAATGAAAGCAAAAATTAAAGCGGTCTCCACAAATATTGAAGATACTAAAACAACTCCAGAGGAAATGCAAATATAAAATAAATAGTGATGACATTATTTGAAGTTATAATATCTTTACATAAATGGCTTTCCATTTAATTTCACATGATCATAACATATTAGCACCATAAATCAGGCTGGTGTACATGCATTATTCAGTGAATTATTAATTTTTAAAGATAAATTATTTTGTTTATACAAACACTCAGGAGACATTCAGTGTCATTAGCTAAATGATATCAGACAAAAGACTTTCTATGTCATGGGATACCATAAGCTTTGTCTGGCTTCTGTAAATATTTTACAACTCTGAATCTTAACATTTTGATGCTCTGGACTTACTGCATACACTGAGAAGTTAGTAAATAACAAACAAGCATACGAAATGACAGGGCTAAAATGAGGTATCCTGCTTTAAGTACAGATATGAAGGCTTACGGCAGGATTCAGTTGAGCTCTCTTAGCTAACAGTATGCTGCACTGCCCAGGTTCCCCCAGCCCTCCTCCCTCCCTCAGCAGAGCAGGCAGTCTCCCCAGCTTTGGGATCATCTTCCAGGTATTCCTGGAGCGGGCACTGGCTGCAGTTTGGCAATATAGCATGCAGCCCACTCTGACTCTAAGGGAGAAGTGAGTAGTTCCTCGGGGCTTTTCCAAGGCCAAAGCCAGAAAAATGCTTTGTAGGGGATGTGATAAGAAGAAAGGCAGAGAGATGATACAGAAAGTAAAAGGCCATTCCAGCTCACAGCTTATGCATCAATCATCACAAATTCTCAGTGGCAGTTATTGTATACGTATAGCACCAAGAAAGCTTGGCCATCACACCAATTGACAGTGATGACAAACAGTTGATAGCAACTCTTAAAATCAGCTTCTCTACCACCTTTCAATTATTTACTCAGAGATACATTTAGTCTAATGCCAGAAGGGACCATAGTGAATATCCAGTCTGATGTCCTGTCTATGACAAGCTAAATGCACCACATGACTCCTATCTGAAACTCGTAACTTCAGATTGAGATACAACAATTCTCTTTTTTAGGCAGGATAGACAGCTACTCCTGATTTACGACATTCAAATTACAGAGAATGTATCTTATTCATAGGTAAAATACAGAGGAGTCTTTTGACGTTTTCTTTGAGAAGACATCATGCTCCCACTATCTGAAATAATAGGCTCTGAGTATTTAGTGGGATTACCCAGTAGTTGGCAGAAATGACTGTTACTTGCCCCATGACAGACTTTCAGATTTGGTTAGGAAATGACTGAGAAGTCCAGATGTTGCTTCTCCTGTCTCTGACTGGACCCTCAGAAGGATTCTCGACAGATAGCAATGTCAAAAATCTTTCCAAAGTTGGGCTCATCCAGACACTAAAGTTGCAGTAAAAATACACCAGGATAGAAGCAAACCACCAATATGGTTGCAGTAGTACGGTGGGATTAGAGCATGGCTTAGAGGTCTACAGGTCTTTAAACTCTAGCACCATCATGTATCCTCAGTAACCTATTTTTTCACTGAACACTGGGCAAGTGATTAATCACTACAGACAGGCAAGGTGGGAAAGAGGTAAAGAGAGGGAGAACTGAACATCCTGTTAAACATCTCATGAAATCCAGCCCTTGGCATGAGCCAGCAAGTTCTCCTGTGGGAAGAAAAAACCTGTGGGAGAAACTTTCCCAGCTCTGGAGAAAAAAAGGAATATTCCAAAGCATATTGCCTCTCCTGCCTTTTCAAACCTACCTCTACTACCTGGGTTGGGTGCCCTATCTCCCCTTGCTCTCTGTCCTGGTTTTGGCTAGGATAGAGTTAATTTTCTTCCTAGTAGCTGGTATAGTGCTGTGGTTTGGATTTAGTACGAGAAGAATCGTTGATAACACACTGATGTTTTAGTTGTTGCTGAGTAGTGCTTACACTAGTCAAGGGCTTTTCAGCTTCCCATGCTCTGCCAGGTGCATAAGAAGCTGGGAGGGAACATAGCCAGGACAGCTGACCCAACTGACCAATGGGGTATTCCATACCATATGATGTCATGCTCAGCATATAAAGCTGGGGGAAGAAGAAGGAAGGGGGGGACGTTCGGAGTGATGGCATTTGTCTTCCCAACTAACGGTTACGCGTGATGGAGCCCTGCTTTCCTGGAGATGGCTGAACACCTGCCTGCAGATGGGAAGGAGTGAATGAATTCCTTGTTTTGCTTTGCTTGTGTGCGCGGCTTTTGCTTTCCCTATTGAACTGTCTTTATCTCAGCCCATGAGTTTTCTCACTTTTACCCTTCCGATTCTCTCCCCCATCCCACCAGGGGGGAGTGAGTGAGCGGCTGGGTGGTGCTTAGTTGCTGGCTGGGGTTAAACCACGACACTCTCCCAGTTGGATACACAGCCTTCTCTCATCAACAGTTAATACTCTTGAGTTAACTTAAGGCAATATAAAAATACATGCTGCGGTCAGCATTCAGTGCACACTGATGATTCAACTCTGGGTTGTGACAGTTGCACAATAAAACTTCTGATCTTACTACAAGAAAAGTAAAACTAAAGAACCTCAAAAGGCAATAGCTGAAAATCATATATACAAAACGAATCTTAAAATAATTTTGTTCACGCAGTCAAGCAACTTAAAATGGTATTAGCAGTTACAAGATTGCCTGCTAATTTTTCCCCTTTTACAGAAGAATTATGATCCAGACCTTACTTTTTTTTACTATTTTTCCATTGAAGTCTTGCCCCATTAACAGTTCCCAATGGAAGGAAAAAAAGAAAAAAAAAAAAAAGAGAGAAAAGAATGAAGACTGTATAAATAATAAACTATCTGGCACTTTCTGATTTCTGTGTACTTGGGTTCTCCTGGTTAATGCCTTTTTAATGTTTTGTTTGTGCAATGTGCTTTTTAATAAAACATTTAATGATATTTCATATATAATAAATATGACTAAATGTTAGTCATGAAATAACTTTTGCTAACACAGTTCTTTTTACAAGTACTGCCAAACTGCAGTATTAAGGATTTTGAAGAAAGAAAAGAATAACAAACATCAACAAGTACAAAATACAAAATTATCATAGCATCTGTATGCCGGAGAACTTAACCTTCTTAAAAAATGTTCTTAATAAATATTTATAATATCGGTGAATATCAATAGTATAATAGTATGGGTCTTCATTTAAAGGGAGGCTAGTTTAAAAGACTTCAGTAAATGCTAATACAAAGCTGAAAACTGCTTTTGCCATGATAAATTAGCTTTAATATAAAACTAACTCCAGATGGCACTGTTGTCTTACATGAAAAAGCGATACCTGAAATGGTGAAAATTTGTTGCAGGAATTTTCCACCTGCCTCACTACAGCTTTCTTAAAAATCACATGGTGAGAGGATGCCTTTTTGGTTATACACCAACACTGCTATTATATGAATTGTGTGTTTGACAACTGGTGCTGGCTGCTTTAAATGGTAAAGCCCAGTTTTCAAATTGCTTTAAGACTAGTTCACAATCAGAAAAAGATTCAAAGATTAAATGTTGTTTTTTCCAAAATACTTACCTATAGTAAGCACTCCAGATAAATATTGCTGTTAATAGGCGTACATAAAATAAATGCTAAGTAGTAAACACAGTAAGTGTTGGTGTTTAAACTTTATGATATATGTTGTTTTTAAACTGGTGTCCTGGGCAATCTGTTGGTATCCTAGTATAAAGAGAAACACCCAGTTAATATGAACTGTGAAATGGATTTGGGTTACTTTGAAAGGCAGCAATTATGAGAGGACACAGAAATCACAACATTTAAAAAGAATCCTAAGAGAAAAGTGCTCGTTACCACTGACTGTGGCTTGAGTGTGGTTGACTGCAAATGAGCCAAAGCATCAGTTAACATGGAGAAGGGAAGCTATGAACTGGAATACTGCTACCTTGAACTAAACATGAGAATACTCATGACATTCACAAGCTTCAGTAATAACAGCTGAGAACTAGTGAAGAAACTTAGAGATTAAGTGACCGCCTTTGACCTGCAGTTTTACAGACTGTGGTGACAGCTGTATGAAAGGATACACACCAGTAGCATGACTGGTGGGTTAAGTGCAAGCTGTTACTATGTAGCTGACTCAGAAGGACAAGACAATGTAATAGGATGTCTATTGTAAGAAGCAGTCAATCATTAAAGGGAAAAAGAGGAGAATAAATGGAGTCATCTAGGAAGAAAAGATGATTTTGTGAAGAATGCAACAAACTAAAAGCAGGTAAAATCACCACTAAAAAAGCTGTGTACAGGCCTGTAAGGCTACATGACATAGCTCCTCAAATGTTACTAAAACTGACTAGGGGCTATAGTAAATCAACAAGATACATCTTTGTAAAGTTCTGTAACGCTAGCTGAAAAAAGACTGCAAAAATCTCAAATGTTGCAGTCATCTTAAACACGAGAAATGAAATAATATATGTCAGCAATTACTGCTGATCAATCTAACTTCAGTCCAGGCTAATAGAAATTAAAAGAAAATACGACCAGACATTTGAGAAGAAATATGTAACCAGAGTAAGAAGTGAGAAATACCACTAATAAATAAAGATCAAATCTTCCTAAGAAAATTTAAGGGTATTAGCAAGTGTATATATATGAGGAAGGATAATGCAAATAATTTCTCCTTATCTAATATTTTAAAAATTGACTTATAGAACTTTAATATTAATGATACGGGAGATTTACTGAATGGTGGAAAGTAGTATTTTAGGTTCTGCAGGAATCTAGGGGCAAGAGCACACAGGAGTCAGCCGCGTGTGTGCATGTGTGCATGTGTGTGTGATGGTCTGCACCAGCAGCTGGAGTAGGGCTGCAGCCTCAGGAGCTCATATGAAATCCAGGGGCCAGCTACTGGGCAGACTAGGTGTCCAAGTTCAGCTGCTGAAAGGATCCATCTTACATATATATATATATAGTCTCTCTAGTGGACTTCCATTCTGTCCAGCCAGAGAGGGAAGCAGGATGAGGCCATTGGTGCTGTCTGTGTTTGTGTGAGTGCTCTGACTGTCTGTCTGTGACCTGTGTGGCTAGCAATGTATATATATATACACACACATAGTGTGTATGTGTGTTCTGCATGCGTGTGCCTGCTGAGACTACATCTTCAGCCTCACTAATGGTTGGACCTGGAGACGTGGAGTGGCAGCAKCCTCGCATCTCTCGGGCAGTTGGATCCAGCATGATAAATTTTCCTCTAACATAATTAAGATCTAAATCATTCTGTGTCAGCCCCAGTGGTAAAAGGAGAAGCAAATATGAGACATTTATCTAATTTCTAGCATACTGACTAGTATTCTAACTGCTTTTAATATGTGTTAGGTTTTTTTTCTGTTCCTTAACAAGAAATGCTAAGAGAATCTGGAAAAAAAAGAAAAACTTCTGTAATTTCTCTGTCCCCTTCCTGGCTTGAATACACAGCCTGCTCCTAAACAACTCCCTAAATGGGTGGAATTAATGCACGGCATTGTTAACTACAGTCGTGAAGTGGGCTGGGACGATGCACCAGATGAAAAACAAAACCTAAAGTCCCGGACAGGAGAGCATAAGGTGAGATCTGTAAAACAGGGAACAGAAACTAAATCAAAGGGAAATAAATCTAAAAACCTGCAAACAGAATCTCGAGAACGGAGAACTGAGTTATGGAAGAAAGCATTAGCCCTAGGCATTTCCAGAGCCGCCATGCAAGGTCAACCTACTAGCATTATCTTGAGTCTGGTTGAAGCATTCCAGAAACGTGATAACGGTGAAGGCGGGAAGCGTATTTCGACTCTGCAGGTGCCAGTTCCCAGGAAAGGGAGATAATCTCTTCCTCCCCCTTAGGGAGGAATTGCAGGACCTGAAGTCAAAAAACGAGTAATGCCCAGAAGGCAATTGGGTCTGCCAGTCCAGAAAGTGGAGGCTTATCAGTGGATAAGGGATGATGGCCCATATATTTTGATTCCAGTCGGTCCTCAAGGACAATTGGTGAAGTTTTTAACAGATATGGGAGCACAACTTTCACTACTAACACAACAAGATGCTGAGAAGCTGGGAGTGTGATCCAGACGGCAAAGAGTTAAGATTACCAGTGTGAAAGGAGTGAGTATTGTGTGCCAGACTGCCAAGGTCAATTTATGGCTCCTGGGCGAGAAGCGCATGTCGAGTATTCACTTTGCAATTAAAGAACATCATAAAAATATTTTAGGTTTCGATGTTTTAAACGGATGAACCTGGCGCCTGCCAAATGGCAGTGTGTGATCCTTCAGCTCAGACATCGATCCCAGCCCCGGTAGAAATAGTGAGGCTACAACGGGTGCACTTTGCACAGCCCCTGCCCTCCCTGAGTCAAAAATCACTAACGTACCGCAATACCTGATTTCTGCTGCAGCACGAAATGGAATTTCTGAAGTCATAGCTGATTTGGAGAAATGACAAATTATCTCCAGAACCCACTCCCCATTTAACTCACCTGTCTGGCCAGTTTGGAAACAAGATGGGAGGTGGCGTTTGACAATTGACTATCGGCGCCTAAATGCTAATACAGCCCTGCTAACAGCTGCTGTACCAAACATTGCAAACTTAACAGCTACTTTGCAAGCAGCTGCACACCCATGGATGGTGGCACTAGATGTAAAAGATATGTTCTTTATCGTTCGTTCCCTTAAAGGAGGAGGATAAAGAGAAGTTTGCTTTCACTTGGGAGGGAATACAATATACCTTTAACAGACTCCCACAAGGGTATAAACATTCAYCAACAATTGCTTATGCCGCACTTGCTGAACTTTTACAGGCGGTCTCACTCCCTCAAGATGTGAAACTGTACCAATATATAGATGATATTCTGATTGGAGGAACTTCCCCCGAGAAGGTGGGGGAAGCAGCAGCAGCAGTACGGCAAGCACTAGATAAAGCAGAAATTGAAATTCCACCCGGAAAAATGTCAGGGACCAAGTAAAGAAGTAAAATTTTTAGGTATTTGGTGGATAGCAGACAGTGTAGTGATTCCTCCAGATACCTTAAGAAAAACTGAAAAGCTGCAAATGCCCCAATCAAGGAAGGAGTTACAACAACTAATGGGAACTTTAGGATATTGGAGGAAGCATGTACCTGGATTTTCTATCATTTCCTGTCCATTATACTCACACTTATGGAAAGGCAAACCCTGGGAGTGGAAGTTAGAACATAAAGAGGCAGTCAAAACTCTAATTGAAGAATTAAAAACATATCAGTCACTGGGACCAGTACACCCCCATGACCCTATTATAGCCAAATGGGGTTTCGCTGAACACACTACTTACTGTAACCTGTTCCAAACTGGCCCCGATGGGCCAAAAAGACCTTTATTGTTTAGCTCAACCGCATTTAAAGAAACAGAACAACAATACTCTGAATGGGAAAAGGGACTTCTATCTTTAGTCCGAGCAGTTAAACAAGTTGAGAAAATACATCAGGGACAACCTGTGCAAACCAGAGGACCATTTAATTGACTAGAAGCAATCCTAAAGGGGACTGCTCCCCCAGAAGGAGTTGCACAAAACCCCACTATCAGAAAATGGTATGCCTACCTAACAGGAGTTGCCGAAAATATGCAATTAACTGAAGGACCCACTAAGGTTTCCAAACTGCAGATGCCCATAAACACAGACCCTTTAGCGTTACAAAAACCTTTTAAACCTTCACCAATTCTGAATGCACTGCCCCTCACTGAGGGTACACCAACAGAAAACATTTGGTTTATGGATGCTTCAGCAAAAAGGGTAAACGGTAAATGGCAATATAAGGCTGTTGCATTAAATATTAACACCAGCAAACAAGTAATAGAAGAAGGTGAAGGCAGTGCACAAGTAGGAGAAATAAGAGCAGTTGTTTTGGCAGCACAGAATGGAGCAAAAATCTTATCTGTAGACTCTTATGATGTGTGGACTGGTGCCACACAGTGGCTCTGTCAATGGGAAACCTTGAATTGGGAAGTAAATAGATCCCCAGTTTGGAGAAAAAAAGATTGGCAATTATTACTAGACATAGCCAGGAAAACACCTTTCAAGATGGGATGGGTAAAAGCTCACGCTAAAGATAATCAACCAGCGACAAAGTGGAATCAAAAGGTAGATGAGTTAAGTAAAATTAGAGAAATCACCTTAAATCCTGAGTGGTATCGGTTGGGAGAATGGTTACATCAAAACCTAGGTCACACAGGTAAGGAAGCTCTTTACCTTGCTGCACAGAGTAAGGGCTGGCCCATAAACCAGAAAAATTGTGAAACTATTCTTACAGAATGTTCCCAGTGTAGACTGAAATTACAAGCAGATCACCCTGTGAAAGCACCACCTCTACATATCAATGAAGGGAAAACTTCATGGTCTACATGGCAAATTGATTATATCGGGCCATTCAAATCCTCTGCAGGATTATCGATACATCCTCACAGGAGTGGAAGTAGTTTCCGGCTTGCTTATGGCGACTTAAGTGTCGGAAAGCTGATGGGCAAAATACAGTGCAAGGTCTGTTGTGTTGGTTCTCAAATCTACCTACTCCTGATGTGATCCAAAGTGATAATAGCTCACACTTCTCCTGTAAGGAAGTGCAAGATTGGGCAAAACAAGAAGGAATTAAATGGGTACTTCACACCCCATACTACCCTCAATCAAATGGGATGGTAGAAAAAGCTACTGGCTTATTGAAAAGGAATCTCAAACCACACAAGGCTCAATGGGACATGCAACTTCCCAAAGTACTCCATCAATTAAATAATCAATATGGGCCTACTGGAGGCCCTGTAAGCCTCTTTGTAAAAACTGAGCTTAACGCTCCATCTACTGGGAAAAGATAATATCTGACAACATTACAGCCAGGACAGTCTGTGATGGTCAATTTACCATCCATAGGTATTGTGCCTATGACCTTAACTAAACCCAGTGGCCCACTTGCCTGGGAAGCTACCGATAGCAGTGGTGCAAAACACAGAATTAGTGCACGATGGATTTTCCCTTCTTTTTAACGGGGTAAACTGTTTGGACTCTCCCCACTGAAACTAGTCTCTATTTTCTCTTACAGCACCCCACAGGATGGCAGATGGAAATGCTGTGTTCATGTTGCTAGTCCAAACCCTGACAATGCTGCTCCTCTTAACCTGTAGTCAAAGAACCCTAGAGTGGCCATGGTCCCAAGCCTTTGGTACGTATACCAGAAGTATGGGACCAAATTCTAACAAAGACTTGGCCCTCTTAACCGTAGTAATGCACGGAACTGAGGTATATTTAGAAAATGAAAGGAGCAGGGATCCTAAGGGTTTTGACCGACTCCCCCGACTCCAGGGAGTGACAGGTAGGATGCCGGGTGATCAATGGATCCACCTATGAGAAGGCATCTCAAATCACTGTATACAATATCACACCAAATGGAACACCAAAGGATACAAACTTTGTGCTGCTGGAAGATTAGACTGTTGGTACAATTTTAGCTTAGTACAACCTGGTTTTGTAGTTCGCCTCTAGGATCACCATAACATTAGACGACCCACCTTATAATTTAAATTTTAAATAGGCATTACTAGGCTTAGTATGACAACATTCACTCCATCTGGGACAGAGCCCTAAGAAGCTCAGGTGAGTTTGCAGAGTATTCTCTGATCTCTTTATAATTGTGAACTGAAGATATAGAATCATGCAATCAAACTTCATTTCTATGAACCACAGAACAAAAAGAGCTTTGTTGCTTAATTATTTCACTCAAGCAGTGAATCAAAGAAAAAACGTCATATGGTCTTGGCTTGTAGCAATATAACATTTTTTAAAATCAGTAACATGACGCATTTGACTACATACATATTTAGATCGACCTACCTTTGATTTCATTTTTCTCCATTTCTTTCAGTTCCTGAACAAACAGAGACTGACTCTCAGTAAGTGGCCAACTATTATACAACACCAATGCTTGTATGATATACTTGTGAGACTGTGAAAGAAAATGCAGTATGTTAACATGCTGAAAACATAACAATTATCGTAAGCATTCAGAAGTCCTGTAGGTTAGTAAACTGCCAGCTGTTGAACTCAGCAAATAAAACACATAATTAATTTACAAGCTTGCACATTACAGTATTCACAAGAAGCTTACAAAATTAGTGTTAATTCCATAGATTTTATTTTTAATTACTGTGAAATTAAACAATTACTCATGTGTTTATCAAGGGAAACTAAACTGGGTTATACAATAAGGAGCTACATTCCTTTAAGATTTCCATGTAACTTTCCTATGTATGCCATGTGCTAAAACAAAGACTTTTGTCTTTGATTTTAAGATCTACTACAAGGCTTTGAGCCCTAATACTAGCACTCAATAATGTCTTAATTTGAGGTAGAGGTGACAGGGTCCATGGGTTATTTTAAACATTGTCTACACTGAACAGGAAATGATTGTCTTTAAAAATTGTTTTCCAAATTCTAAAGCCAGTTCTGAGTCAAACAGAACAACCCTGGAATTTATTTCTCAATATTTTTTTTTTCTTGGAATATTTTGTTGCAATTGAACTCAATTATCAGGAAAAATCACAGTAGAGAAACACCTGGAGATAGAGAAACAAGAACTGTTTTAGAAAATAAATGTTATTGTTCTATGATAGACAAATAATACTAGGTGAAGTCAAGAAAAATCCACATTTTTGACATCCCTCTCTGAGAAACTCGGCTCAGGTAGCAGCTATTGTGTGTGTGTTACTAAAGCTTTCAGCTAACTGGCAATAGGTGTTTCTCTATTAAAACTATTAAAGATGGCCTTCTCTTACATCATATTTCAAAGAAAACTCACATTGAAGCATCAGAAGTTTAACTTAATTACTGGTAGTTTTTGGCCCTTAGCTGAAAGGTATGCTATACTTGAATTGGATTTGGCAAATGAAGAACATTTAAAGATTGAATATATCACCTTGATTTGAAAACAAAAATGGTGCCTTGTTATTTGGTTATTCATATATGTACATTATCTGTTCTCCATAGCCTCATTCAGAAGCTACCAACAATCTTAATTTTGGATCCCTTGTTCTTGCCTCAGGATATCAGATCTCCACAGGTACCAAAAGAATTATCAATACCCCTTCATTGTTTTGTTTTTGTTTTTGTTTTTTGGTGGTTTTTTTTTCCCCCAAATCCCAATGATTTGGAATCTCTTACTTGTTGTGGACTTTCATCATTATTTTGAAAGTTTTCCAAGAGGAAAGATTCATCTTCTAATATAGGTGGACCTTCTCGTACAAGTCCTGGCTTGAAAGAAGTTTTGGTGTCCTTTGAAGATGAAATATGACCTTTTTTTTTGGATCCTCCAGCTTCTGATTCCTTCTTTGTACTACTTTGAATAATCTGGGTTTTGCTTGCTGCAAGACGATAAAAAATGTCAGTGTTAATTTCCAGAAATTCTATGAATTATTGGTATGAGGTAAACAGATGCCCCCAGAAGCTATAAGAGAGAAGAATTACCATAGTCAATTTTCTCATGCTGTATTATGCTCACAAGGTTCCAATTAAAATTATACTTATTCCAAATACTATCCTGATTTCATTCTGCATGCAAATCACAAATCTCTTCAAAGTAAATAATGAGAAATTTGAAAGACTGTATATATAACTGTTGTTACAGTTTATAAAGTGTGTAATTTCTTCCCCCCTCAAACCCCACACTTCTTTCCTGCACTAACCACCACAGCACCATGCTATATATTACATAATACAGATAGCCTTGTACGCTGTGTGATGGGATCTCCACATAGCTAACCTAATTTAATAAATTGTGTGCACCTGTGGAAGGAGGGGAGAGGTGCCCTGGCCACAGTTCTGGCAACTCCTACCCTTACAGAAGTCTCTTATGTCAACCTGACACAAAGATCATAGCTGACTAAAGTTTAAAAAAAGCCAATCTTGAGCTATAGAACTATTTGCGGTCTATCATTTATAAAGTTATATCATTGTCTCCTAAGGAAGGAATTAATGTGGAAAAACTGAAACCAGTGCTAAAGAAGGGCTGTAACAGAAGTGTTAATCCAGAAAATGTAAACTTGTGTTCATTTCTAATGCCACTGATATCTATTATATTATCTTGCCTGAATGTCTACAGAGAAAGGAAAGAGAATTCTAAAAGGGAATATCTCACAGAAAATTGCATAAGGGCAAAAATAACACCCCTGGGGAAGCAGCTTCACCTGTGTTACATTAAGAATAGCTGGACCATCATCTGGGAAAGAGATATCTTTTTGACTTCACTGAGAACAGAAGGCTTTACTCTTCCCAAGGTTTATTGTAGAAGCAAAGGATGATACTGTATCATTGCAACACTTCAAAATAAAAATGTGCAGAGTTTCATGTGTGTTGACAAAACATCCAGGGAAGTTCACAGGAGTTGACAGGACTATTAGACTAGATTCAGCAAATTTTACAGGTGGTATGCCAGTGTATAAATGCCAAATAAAAGGTTAAGCGTGCCACTACAAACTCAAAGGGACCCAGGAAATATTGTTTCTTATGGAAGTCAAATGCCACGAAACACTTGCTATCGCATCTTTCCTCTGCCTAAGGCAGTGTTTCCTTTTTCCTAAGAAAATCAGTAGAAGTCAGGAAATGAAAACAAGACCTTGCAGAGATGCTTTCTTCAAGATGTCTCAAACTCCTAATCACAAGCTATGAGTTGCTCTTCTGCATGACCTTTAGAATCTTTAGCACCTGAGCTATCCCTGTTGCTGTCCCTGTGGTAAGAAGGCCTGTGAGAGAGACTTGAAGGAAGACAATACTTGGTTTCTTCTAACCCATTTTTTAGAGTGATGCAACTCTGTAGGTGTTGTTTTGTAAAAGATATGCCTAAGCAAGCCTCTATCTGTGGAATAGTTTCTCACTCAAATAGAGCCTGCTGAGCTTTCCAGGTGTCAGTTAGCTTCCCATTCTGTGAAGGTGAGAGGAGACATAACACACAGTGGTTAGATTATCAAGTCTTTCATCAGAGGGATCCAAAATCATGAGGCTTTCACTCAACAGAAGTGCATTTGGATGAAGAAGAAACATTATCCAGAGACCAGAGTCTTGCATGTTCTTTTTACATGTGTGAAAACCTGCTGCAAAGAAACAATCTGGATTCCAAATGGAAGAATAACTCTACATACAGATATTTTCCAATTGGGTAACTTGGCTTTAGGGTACTATTTGCAATATTTGCCTGAAAGTTTCTAGTCAGGAAGGATCTTCAACGCCTGCTTAAGCGCTGTTATCAAGGGGCACTGCAAATAATTTACAAAAAGGTAGCTTTAAAGCAGTGAGGCCAACTAAATGTACTCCTCCTTGTAGTCAACAGAGAGGTGAGCTCGTCTCCAGGAGGTCTGATTTCTGGGCTTTAGGAGCTGTGCACTGCCCTCTGAAGAAACCTACCTCTAGCTGTCAAGGTAGGTGGGTTTCAAGGGAGGTTGTATTCTTTAGGCTATCATTAGCTTTGATGAATGCCTCACTATCCTCCTCTCCTCTCTCTCCTAAACCTGAAGAGCATAAGTATTGAAGAATTCTATAATGGTTTGCCCAGAGGATGATCCTGCCATGAAGATAACTCAGCTGAGAAAGGTGGAATCCTCTATAAGACTCATTCTGCCCTTGCTGGAAAGATGACTCGGAAAAGTTCCCGAAAATTCATACACAACCAAATAGTTCTAGCAATGGTCACCAGGTGGTGCTGTGACACCAAATTTCTTTTCTTACTGCATACATAAATACTCAATCTTGGTTTTCCTAAGCAAAGCTCTGCCCAGAAGGAACTCGTACCTACCTTCGTTCCAGATTCAAATATCTGAATGAGATTTTGATACTTTGAGACTGGATTGTATCATACTGCTACTATGGAAAATAAAAGGATTATGAGCATTCACTTGTCCATCTGTGCTACAGGGCTGCTGTGCTTGTATCAACAAAACAAGTTGTGCTTGCAACATGTCAATATATAACTCCTTTCTTGGCAAGCGAGTGTTCAAGGTCCGAGTCATCTGCTACATCTCAGAAGAGGTAAATATATTCAAAATCAATTGATTGAATGTAGTTTTTGAGCTATAAAAGACATYTATAAAACAGCTGTGACTGGAGATGAATTAACAGATTGTGGGTGGGAAAGGGGGATAATGTTCTATTGGTGATGCTTGCACAATAATTTCACTTAAGAATACTTCTGTCAACACAGCAATCAATTCTATGAGAGGCAGAACATGTGCGACACTGAATAGGTCTCAAATGTGAGGATTGTGTCTTGCTTAACTAACAAGTTTGGTGCTGATGGTATAGCAGTGGTTTCTGATTATTCCTATTCTGTGAAAACACACTTTTTTAGAGAACAACTAGATACTGACAGTATGAATCTTGTATTGAATGTCGATTGTACAAATCCCCACCTGAACTTGGCATCAGTATTTATGGAGGTTCCTACATTGTTATTACACAGGCCATAATTTCCTAAAACTTTTGACAACAGCAAAGAAACATGCTTTTACAATGCCATAAATTGCACCTACAGACACTCAGCAGGTTGGGTAATATGATACTGTCATATTGCTTATACTGAGTACATTTCATAATCTTTTCATTTAGTTTGGATGCTCTGAAAGATACGGAGTACTTACACAAAATGTCTTCTTTGTGATATACAGGCTGCATATAGATAGGAAAAGAACTTCAATGTTAAGGCTACTTGGTCTAGCATTGTAAAAATAATAGCAATAATAAAAAAAATAACAGTGACAGCTTCACAGTCATTCCTTCCAAATCACAGCTCTCTATACACTCACATACACTTAAATGGCATCAGAATATTCATTTCACCTTCATAACACCTTTTTTACAGTCAGTTTGCTAGGTCTAGAAACTCTTTTAAATTGCCTTTGAAATAAAGTACCTTTCGTCACCACTTTTTCCAGTTAGAATTCACTGCTGAATAGGAACCTGATATGACAGCCTTCCTATTTTCAATCAGGTTAATATAACAGATATTTCATTAATTGATTCACAATGGATTAAAATAATTTTAAATTAGCAGAAACTATTTGTATCACAGCACATAAGAATAAGAGATAAAAGCCTAATGTGTGTGTCTGATTTCTGAGGATATTTTGAAAAGTTCTTCTCACCTATGTCCCCTGCTAGTCTGGCAAAGACAAAATGTCCCTCTTAGTTATTCTGCCCATACTATCCCTTCCAGAATCTGTTGGAACCCGTATCTCTTAWCTTTCACCTGATTGTGACTTTTAACTTATTTCAGTCTTCAGACTATGATCTTTGCCAACAAGCCGGTTTCCTGAAAGAAATTTTCTTCTTCACTTTGCTAAGGGTAACTTGGCAATTTATTGCAAGTATTTGTGATGCTTACCCTAATCTGAGCTATCTTATAGCTTCCCTGCTTCTATTTCCACCAGTCTACTATTAAGTTTACTAATCCATTCCCACATTCCAAAAACAGTAACCAAAATAGCTACTGATTATCTGGCAACTCAGTCACAGAATCATGACAGCTTCTCCATGACTTCCTTTAAAACCACAACATTGTCAACTGATGAATTACACCTGAAGAGCATGGCTCCATAGTATTTAATTTTACATTTCTGGTAACAACAAGGTGCAGTTGAGACAGAAATCAAAATGTTTCATAAACATGATTAAATTAGTTATTTTTCCCACAACAGCATTGGAAATTTAGATCAAACATTTTTCTAAAGGATTATGTTAGAAAACTACACAGTTCAAAATAGTGGAGGTGAGCACATGAAATATGATGCTATTTTGGGCTTTAGCGAAGCAATAATCCAGTATTTGAATAATTTGTCTTTGCCTCAGGTTCTGAATATGCTCAAACAGGCAGAAACTGATTGATTTACAGAAGATTTATTGTTTTAAAGTCTTCATAAAAGGACTGAAGACTTTAATATCTTACAACATTGATGTATAGTGGTGTCCATGGAGAGTACAGTAGCTGACTTGTTTGCTTGTAGAAAGCTGATTTAAGCAAACTTGTAATGCTTATGAAGAATATACATTTTGAAAATGAAACCCATAATGAAAAATTCAAAATAGTATACAATCTTAAAAATAAAATGGAAATAGCTTGATTAAGAAGTGAAGTGTACAGAAAACAGGGAAACGAAGTTTATGAAAGAAGTTAAGACAGCACAGCAGCAGCATCTAAAATCTATTAAATATAAGAAGTGTAGCAGAAGCAGGTAGAAGGTAAGTCATTTTTGTTAAAAATGACCCGAGCACTACAGGGACAACTGTTGAAAATAAGCCTAAGAATTATGTACCTCATTAAGCTGTATTTTTTGCTTCTGAACAGTAAAATTAAACACCACTTCAAAATCAAATGTCAATCAACTGTCTGAGTGTACTTTCAGATGACAAAATTTTCATTCCAGTTTTGTTTTGGCTTCTTTAGTAGCCCAGCCCTAATGTTATCAAACAATAAAAATGCCAGTAACAAACAGCTGATGTTGTCTGACTGTAGCTCTTGAATACGGAGTTTGGCAGAACTCTAACTTCTGAAAGCCTGGAAGCGAAGCACGAAAGAAAATGTCTGGATAACCTAACTGCTCTCTAGAGGGTGCAGGAAGTTATCTCACTRCATCGGAGGGGGATGATGGCAGAGCATTGCCACAATCTCAAGCTGAAGGCTCTCTCTATTAAGTCTGGTTGTAAATGAATACCTGTTTAGTTGGACAGCACATCCAAGGAAACTGGATTATTTGTGTATGTCCTGGTTCTGGCTGGGACAGAGTTAACTTTCTTCCCAGTAGCTGGGGTGTGTGTGCTGTGCTTTGGGTTTGGTATAATAGGAGCGTTGATGGCCCATTGATGTTTTGGGTGTTGCCGGGTGGTGCTTGCACCCGGCACTTTTCAGTCTCCAATGCCCTGCCAGGTGCATGGGAAGCTGGCGGGGGGAGCATAGCCRGGGTGGTTGACCCAGCTGGCCAATGGGGTATTGCATACCATGCGACGTCATGCTCAGTATAAAAACTAAGTGGGGGGGGGGCTCTGCATCCCGGGACAGGCTCTCGCATTTCGGGCAATGCATCGGTTCGGCGGGTGGTGAGCAGTTGCATTGTGCATCACCTGCTTTGTATATTCTATTGCTGTTGTTGTTATCACTGTTATTATTATTGTTTTACTTCGTTTTATTTCAATTATTAAACTGTTTTTATCTCAACCTGCGAGTTTTCCTACTTGTGCCCTCCCGATTCTCTCCCCCATCCTACTGGAGCGGGGGGCGGTGAGCAAGCGGCTGTGTGGTGTTTAGTTGCTGGCCAGGGTTAAACCACGACAGTGTATCATTAAGAAAAAAAAAAACCATAAGCCTTAACTACTAACTGATATCACAGGATCACAGGAGGCTGAGTGGTCCTGGCAGAGGCTGGAAGACACCTCTGCAAATCATTTAATTTAGTTCAACCCCATTGCTAAAAGCAGGGTCAGCTACRGCAGGTTGCTCACGGCCATGTCCAGTTGGGTTTTGATTATCTCCAAGGATGAAAACTCCAAAACCTCTCTGGGCAACCTGTTCCAATGTTTGACACCCCGAGAGTAAAAATGAAACAAAACAAAAACCAAAAACAAACACCGCCCCCAAATCACCTTTTCTAATGCTTAAATTGTATTTTCTGCATTTCAGTTTGTGCCCATTGCCTCTTGTCTTGTCACTGGATGCCACTGAAGAGTTTGGCTTCATTTTCTTTACCTCCCTGCCCCTTTATTTATATGCTGCCAGGCTTGGGCATACAGTAGATTCAGCGTGGTAGTTTGCTGGACTACAGAAAGTCAGTTTTAACTGATGCCAGCTGGATTTTTGTTTGGTACAATCACTACTTTCAAAGTACTTTGAGAAAATACATGAGTTTTAGCATACTTATGAAAGGTGACCTTTGGTGACCTTGGTTCTCACCTTTAACAAGAGCTGAGCTGACAAGACTGCAATGTAATGAATGCCAATAAAATTTTTAAAAGATAAAAAAAAAAAAAAGAATTTTGAGCAAATAAACTTCTCAAATTCAACTGTTCAGCCAAAAATGAGTGAGGTGTTTGCTGTAACTTTCAAATAAATTTGTCTCAAAAGAAATTTCATTTAAATTCAAGTATTCCCATAAGGGATAACTTCTTCTCAGTATTTCAGTTGCTATCATAAAGAATTGACAATAGCATGTCAATGGGCATTTATGAGCTTTGCAAGTCTGCGGTAAGCAGCTCTTCCTTCAGTGTCTTCTATTTCTATGAATATCATTGTGAAGCTGTAGCAGAGGTAGAGTCAAAAATGGAGACTTTTTCTTAGGGATAAATACTATATAATTTATTCAAGAGTCTTTTGTCTTGTACTCTGGGGCTCATATGCTGAATGAGAAGTCAATAAAACGTGTGCTTCTGCTAAAAGGAGTGATCCTCAGGATGGTGCATTTAAACCATAAGGCTCAGTGTAATCTGTGAATTATCTACATGTCCCATGGTCTGGGCATCAGTTTCCTAACAGCCAAAATTTTTTTAACTTTAAAATCAAACAAATAAAGGCAAGATCTTGAAAATAAAACATATTTCAATTCTCAAGGACAAGCATATGCATAAAATTTTCAGAACTGAGAAGCTACTTCAATTATCCATACAACTCTTTACTCAGTTACTGTGGTGGGTTGACCTTGGCTGGATGTCAGGTGCCCACCAAGCCGCTCTATCACTCCCCTCCTCAGCAGGACGTGGCAGGGGAGAAAATAAGATGGAAAAAAACTCGTGGGTTAAGATAAAGGCAGTTTAATAAAGCAAAAGCAAAGGCTGCGCACGGAAGCAAAGGAAAACAAAAGATTTATTCTCTACTTCCCATCAGCAGGCGATGTCCAGCCACTTCCCGGGAAGTAGGGCTTCAGTACGCRTAGCGGTTGCTCCGGAAGACAAACATCGTAATAACGAATGCCCCCCGACTCCTTTTTCCTAGCTTTTATTGCTGAGCAGACGTCATATGGTATGGAATATCCGTTTGGTCAGTTTGGGTCAGCTGTCCTGGCTGTGTCCCCTCCCAAGATCTTGCCCACCCCCCAGCCTACTGGGTGAGGGGGGGAATGTTGGAGAGACAGCCTTGATGCTGCGCGAGCACTGCTCAGCAGTAGCCAAAACACTGGCGTGTTATCAACACGTTTCTAGCTACCAATACAAAGCACAGCACTATGAGGGCTGCTATGGGGAAGATAACTCCATCTCAGCCAGACCCAATACAGTTACAAAACAAGACTAAAAGGCAGAGGAAGAAAATAAGGCTGGACACCTTATTTCAGTCAATCCTTTCAGTACCCTTCCTCATTGTTGAGGACCAAGGACTCCTGTTCATTGCTCAAAAATGTAGCTGATTTCACTTAATCATAAAGCAATTATGGAAATCATGGAAAAAGTAGGAAAAAATAATATTTTCTGTGATTACCTAACGTTACTGTATATCCCTCAGTGAATAAAATTATCAAATACAGAATACAATACTTACAGTGGGAACTCAAAAGCGTTTCATTACTCAAGAAATTAAAAGCAGGGATGACTGCATGGCCCTTTCCAGTGACACTCACAATGTCTTCCTCATTATCTAGGACTTGTAGTTTAATGAACACATCTGATTTAGAGGTTTGTACCTGCACTGTAGCAATATGTGATGCTGTGACTTTTACAGAATACCTAAAAAGGAAAACAAAAATTATAACAATATAACCAACTATACCAGATCATTCTTTTTCTGCAAGTACCTAAACGGTAGTAAACACTTAAATTTGAGTTTGTAGTCAATTGTTTTCCTGCAATCTGATGGGCTAAGCTTCCTGTAGTGAAGTTTAGTGCAGTCAATCCATGATCAAAGTAAGTGTTGCTGCAAAAAAAGGGGTGGTCTTAACATTTCTTTTTTTCACTGCCTTAGCAAATGTCCAGATACACATTTTCACTCCTGCTGTACTAGTATTTGTTGAAAAACATGGTTAGCAAGATGAGGGAACTGTTTCAATTAAAAAGTAACTGAGCAAAAGGGAAAAAAGAAAGATTTGCTTTCAAAAGGGTAGAGCTATCTCATTTGATAGCAGCTGCTACTCTGGTCAACTTTAAAGACTGTGGAATTAAAAGACTGTAGAATTAAAGTCTTAGGATGAAATTTAAATAATATTTTTGTTGCTTCTCATAACTTTATATATTACTTGCTTTTTGTCCATAAATTCAAATTGTTAGACTAATCTCAGCAAGCAAGCAAACAAACACCACCAACAACCCCCCCCGAATTCAGCACATTTGGAGTCAAAAAACTGTAAGTATTTTAAAATAAATTTTTTGAGAGATGGTTGACATCAGAGGGGGAAAACGAAAAAAATCTCATCAAGGAAGAGAAAGTTTACAGAATTCGATTGCAATTGTTGTATTTCCATTACATGTTTTCTTCATTTATATTGAACCCAATTCCTCTTGTTGAATAGACCTCTACCCAAGAATAATACAATAAATTGACTTGAAATATTGATACAAATTGTCAGGAATCAAGGCAAAATGTTGTAGAATTAACCTTCAAAATATGGACATGTAATCAGCTCTAAGCATGGGGCCTGTTTTAGTGCAGTGTGTAGTCCTTTGTAAAAACTTAAGCATAGTAATTTAGTCAGGGTCAGTTTTGAACTCAAACTCAGCTAGAATAAACTGATTTTAATAAACTTTAATAAATTTAAAAAGTATTAATAAAAATTAAATCATGGTGTTTTTATTAAATATGTTGTCCTAAAAGAATCTGCACGCTAAAATAAAATATATATAAATTTTTCTGCCAACGCTGCAGGATGGAAATTGGTCTGATATATCAGAAAAGAAATTGTTGTATTTCTGGATTTTATTTAAAACTTTATCTGAATAGCTGAAAAAATATATCAAACTTTATGTCTCCTCCTCACCTACAAAATCTCGATTTTAATACATATTTAAAAGTACTATGGAATTTCAGTAATTGACTTATGGATAAGATTTCAAGATTGAGCCTACAGAAATGCAAAATACTGTTATTAGGATTTTAAAGTTACAGTCAGTGTAATTCATACCTGTTCTTCATTAAGCAGTGGCAATATTTCAGAAAATAACACTTTCATAAATGAAATGTTAAATTTGATATTGAACATTGACAATCCGTAAAATTCAGATATTTGCTTTAATACTTTCCCCTTCTAAGAAAGAGGAAAGAACATACTTTTCTGTCAGGGATGGTCCATATAAAAAGCAGAATTTAATCATTCTTCTCTCAATATTTACCTGAACATTACATGCCTGTCATTGGGTATGTAATACTCTTTAATTTCTTTAGTAGAATAGACATTATTTACAGCCTCACGAGAGAGGAATGGGAGTGGGCTATGAGAACCGATGAGCCGGAGCCTCCATCTTCCAGCTGCCACAGGAAGGTCACCAGTACGTGCTTCAGCCATAAATGTGTATCCTTTCTGAAAGGAGAAAACAAGTAATTTTTACTTGGAAATAACACTCTATGACTACATACAACACACTTTTTGTCCATGTTACACTTGTTACACAACTTAAGTTGGCCTTATTTTTTGGGGCAGGTACAATCAAACTCCTGAGGTCACTTTCTAGCCAAATTATTTGATGACTCTAAGTTGTTTAATAAAGTCTAATTTAACAAATATTAATGAGTTCTTACTCTTTTATTTAAGCATGTGCAGTACTCTATTCTGAAAGATTTTCTTATAATATGACTAAAGTTCAGTAAAACATATTTATTCAACGTATTTTCTTGCTTTGTACATTGTATTTTGTATTTTCTTGCTTTCTACTACGCAAATAGCTCCCAGTTAAAACACATCTGTACATCTCTGGGTTCTGTAATATTACCATTCTTTTTCTTGTAAAACCAAGAGTATCAAAGTCTTTTAATTTGGTATAAAATATTTTTTCTCTCTTGATATCTTACCAAAACTGTATGTGGTGGTGGTGGTCGTGATAGTAGCAGTAGTAGCTATAACGAAGAAAAAGTTGACTGCATAAGCCAAGAACCTTCACTCCAAGCTCTGAGACAACCACATTAAACCTATACTCTATTATTGCTGGGAAACATCTGGCCTGTATGCCAGATGTAAGAAAGAAATGTATTGTAAAGTGTTGATGTATTTGAAAACTGTGCAACAATTTTGAGATTACAGATACTTTTAACTCCAAAGGTGACCACAGCTGAAGGAAACTAATATTTTGGCAATTCACACACAAGACATTTAGCAAAAGCTAGCAGTCCTCACACATATGAAAGCAAAATTAGATACAGATAAAATGTAAACATGAAAATAACTGCATTCAGTGATAAACCAGAGATTTTAAAATGTCCCTTCATGCTGTATGCAGTGTGAAGTGTGGGTGAATGCAATTTGCTGCATGGAAATTCAGAGATCAGATTCATTCTGTCTTAAAATCTGATAAATTAATTAAATTAATATTGCCCCTACTTTTAATAATGTCATTGCAAGTATAGCATTAGATGTCAGGATATTAATCTTATTTGTATGAAGATGTTGATTTAAGAAAAAATATTTCTAGTGTTAGAAAAATCAAATAAATATTAATAAAAAATGCAACACAATTAATAAGGCTGATGCAGATTTATTTGCTCTTTATGAATCCTGAGAAGAGGAATATGGGAAACCAGAATATAATTTAAAAGGTTTCAAAATTTGATTTTATTTTGTATTTGAAAAAAGAAGGCAATATGAATGTGATTACTTGAAAGGCAGGGGCAGGAAAAAGGGATATAATGAGTGCAATGGCCACCTGCAATTTAACAGCGGAACTCAGGATTAAGTACCTTCTTCAAATTCTCCAAACTAGCCCTACCAACTTGCTATTTCAAACATTAAAATTTCATGTTCCACACAAGAAATAGTCCAGATGAAAATTATTTGAAATGTTTTCTCCCTTGGCAGTCTTCTGCTAAATTTCAGTTAAAAGAAATCAGTATTTACCAGTAAAAAAAGCTTTGTTGAAAAATTCTTATAATAAATAGGGTTGTGATTTCAGGACTATCCAATAATGCAGGGTTGTGACTTCAGGACTACTGAATATTTAGAATGAAAGTAAAAGAAATGATTCATGATTCCAATTTGTGCAATTGTAACTGTAAGGCACTTTACACCCTTTAATCACTACAAGGTAACAGCAACCATTCAAAGCTATGATTCAGGAGAACTCACTTATTTAAATATCTATTTAATCATATAGTTAAAGTCCCCCCTGCTCTTAACAAGTACACTTGGAAACTGAGAGGGATTTAGCCAGATATTCAAGTGCTTTCTGACAGCATGGTGCGCATGAGAAAAACACTTTCTGTTGTATACCTATTTATAAAGATAAGGTTCTACAATCTTAATGTTCACTATAAATACGCAGAAAATTTAGACTTGACATTAAAAAATGGTTTGAGTGGGCACTTTCTGAATACTATAAGCAATTAGAAAGCACAATAACTGAATTTTGCAGCTGGTAGGAACACAGAGTAATCATCAGTCACTACTGAGAAATAAGCAAATAGATCTAGACAACCCCATCGGATTTACATCTCTTTCTTAAAAACCTTTGAGAGGTTTCATTACCTACTTAGATATCCTGTTACAATTCGCTATCTCTAGAAGCAGAAAGGGTTGTTTTCTAATATACCACCTAAACTAACTTCTTGGTAAAGTAAGATGATTTCCATATGTCCTTCTATGACTAGTCAAGACAAATAACTGGTCAGCGTCCTTGCTCAAATAGACTTCTATTTTCTAGACTAAATATGTTGTTAGTGATGATTTCTTAACCTCTTATCTTCATTAGTCAGCTGAAGCTTGAGGAATGCTTATCTCTATCATTTTCTACAGTCTGTTCAAAAGACTTGAGAATAATAGAATGAGTAGAATTAAAAACAAACAAACAAAACCAAAAACAACTGTATCCAGCAGTAGAAAAAATTACCATGGAAAAAGAAAATTTAATGCAAAAAAATCCAAATAATGCAAAGCAAGTAGCTAGTTTCTATCTAGATTGTAATGTCTGCAGAAAGATGACAGACATTATTGCTAGTGTGCAGATTTTATCCTTATTGTCAGTCATTCTGAAATGAACTTTAATGTGTTCCAGGAGTGTCTCTGCAGCAGAATAACAATATCTGTTGATAGGATTTCTTTTTAGCTCTATTGTAAATTGCTGATTCATAGTTTTGAAGCAGAACAACTAACTGGTAGGTTTGTTTGGGGGGGGCGGGGGGGGGGGAAGAAAAAAAAGGACGGACTGTTTCTGTAATAATATTGACATTTAGGAATTCAGGCATACTGTATAATTTCTTGCTTGATGTATTACATCATTGACTTTTTTTTACAAAATACTGTTAAAAAGAAAGGTAACAGATTAAAATAATACCACTGTATTCTGTGTTTCATAATAACCGCATAATGTCTTGTCAAAACATCAATAGAGCTTTCAATAGCTTTTGCAGGTCCACTGAAACATTAACGAACCATTTACAAAGAAAACAAGCTAAATTGTACAGTATAAGGTTATATGCTTACTGAGAAGCTCAGTAGCAGTGATTAAGAAATGTAATAAGAAGTAGAAAAATACAGCATACCTACACAATACTCTTAAACCAAAATCACTCTTTACTGATATTAACCACATTTAATATTATAAAATGTAAGTCGTGAGTTTAGAGAATAATAACAAAATGTCTGCTTTAAGTGGGGACTTCTTCAATAAGGAAGGACAGGAATAAAATAAAAAGAGCCATTTTCATTAGTTAATGACAGAATCACTGAGGCTATCGTGCTGTACCCATGAAAAAAAAATATTGTGGAACGTACCAGGTGGGGTAGCGCATAGCAAAACAAGCATTTCCAATACTAAAACCACTGTACTGCACAAAGTGTTGGTAAGATCCTGTTTGGAATATTGTATACAATTTTGGACATCTTTATTCAAGAAAGATATGTTAAATGGGAGGAGGTCTGAGAAAGAATTAGTAAAATCAGGGAAATGGAAAACCTGCCTTACAAGACAGAACTGGACAGTTGTATCCTGCTAAGTAGGACAAATGCTGAGATGAGATCTGAAATAAATCCGAAGTTGTGACTGTTCTTTCCACAACCCATCACTTTCCTGAAAAGCAGTAAGGAGTGTTCACCACTGAGATTTCTTTTTGCATCCTGCCACTTGCCACTGTCGAATTCCAAACTGAATTTTCCTATCTGGTGGAATCCACACCCCATCTCTGAGGATCCTGAATGAGTTTTGAGAGCTTGAAGAGCTTGTCTGCAACCCGTCTTTTTTAAGCATATTCCTCCAGCAGTAGCAGTCCTTATCTGTCACATACAGCTAATATAAACACTAGATAAGGCAAGTTCATTCTAGTGAAAAAGAAAAGTATGATGAAATTGGAAGTAAAATTACAAAAGAAGGACAAGAAAACTGCTCCTAGTGTTAGACTGTAACTGACATCAATTCCTTGTTATTGACAGATGAGACTGAGAAGGCTAAAATGTAAACCTGTCTTCACTAAAAGGTCAACTGTGAACATGTGGCTAGAATAGTTAATATTAGGGGTAATATTAAAGAGGTAAGAGACAGGCCAGAATAGGAAAAGTAGTAGTAAATGATTATATAGATAAATTAAGGTTTTGGATTAGTTAGGTCTGATGAACTTCTGAACTGTCTGAAGGTTAAATAACAGGTTAAAACAATCACAAAACTTTTAAATTATGTTTGATAACTGATGGAGGACAGGTAAGGTACTGAAGAACTGCAATGTTGTATTTTTTTTTAGATAGACAAAGGTGTCTAGAAAATTATGTCAGCCTAACTCCAATGGCTGAAAACATCATGGAATAACTAATAACATGAACTCCTTGCAACCCTTCAACATAACAAAAAGACTGCAAAACCCAAGTCCTATCAAACCGATCAAGCTTCCTTCTATAGGAAAGCACATGATGGCAATGAAGGAGACACCTGACACTGTCTCTTTGATCATTCTTCTAAGCCTAAGGAAATGCTGTCATAATGAAGAAACTAGGGTGGCTGTTGGACAATCGCATCCAGAAAGCACGTGATCATGGCTCCTTTTGGAAGAGCGGGGTGCAATCAGTGCAATTTCAAAGATCTAACCTGAACCTGATTCCATTCAGTATTTTTATTAGTAATGTGGATGGTGGAATGGAGAACATATATGTTTAATTAGCCGATACCACAAACTAAGAAGGATTGTAACTTTAGAGGAAGAGAAAATAAGAATTCAAGATTATTTTAAACTAGGGAAATGGACTGAAAAAATAGCATTAAAATCAGTAGTGAAATACACTATATTTAGTCAAGAATAAGAAACTACAGGATTCAGTTCTTCAGGAAAGCACCTAGGGTTACAGAAGTACATGAGTTAACAATGGTGTTGCAAAATAGGGCAAGCATCACAGTTAGATATATAAGCAGAAGTAAAGCCCACAAGACATGTAAACTAATCATTCCTTACTCATCATTTGTATGGCCACAAGTTAATCCTTTGTGCAAAGTTTACTGTGCTCAGTGTTGTGCATCATAAAGAAGAAAAAAACAACAGCAATTGGAAAGAGTCCAGAGGAGAGAGTAATCAAGAGTGTAGAACATGTAACTTGCAAGGAAAGACTGAGCAAACTGTCTTCCTTAGCCTAAAGGTAAAAAGGCAGGAGGAGGGGAAGCTGTGATAATTATTTAACAATATAGTTATTTTTTTAGAACCAATTTACACTAATGCTTCTGAGGTAACATACAGGCTTTGAGGGGGAGCATATCTAAAGCTGTATTTGGCATCAATGCTGCAATTATCATTAGCAACTGAAGATGCATGTTAATTTAATTATTGTAAGCATGACTTAAAAAAGGCTATTCAAACCTCATTCTTAGTTTGGCCCCTGACTCTTGAAGGTTGTTCTGTCAGATGGACAGCATCAGCAGCAACCATATTGCCACTGAGTAGCACGGTACATGGAAGTTGGATGATATTCCTCCATTTAGTGATGGTAAAAAATACAAAGAAAATTAAGGCTATTCCTTCACTATAAAAGGTTTAGCACAGAAGCAGGTAAGTGATAGTCTCTGTTCAAACTTGCTAATAAATAAGCACGCACTTCTAAGTAGAACATTATGACATAGCTGAAAATGTCCACAGAATTTGGGCAATTGTTATTATTTTAAAAATTGTACTTTTCCCAATGACTCTTTACATTTACCTTATTTTTGGGATAAACACAAGGTGCCACTTTGAAAAAGACATGTGGCATTTCCTCCAGTGTGTCATTATCAACAACATGAAGTCTACAGGAAGGGATAGTGGTATACACCTTTGGCACTATAAGCATGTCTTCTGGAACAAGAAATATTTCTCTAAAAAAAAAAATTAAAATTATATTGAAATTATTTTCACAAATAAAATTATTTGTGTAACACAAAGTAAAAGTATACATTAGAATTTAAGGAAAGTAGACTTATGTCAATTATGTTTTTAAGGCAGGCTAGTGGAAAACCATAACGTAACAATACTACTTCCCCATAAGAGTTATATAGGGCTGTATGAAACTCACCTAAAAACCACAAACCACACATTTGGTGGCTGATCGGCATATGTTACAGCAAAGTCAGTGAAAGACATCTTACACCATTCATCTTCATAACAAGGCAACTTTTCAATTGACTTACAGTTTCTTTTAAACATTTCTCTGGAAGCAGAAAACAAGATAAATATTTAAATCTAATCAGGAGGGCACTTATATCTTGACTTTAACTTATGCTAATCATGAAGAACACTGCTTTGTGCATGAATGTAAAACAATGATATAAAATGTGTTACTAATGTTTCTCTAGTAGTTGTTCACTCTCAAAAAATAATAAATCAGGTAGGGATCAGCTCTTTTAGAGCTAATGGCCTGTAATGGCCAATACTTACATACAAATATTTCTATCAGTCAGCCTATCCATGAGTACAACTGCTTCTAATAGCCCCAAATGTTATGGCTTCTACAAAACTTCGTTGTTTTTGGTTTTTTTTTTTTTTTTTTTTTTTTAAGAAATGTCAGTAAGCGTAATTTCCGGATTTTTATATTAAGCTGTCATGTTAAAGCTGTGCCATCATTAGGAGATTAAAAAATCCTTTATTTCCTTTTAAAACTTTTTTGAACAATAAAGGAATAAAAGCAAAACCAAATAAATTAAAATGGGATGAAAGACATTTCTTTCACACAGGAAGGAACCTAAGACTGTAAATTCAGAAGTTATTTGTAAGCCAAATAAGCTCGCCGGTGATACAAAGTTCTGTGAAATTAGAGCTAACCTCACTGGCACCTGACACCATGAATTTTTATTTATTATATGCAGTATCAATAATTAATGTTCCTCTGGACAAAGGAATGTGAAGACCAGCATACAAAAGTCACTGTTATGTGAATGGTTGTCGGGTGAAGGGCAGAAGAAAGATAACGGGTCTCACTCCATCTTTTGGCTCCTTCCAGTGATTTTATCTGGAGATTATGAGTGAAAATATGCCTACATAAAGGTGAAGGAAAGGATATCCTTTCCCTGCCACTCCCTCTGTCTTGCGTTATTCTTTAACTACCTGCTATCTGGTATATCTTTTTTGCTATCTTTTAATTGCTCTAATTTAAAATTTGGTTTATGTAAAAGGGATAGTCTAAAGAAACCTCACAACATCCATTTTCGGTGATAGCTGTCTTCTTTTCTGTGTCAAATACGAATGTGTTCAAGTTGTTCAACTGCAAAAGTTTTATCCACAAAATTTGGACAATGCTACTCTGATGTTCTGTTATTCCTATATAGTAAATGGAATTACAGAAACAATCTCTACATTCATGTTTTTAGCAATGATAATGGCTGACCTTGACATTTAATTAAGTTGGAGTCACAGAGTGGATGCAAATTTTGCTGGAAGTAATTTAAAGCATAACAGTCTGAAATCTTAGACCATGAAGCTTTGCAAAGGTTCCTTCCACCACTGATAAACAGCACACACACGGACAGAAAAAGGCCCTCAGAAACCTCAAATTCTTAATTCACTGAAAATTATAGTAGGGACAAACATAGATGAGCTTACATGAGATGTATAATGAGAAACAGGTGGCAAGCCTAGCACAAAATGAGAGGTTTTAGGGCATTTTAGACTGGTGTTTGTGTTGTAAAATGGTACTGCTTCTGGCCTCCAGTAAGTCTGGGGTTAGAAAACGGGAAAACATTTACACTAATACTGAACTTCCAAAATTCCTGCATGTTACTTTATTGGCCAAGGTGCTAGCTTGTTATATTAAATGCAAGTCTGTCAGCTGTTAAAAAAAATTAAACAAAATCACATGCTGATCCCATCAACATACAAAGGTTTTACAGGATTAGAAACACTAAAAAGTGAAATAAAATTATACCCCATATGAGCGTTCCTCAAATTGCTGGTTATAAGGAGTGAGGATTTATACCCACAGCCAGTAATTATTGCCAGTTCTCACTCCTCATCCCTGGCAGAACTGATCTACTGCTAGATCAGTTGTGTGAACACTTGCAGACAGATTTTTGAAGGACTTAATGAAAATATGTGATCCCCAAAGAGTGTCATGCTTGCAAATGACTTAAGGAACACTGTTGAAATTAGAGTAGCTATCTTTGCAAAAGCTGTAATTAAATACCAGGGAAAGCATCTACCTAGAAATACATCTACTTTCCTTCAAGAAAGTGCTACAAACAAATCCTCTGATGATATAAACTGTGGTACGATTAAATAGCATACCTATCTTGTTTCTAATGTCAACCAGGATTCCTTAACAGATAGCATGAATCAACATGCTTCTTTAAATCAACTGGTTAGCTGTTTAACTAAGTAGTCAGTATCAGATTTATACTTATGAAACAGCCTACAGGATATCAAAAAATTAAATACAGGAGAAAGGTAATATTCTAGCTCAAGATGTAGGAAAAAACCTGTAATACACATACCTAAAAATCAGATTTGCTATAGTTTTACTCATGTAGGGTACACAGAATAAAGCATAGCATATCTTCACTAAAAACATCTCATCCCTTCCACACAGTTTTGTAATTTTAAAACTAGTAATGCTCTTACCATATTTATTTTGTGAACCAGCAATTTATGGCAATTCTATGGTACTGCCTGCAATAAAATAGTTTATAACATGATTACCTTAACAGCATCACAGCACACTGTTCAAAATTTAACTCAATTGCAGTCCACAATTTTTGCAAGGTTTCTTTGACATTAGCATTTTCTTTAGTACCTGGAAATAATAAAATAAGTTAGAAAATATAACATCTAACTTTTGTATTGTTCTAAATATACACCTGCCAAATACTTGTGAAAAATGCCACTCGCACAAGTAAATTGTCTTAGGAATCACTAGTTTTTATTTGGAATTTTACAGAAGTCTCACTGAGCTGAAAACTAATTTCTCCTTTGACAGAGGAAATTCCCTTCATCATCACCTTTGTAATTTTCAGCACTCCTACAACTGCAAAAATTATGTGATCAATATTTTCCCTGATTTACAGTTTTTTCATTGTAACATGTTGTAGTGATATGAGGTGATCTCTGTCCTCAGAGAACACGCTATTTAGCTCCCAGCAGCTTTTATTTGCAGATACTATGAAGGGGTAGGTATGTGCCTAGGCAATCTGTGTAGCTAAAGAGAAAAGAACTGGGCAGCTCCAGCAGGTAATACATCCCACCCATGTTTGATACCTCTCAGATGACAGGATGTGTTGTCATCTAAGGTGTCTACTTCTATCCACAGAATACAGATGAAGACTAGGCAACTAGTTTAGGCCTGTTGTCTAACTTTTCAAGACTAAAGTTAGGTGAAATCCTTCTTTATTGCATAAGCAATTAGTGATAGAAATGGAGGGGGAAAACTAAAAAAAAAAAGAGGGGGAGGAGTAATAACACTTCACTGTAATGACAAGTAAGAGAGAAAAAATTATAGGTAATGGGGGAAAGGAGGAGAAGAATAGTATGACTGAAATAAAACCCCCACAGTAAAGCACTGTAAAGATAATATCAGAATTAAAGGTAACAGAGTATTGATAAATCAGAAGAAGTTAAGACAGACATTATAGACAATGGAAGAAAAGAGTTGGAACACCCACATAGTGCTCAAAAGACAAAAATCTAAAATCTAAAATTCAAAAGAACAGCTTCTGGTCTCTGAGATTTGTAGGAATTAATACTACTAGTGAAAGTTTATGGAAATTCCTAATTTACATGGCACTTCATAAAACAAAAATAAAAAGGGCACTAGACTACTTAGTAGGAAAGCTTAAGCAAGACTGGGCTACAGGGTGATGGTTTGGGAGAGAGGCAGCACCAGATTTACTGATGAGGAGATGAAGGTACAAAAGATAGCTTGAAGAGATCATCTGGTGCAGGTAAATACATAGTCGAAAGAACCCCAGCAATGATGGTAATTCAAGAAGAAGCTTCCAGCAGAATGGGGATGACTTACTAAAGAGGGAATGTATATCTCACAATGGAGCAGCTTTCTTTGTCATGATCCTCAGGCATTCACATACTGTGAGGCTAGAAGGAATCATTGTGATCTAACTTTCTGTGTAACTGTCCTGTTAACATATTAATTGCTATTTCATCATATATAAATGACTAATCCTTTTTGAATTTGATGAGTATCTGTTTGATTTTCAGTAGTACAACACAAATCTTGGTTTATTCCAATAAATACCTTATCCTTTTAAAAAGAAATGTCATGTTTTCTAGTTTGAATGTGTCTGGATTCAACTCACAATCTTTGAATCTCAGACTAAAGACCTTCTTGTTAACCCTTCAGATCTCAGACTAAAGACCTTGTTGCTATCAAATTCCTTTTCTCATATGGGTACTTACAGATTATAGTGAAGTCATTCTTAATCTTCTCTTTCTTAAAATACAAACTAACAGCCTGCAAGTACAAGGCCCTTCTTTAATCCTGATCCTTACAACTCYACCCAGAATTTCTCAGTTGTTACCTATCTTTCTTCTTGGACTGTGCACACTGCACTTGGACACAATATTCCAGCTAACAGAATTGCCGAATAGGAAATGTAACACAAGTCTTCAACTGCTATGTAAGATTCCTCTATTTATATACATAAGAATGAAGGATAGTATCAGCACAGTATCTTTTGAGCACAGTATCAGCCTTTGATGCTGCGTTCTGCTGATTATCCATTATGATGCTTAGGTTCTCGTATGGACTTCCCTTACCTTTCCAGAAAAAAAAAAAAACATTTAGCCCAGCTCTAAGCTAAACCTACATTAATGTAAATTCTGGTTTAATATCTAAGAAAATCTTGGGGGGGTGTCTTTCCTCTACTTTTTAGTACCATATGTGCTAATTGAGTGGTTAGGTTGAGCACTATTCTTAGTTTTACAAGAGATCAGAGATTCAACTATAACGTTCTATTGCATTTCAGTTCATTTTAACTAGATAGTAACAAAATCTTTACAGTAAATATTTGAATAAGGTGAAGTATGAAACATTTTTTAAAAGGTATTTTTAAAGGACACACCCGGTTTTCTGCTGTTCAGTACTTTCCTAACATAGGTCCCTCTCCAGATGGCTTGAAGTTTAAGTGCTGCTGCTGCTTCTTCAGAAGTGGGAGTTCGGTTCTGCCAACTACTAAGGGAATTCTTCTCACAAGTCTCTGAAAGAAGGAGACAAGAATGAGCAACATCAATAAAGCTGGAAGTCCTGTAGCTGCTTGCAATGAGGTTAAAAAGAAAAAAACCAAACACAAAACAACAAGAGCGCTGTATTACAGAAACAGAGTGGTTTCTGCATAAAACTTCCATTTATGACAAAAATATCACTCTTAAAATTTTGCTCTTATCATGATAAAATTAGACAAAATATACTGTGTAATTACACAAAGTCAGAATGCAACTACTGTGCTAATTCCAAATACCAAATCATTGAATTCTTACTTCTCTTTATGGACAGCTATTGCAGTGCATTTTTTAAAATCAAGTCTCCTAATGTAATTTCAAAATATCCTTCCGAACATGAACCAACAGGATTTGATACTTTAAAGCCTGACTCTGAATACAGCTTAGAAGAGCTTCACAAGATTTTAAGTGCTTCTGTCTCTCAATCTGATCATTTTATTAAGTAATAATTTAAACACCAATGTTGTTCAAAATATTGTATTCAACCTTCGCTAAGGAGCCATGAAGTAAGGATAACATCTATGATAAAGCCAGAGTTCATTTATCTGACTGTGACTTTCTGTTACCAAGGAGTTTTGGAGCGGAACAGAAATTAGTAGGTTCTGACAGGTTAGTAATGAGCTCTTTGAAGGCATCCTTGCCTAGAATTAGCATCATGGGAGCCATCAGCACCAGGGTTTAGGGGGAGGGTGTGGGGAGCAGCACTACAAGGAGCCAGTRCCAGGGGGCCAGTTTGGAACTGCACAGATACAGAACAAGTGCTGTGAGACAGCGTGAGAGGAAGTGCTCCAAAAGGAAGTACCAACAAACAAAAAGGAGGAGAAAAGAGAGAAATCTGCTTGAAAAATGCAGACAACGTTGCAGACAAATGAACTAGCTTAAGAAAAGATACTGCTTTCATCAGCCAGGAGACCACACATTTCAATCTAATCTCTTTTATTGAATATTGTTAAATGTGGCTGTGTTCCCAACCATCATTCCTCATTATTGTCTCATTTCCAAACCCCAGAAAGCCTCTTTAATACTTAGTGACTCTGAAAGGTTACACAAGCCCACTTCAACAGACAACAGATTAGAACTCAACAATATGAATGGCACAACCACTTTTATAAAACAGAAGCATATAATCACAGAATAATATAGGCTGGAGGGGACCACTGAAGGTCATCTGGTCCAATCCCACATCTGAACCAGGATCTACAGGTTGCTCATGGTCTTGAGTAAATCTCCAGTCCATTTTTTAATATCTCCAGGGATGGAGACTGCACAACCTCGCTGGACAATCTCTTCCAATTTTTTATTAGCCTCATGGTGAAAAATGTTTTCCTAATATCCAACTGGAATTTAACATGGTCTAAGATGTGTCCTGTCACTGTGCATCTCTGAAAAGGGTCTGGCTCTTATCTTCTCCCATTTATTCATCAAAGTAACACATATTTCGAAATGAATTTGTCCCATCTACAAGCTTGTCTATTTTATAATTAAATAACCCAGTGGCCTTTTGACCCCACTAATCATTGTTTTCAAGGAAAGGAAACAGATTTCTATTTTCAGCAGGTGTTTAGCTCAGAAGAATGGCCTCTCCTGCAGAGCCCATATGAGGCAAAATAATATATTATAAAGTAAGTAAAAGTTGTATACTTTTTGTATGAACACAGTTAGACGGACTGACTTAACAAGTAAGGAGACCCTAACACTGAACCTGAATCAATAATACATAAAAGTGTGACTACATCTAATGTTACTCCTGGTTCATCTAAGCATCTCTTGTTATTGTTGCTTCTTAATCAGTAATCAAGTAATGGACAACTTCCCCAAGAAAGTGCCCAACTGGTGCATGACGGTGCCACCTGCACTTGGTTTCAGAGAGGTAAGCAAGCAGTTTAGTAGTGGCAGGTTGTATGTCGCTGCCAATAGGCTTTTCTCTTAAGTCATATGAGAACATTGTAATAGGTGCAGAAAATGAATACTGTATAAAGAGATTACATAGTGGCACAGTGAGTCAGATTAGCTTGCTGAATGAACAATTTTTTAATTTTTTTCCTTTGGCTTAGCTTCCTGCTAAATCAGCAAGCTGAACTGATTTCCTAGCATCTGTGCAACTGCTCATGGTGGGAGTATGTGTTCTGGGATGAGAAGGGGAGAAGGACAGGACTTTACTAGTAGCATTTAGTGAAGCTGCACCTTAAGGTCTAAAAAGATCAGAACGTGATCTGCATTTAATCAATGGCTTATATTGTATTTCAGTATTTGTATTGCYGGCAACAACACTCATAATATCCAGAGAACTGTGAATTGCCTATAAACAGACTCTTAGGCTYCAGAAGTGACTAAAATTGACTTAGATATCATGATTCTAATTTTTTCTTAATATTGGGTTATGTTTCTGCCAACTTAGCAGGCTAAATCAGCCTAGCATAAGCCTTGATCAGTGGTGGAGCTGCAGGAAGGTGTGGGGATAGTACTGCAACAGCCTGCAGTTACACTGGTTTAAGCTGCTGTGGAACCTCAGCTTCAGCTTCATTTGGGAGGGAGAGTATTTATAGCCGTGGTCAGCAATTACAGCCGAGTCTTACTCTTCTACTGTAGAGGAGTTTATTCAAAGACAGAGGAACTGAAAGGGCTTGCATTTTCCAAAAGCTGAAAATCATAGTGCCATAAGCACTTATAACAGCATTTATGTTTTCGTATACTGCTATTGATTACAGAACTGTTCACCTGTACCACTTCAGATCTAGCCCAATAGATGTTTCCCATCTGCGTGGCTGTTATATGAGACCAGGCTGATGAGTTCAAATTCCACCTCACCTGTCACTGARCCAAGACCTCATTATCCCCATTACTCCCTCAGAACAGAGCTGTGAAATGCTGATAAGGGAATACACATAGAGCGTTGGCTTGGTGTTGCCCTATGAAGAAACTGATAAGTTTATCCACTGGGGATGTCAAGTGGACTCCATAACTAGAAATAAAGACCTATGTCACTAGAAATAATAAATTTAATTTGTGAGGCTAAAGAATATATGGATATACAGTCACTTAGTTAAATGTTAAATTGTTTCTGAATATACAAATACAATAATTCAGATGCAGTGTCATACACAGAAATGAATTCTATTCACAGAAACTGTCAGAAGTTACCCCAGATCAGGCTGAAAACTGGGAATGCTTAATGTTTTGTGAAATTATACATTCCTAAAGATTTAATTTCTTTTTTGTTCTAACCTTTTAATACAATGTCATAAGAACAAAAATATTCTTCTTTGTAACATACAAGTCAAAATAATGAAATCAAAATTAAATATTCTGATCTTTAAAGGCTTTTTTGACTTAACGCTTCTTAATATTTTGTCTTATAAACAGAGAAGTATGTTACTGTGAAATGCTTTAAATCAACCAGTATTAACTAGTGGATGCTTCAAATTTGACATTACGATTAAAAACCGATTTGTCAAAAATTTCTGACATGCTTTACTGGTTAATCAGAAGATACCCTGCTAATAATAAAATGGAAGTTCTCAAAGCAGCCTAGCAAGACTTTGTTCACCACAAAATCAGCTGCAGTCTTCTTGTAACAGTGTGGATGCATCTACTGTAGGCAGTGTAACATAACGCTTTTTTTGAAAAAGGTCTATTTTGCATATACTGGAGAGGCACTTTACATATTCAACCAAATAATGGCGAACTTTCCCTCACCCCTTACTGGAACTCAAGTTCAAATCCAAAGTGCAAGAAGAAACAAATGTCCAGAATTATCTCTCCAGTCACACAGCACAACTGTATGATCACTGCTCTTAACCTATGTTTCTGGAGGAAAGAGAAGCTTGTTCTGGAAGAGAACAGGGCAGGAACAGGACTTCTCAAATATGGTTTACACAGATAAGATAAGCTTGTAGCTAACCGCTTGACTTCTAGATAAGATAAAATTTCAGACCAGAAGGTTTTAACAGAACTGCACACAAAAGGCACTCTACTTCCAACTTCAGAGTTGGAATTTATCCATGAGAAAGAAATGTACCCTTTGAATTGTGCCTAAATGACTGCCAAGCATCTGAGACTCGGCTTGGAAATCAGTGCCACAGACCTCCAGTGAGTTCATGAACTGAGTTGGCTCACTATTGGGGCCAATGAAACCAGGACAAGGTAAACAGAGGAAATGTGCAACAGAGAGCAGGCATGCAGTATTGAGCTGTCAAGACCGTCTCCCCTCATCTTGTGTAACATCATCCTGATATGCTTCCTTTCCCAGGAAGCATCACATACCTCTGTAAATGCAGCATCTCATGACTGCCCAAATCATCTCATGACTGTTCTGCAGGGTCCCTTTATCTACTCTCTTCCCAGAARACCACAGAAGAGCCATGCCATGCAGAAGCACTCAGCTTCAGAAACTTCCATCTTTTTGTCATATATTCACATGGCATGGTCCTCCACTTGTTTCTTGTGGCTCCTCTGCCAGTTGCTCCATGGGGATGGATGGTATTTGGCAGACAAATGAATGTCACTAGATCATTTTCAGGATGGCTTCTCAGAAACCTTACCAGGCATGACTGCTAACTGCAGTACATCATAATATCCTTGCCCTCAGTAAATCTTGAGATGAATTCAGCACACAGTACAGAATGAATATGCTAATATAAAATGGAGATGGCATTTTAAAAAAACAACTCAGATTTGACCTGATCTACTCKCAGACACAGACAACAAAAAGATTTCATTCATCTGCTATGGTAGTTTACACTGATGACTGTTAGGTTCCAAGGGGTTATAACTCAAGTCTTGACAAGATCTGAGCAACTAACCTGACAATGCAGCAGTGCTAATGTGGGCCAGGCAAATCAGGTGATGACAGTCCTTCTAGGCCTTCCTACAATGCATTTCTCACCTGTTTTTTCCTGCTATCTACCTATTTTTTCCTCACACTTCACTTGATTTATGCATTTTTGAATGCAGCTGTCTCCATTTCTTTAGAGTTCTGGGATGGAACCTGAACAAAAGCATGCATTTATTCCAATGCAACCTTTATTAAGCAGGGCAAAATGTATATCCAAGGTCAATAAAGCCAAAGGGAAACAATTCACCTTCCAGTCCGATAAGAATCTTTTGTAATTTAAATCTGGAAAAGCAACTAAATTAAAAAGATATATTGGACACTGGYGGAAATCAAACTGAAACAGAACTTTCCTCCTCCATACATTTATTCCACTTTTTTGATTCTCCCCCCAAATCCTAAAAAATATTCTGCCATAGTGGATCTCATAATTCAGTACTATATATGAGGTCTTTGCTACAACCTGTCAACTGTGCTAATTATTCAAATCTAATTAAAAAATGTCTTCTCTTCTATTGCTGACAAGTATTTAAGTTTTTTTGGGGAATACAGAAATCAGTAGCACAGTCATCTTGAAAAATGTGACAGGTGTTGTGACTTCAAGTGGCATGACAAATGTCAATATGCTGACCCTTATAACTTATACTCTTGCCATAGGACATAATTCTGTGAAAAATACAATGAGTTATTCAGTCATTCTGGCTGATCCTTCATCTCTGATGTCTCACAGAAGAACAACCTTCAGAAGAGAGGAGATTTGGAGGAAAGTCCCCATTAAAGAGTGAGAGACAAGTATATGTGCTTTCTTAAAGAACAAGAGTACTACATCATTTTGTCAGTAAAGGTATTTGTGCAAATTTTAATGAAGTTTGTTTATACCAATTTTCCGAAATAAACTGACTAATGAAAGGAAGTTAATATCATTTTGATTGACCAAGGAGAAAGACTTTATACTCTAAGTTCATAATAGCAGAAGGAAAAGCTAAGTCACCCTGAAAGAATGGCCTTCAAATGGTGATGATGTATCTTCCTGCCAATTTTTCAGATAAATTGTTTTTCTGTCTTAATATGAAACCATATACATAAAGCTTCTATTAATAAATTAAATACCAATATTAATAGATTAAAAAGTTACATAGACTGCAAGGTAAGTCTCTTAAAATGGAAAAGAGCCATATATTTGGTTGCCAGGCAAACTTAATTCTAACTGCTTATGCCTCCAGCCTGCATACAAAATGACGCAAAGAATCTGCAGGAAAAGAATTATACCTGCTTGTAATAAATCCGTTTGCCTTCCAATGGCTCCTCCCACAGTACCTTCAGGTATCCAGCATACCCTAATCACAGGCTGGAGAAGAGGTGGATGGTGCTGTAGCTAGTTCCCCACTACATGTGTGTGATTAGCCAGCCAACACGATAAATTTGCCAAATAATAGGCTTAAAAAACAAGCAAGCAAGCAAGCAAACAAAAACCAAAATACCACACCCCCCCCAAACAAACAAACAAAAACCCAACCCATCACCAAGAAATAGTTGAACTTTCAATGAAGGTACTAACTTGAGTCTTCCTTCACTCTCATTTCGTGAACAATGTATGCATTTAAGGTCTTTTCAGCTGGTAATTTGAACAAGAGCCATGATCTGCAGTACATCAGGTAAAAAAAGAAACTGTAGATGCTTGTTAATGCTTGTCAATACTGACAAAGGCAAGTCAAGGACGACAAAGGACAATTTTATAAATTTTATAAATTAACAAAACATGAACAGACTTTCTGGAACAAAGAAAAGGATCATTTCTATTCTGAGATGAGTTTCAGACGTGCTGTCAACAGCAGAAGGCTTAGGCATTTCATAAGAAATGAACCATGCTTACTTAGGCAAGAAAACGCAAGATTAGTAGAGTTGGCTTCCTTCAAAATAAGAATGGGCAGATATATTTGAAGTGATTAGCCATACCAGTACAGTACCTGAAGACACAGTGTCATCCTCAGAAACCTCAGTGTCTTTAAAATCCAAAGTGAAGGACCTGAAGGCAAATTTATAGCTGCAAGGTGCCTTCTTGCCTAATACATATTTGATCAAATACCAAAATGCACTATTGAAAACCTAAAATCAAAAAGAGGAAAAGCATTCAAAGAACAATTCATTTTCAAAAGCTGATTTATATTGATTCTCATTATTGTTTCAAAAACTGTTTAGCCCTTTTCTTTTTTCATGTAAAAATGAAGTCTTTAACTTCCTCTAACAAATACAGTATCTGAAAATTAGTCCCAACTGTAGGACTACAATGCCTCAAGCCAACAATCAAGAGAAAACCTGTTTCATGCCTGATTTCTTAAACACAGGACTGATTCTACAGCATAAGTTTTTATCACCCAAAAATATCTTAGTAGTTTATGTGAAGTGAGTTGATCGTCTCATACCAGAGGATAGAAGAACACATTACAATCACCATCATGACAACGGGCATTCCTACTAGAGGTTTTAGAACAGAGACCAACAATTGAACGGGCATGCTTACTGAATTAGGAGGTGGCACCACAAGGAAAAGTAGGAATATATTCATGGGCAAGAGGGGAAGATTTGGTGTCCTACTTGTATGACTAAACTGATGCCTCTATTTTTATTCTCGACAAATCRATGCACTTTAAAGAGCAGAAATCCAGTCTCTTTTTCCTTCTTCCAATAGATGGAAATTTTARAGTGTGTTTTTCAGAGCTTGTTTCATAATTTGAATTGAAGAACATAGTAATAACCTATTGGAAAAGACATAATTTTTCTCTTTCATTGTCCTTATTTTCAGATTTTTCTGCTTTCTGGAAACATTTTATCCTAAGTTATATATTTTAATATCAATAAACACTTCCTTTATTTTGAAAGATTTAAGACTGGTGAAGAAAGAATCTACTTTACTACATTCTTATGTTCAGAATAATTTTTCACTGTTTGTATTAAAGATAGATCATTTCCACATTTTCATTCTTAAATCACTGTTGGCTCAGTGTCTCTCGTTTATCTCATTTCTGGTTTTTTATTTCTTTACAACTATACACTGGTCTTCTTAGAGGGGGAGAGAGGAAGAGATATGTATGTTCATGCCTACTGAATTTTTCTTAAGGTCCCTAAGTTTTACACATATTTCATATGAGCATATACATTTAAAATTTGTATTTTCCATTCCAGAGAGGTCAAACCATTTTTTTCTGTTGGACTTGGCATGAAAATTACCTCTTTCATGAGTGGTGCACCTGGAATCGTTCTTTCTTAATTCTGTTGTTTTGCTGAATTTGAGCCTGGTGTCAAGCCCATGTATAAAAGCACTGGCTTAGGTGTTCTATTTTTTAATATCAGTGATTATAAAAATATTAATCCCTTTTTTCTATTCAGTCTTCTAAAATACACAGTCTAAACTGCATGAGCTTTCTAGTACTTTGATATAAGTAAGTGAATCTGGAATACATAAAGTATTGACTGTAGAAAAATCAAGTTATAGCAGTATTATCAACATTTGCATATACAAAAAAATTAGCATATGTTTTACATAACTTTTGTTGCAATCTTTTTATAATATTGAAAAGCTACAGTATAGAGATCTACAGAAAAGTGTAATGTTTTCATCATGTATCTAAAGACCCTTTAATTTATCACACACAGAGAGCAGAAAAGTTGAACAAGAATGTTGCAGTTTCAAAAAAACAAAGAAAAACAACTCAGAAATACTGTGAGTGGAAAAAACTCATTACTGTCTTCAGTAATACAAGCTGTAATCATGTTTTCCTGTGCCATCAACATTAGGCACAGAAAGGAATCATTCTGGCTTTTCTGCATTTCAGGTAGTGTCTTTTAAATCCAAAATTAAGTCATAAAATAAAAAAAGCTGATGCTTTCTGCCCCAAAGTGTGCTAAAGTAAACTGAAAAAATTAGAGACTCAAATTTAGAATATGCTACTCTGTGCATATTAAAATTTGTTCATATTAAGAGAAGATAATTATAGTACACAGTTGCAAGTTATGTCATTTGGGCTTACACTTAATAACGAATGCCACATTTGGAGCACTCAGGAGGTCCTTTTTAAAAGCATAGTCATTGGTTTGTAGAGGGTAACGACAATGTTAAGCCTTTATCCAGCTTCTGTAGCCTTTAGATATGTGTTTATTRAAATTGTTTGTTCACCTTGAAGTGTTCTTCAGCCATTCCAGTACCGTGGAGGCCAGGAGGACAATGAGTTAGTTCCAACTCCTTCAAGGCTTTAGAAAGTTCAGGCTTACTGCTGAAATTATTTATCACATTTCCAACAGCTTTCAGGATAGCTGTAGCCTGTTCTATAAACCGGTAGCTCTCCTGGAGAGAGCGAAGAAAAATAACCATTGTTAGAAAGATTGCTTTAGGAGTTTCTTTTGTTTTCTTTCTAGGCTGTGACAGCATACAAGCGTTTTTTCTGTGCTGAAGTACGAAACTTTTCCTAAGTCAAGTAATTGTTACTAATTTTATAAACTGTAACATCAGTTAGGTCTCTTCAAAAGCATACAAAATTTTCACTTATTTTAGCTATTGAAATAAAAATGTTACAACACTATAACAGGCAGCATAACATATATTTGTTAAGGATTTTATTTTTCCTGTATCATTAGTTTTAGAACATTTAATCAAAAATAAGATGCACATAGAAACTTTCTACTGCAGTGATAATAAGGCTCTTTTTAGCTGAAATGCACAGCGTCTCTTCTATTACAAAAGGACAGATGAGTATTTGTATCCCACTGAAAACAACGTCCAAATACATGCTGCCTAAAGCATCATCAATCTTTATCAGGATTTCTGTGCAAGATGTGGACACTTTCCTGCAAATGACACTCTGCAGAGAAATTGCTGTCTTAAAAAAAAAGTGCAGAGAAGACCCCAGGATATAATTCTGCTTTATTTTCTTCATGAGGAATAGCTTTTCATCCACAATCTGAAGACAAGGAGATAGTACAGCCACAAGACATTTTTAATGGCCCAACTTCTTCTATTTAAACTTCCTTGCTACAATAAGTGTAATAAACTTGCATAAGCTGCTTTAATGTCCTATTATTAGGACCCTGAATCTACACTGCTATATAAATTTGCTGTTACACTCACCTTTCAAAATATTTTGGCACAACTGCGCTCTAGAAGCTATACTCCCTCCCTCCCAGTGCCCATGACAAATATTTGGGCCTACTGCTTGCCAGAGAAATCTTGAAAATATGGATGGCAGTGATATCTGTCTGGATTGTAGGCAACGAAGAACAAAAGCTGTAGTAATTACTCCCCTGGGCCTCTTATCTCAGCTATGAAAAGTTGTTTGAATCAATTGTTCATTTTAGGTATAAAAGCTACTCTGGGACCCAGTGAGTAATATGTGATCTCATGGGACAAAACAAACTTTACTGATGTGACAGTTTATTTTACTACGCAGGTATTTTTGAATATTAATTAATATCTGTACGTGTATTTTATCACTTCTATCACATACCTCAAAAAGAGAGCTTATTCACTACCTCTGACACATGTATTTCAACAAGAGTATTTTTAACATTCTATTTTACAATGCTGTTCTACGTAAACCACAATACTACCCAATACTTACGTATTTATATAAGACAATTATTGCAATATCCCTCTCAGTGCCTGCTGTTTTGTAAAACATATTTCTTTTATGGACTTATCCATTTCATATTGAAATTAATATTATACCATTAAACATAATAACTCTAAATGAAGATCCAACAGTACTTCACTTTAAAACTAAATAATAGTCAGAAACACGTTTATGACAATGCTTTACTAGTTCTGGTTATGCATACCTTTTCAAGACCTGGCATCACAGTATCCTCTTCTCCAAAGACACATGGCACCATGCTACACAGATGAATATGGTGCCCAATGGGAGCACTTACTGTGAAGAGCAAAATGTGTCGCCTACATTCAAGAAAAAAAAATCCCAAAAGCACTTTTTCTTTTTTTAAATTACAGCAGTTCTTAAGCTTTTCCTTTCATACATTTGGCAAAAATGAAATCTATTCCTAGATATACTGGCTCTTCAAATCCTGCATTTCTATCTCCTTGCTTCTCAAGAACCCCCAAACATAGGTAGTAGGTGAAATCAGAGAAGTCACTATTATTTTATTTTTATTTTATTTGTTTAGGTTTTATTTTGGTTTTCTTCAGCAAAATAGGTAGTTTGACTATTGCAGATGGATACAAACCTGAAGTTTTTTTAGTCAGGATTATAGTTAGCTACACTTAAAAACATATTTGCTCTAGAAAGCTTAGAGAAGAAGTCAAGTGTTCTGGTCATACATTACTTAGATCATAATTTCCATGTTTGCATTGACAAAACCAGAAAAAATTAACAAATAATGATATCAGGCTAGATGAACACTACAGAGTGACCATTTTACGGAGCAACTGTGGGCCAAACTACTCAACCACAACCTCCTAAGGTGGCAAACAAGAGAAATTCATTATGTCTTATTGGGATACACTCATCTCAGCTCATTCTTGTTTGCCTGATAGTATCCTATAACAGATTCCAATCATAAAAGAAACCATTCCTAACTATAGTTGTACAACACAWGGGATTCATGCTCTTCTCTCCAGTCAACAATGTCCTACAGTCCTACTGAAATACTTGAGGAGCTTGCTGATGTCAAATGGTGAAGCTTCGTGGTCTTATATCACTGTCAGAATGACATTTAGCTGGAGAAGTTCATCCAGGCCACAGCTTCAAAGTGTTAACCAGAGATCCAGCGGTGAGAGTAAGAAAGGAGAGTTACTCCCCYCCACACACTCTCACACTTTTTTAATTGCATCTTCTTGTGAGTGAAATTTGAAATGTCCCCTGGCCACCAACAGACAGAGGAAGAAAGYGCCTTCCTGGCTTAGCAAGTCATTTCTCATTTGGAATGAAATGCAGGAGCAGTCAATAAGCCCATTTGTCTCCCACACCTGCTGTAAATTAAAGCTTCCTGAAAGCCTGCTGGCTCTGCCTGAAGTAGAGGGAATCAAAGGTGAGAAGCTTATCAATTTGAGCTGCCTGTATCTCTGGTAGCTTTGAAATTTGCAGGTGCAAGAAGATACACATTTTTGGCTTCCATACAGGACAGAGATACACAAATTTTGGAAACTACACTAAGAATGTGGTGGCAGAACTAACCTATAAACATAACAATAACTTTTCAATTTTTAGTCTGAATCAAAACAAACTATTAAAGATCTTTGATTTAATATCAATGTGCTAATGTTGTGGTATTTTCTTTCTATGCCTATTTATTTGAAACCTTACTTGATTTTTTTAAAATACATTTTTTCTCATCTCTTTGAGATTAAACTGGTGATTCTCTATTTTTGGAAAAGTAGAAGGCCTCAATGAATTAGTCAGCAACTTTATGCTTACAGCAAAATATGAAGACGTCATCTTCCTTGTTTCACTGGAAGCATTTTCAGAAACTAACAAATACCAAAGGCTGTTGCCTTTTATCTATTTATTTATTTAAACAATCAAGCAATGCTCTACACTGAATATCTAGAGTTACATGCAAAGAGAAATAAATCATATTAAACACTATGTAAGTGTGAAGTAAGATGTGGAAGGCTTCATGGATAACCTCAGAATTTCTCCTGTCATGTTTCATAAATCCCGTTTCAAGAAAAGCTACAAAACCTCCTGTGGTATCATCATTCTTTTACAGTTCCATTAAAAAACCCAATTCTTTCATTTTTGTTGGTAGATCAGGAAACATCTCAAAATCATTCTAGTTAGAAACACTTTTAAGTAGGACTTTGTATTCTAGTTTATTTTTTAGAAAGTCAGTGTGATTTTTCTTGCTAAATGCTCTTAAATATGAGTAAAGAATTCAAAATCTTTATAAAGGTTTTGGTAATTATTTTAAATTCATAGCAATTTTGCAGTCTTACCACATCCCAGCGATCAACCAGTTTGATATTCCAAAAACTTATGTTTTAGGAAATAAACTCTTAGTTACTGTGTAAAGTAAAAGATCATCTCAAGCCTTAAGACTAAAGCATTAGGACAGAAATGAAGCCTTGTACATACCCAACAGGAAGATTTAACACAGTAGCTTTGGTTGCAGATGTATGCATCTTTAACACAAGTTGTCCAGGAGTCACACATTTCCAAGAGAAATGTTCAACCATCAGCACACCCTTTGAAATACTAGAACATTCTYGTTTAGTACCTAGAGTAAGAAAGGAAAAAAAACCCACAATTGGGGGTGGGGGGAGGAATAACAGTAAAATGAAGACAAATACACTTATGCAGAATCTGTATCTACTTCGCAGTCACTGAAGTCATCATTTACGCTTTGATAACTCAGAGGAAAGAGCCAGTCATTTAAAATGCATAGGTGGTACAGAATATGGTTTATTTGTATCTATCTAAACTAGATCTAATCATGTCTGATTAACTTAAGCTGATTGTCATAACATGCATTAGCTTTTCTGAATGCCATTCTATGACTTCCATAAAATACAAGTGATTTTTATTTAAACCATCCAAGCTGTTGGATCTTCAAATAAGCCAGCTGTAAATATACTTCAGAGCTTACAGTGCACGAGTTTAAAAATCACTTCAGAAATAAACTTTGATCGTATTGCTGATTTTACTGCATTTYGATCAGCTAAGGCATAAAGTAGCTTGCAAGAATGGAATTTGTAGAAAAAAAAACCCTAAGAAACACAAGGAAATCCATACCAGAAATATATTGATGWAAAGCTTGCAGCAAATCGTAATAAACAGTAAAGGGAGGGATCCTTTCAAGAAAATATTCATCATCAACATTAAATAACAAGAAAGTATTGCTTGAATATTAGTGTATTTCCTAGAATCAATTTGACTAATGCTAAACTCTCAAACTGTGCCAAAATACACCACAGCCAAACACAACAGCACAGACATATTCAAGTATGGGTAAACACAACATTAACATGTACTTTTCTCTGTTGGCCTTACCTCCAGTATCATCCCAGCGTACTAATGCAGAAAAGCTAACCAGGATTTCAATGGGCATCAGACTGTCCACAAGTAAATAATAGAAGACTTGGTCATCAGTAGACTGCATAGAAAAACAGATGTTTGTTCATTTTTCATTTTCATTGAATGCTGTCCATCTGGGCTTATACAAAGTATGACTAAGATTTTGGATATTGTGACCCTAGATATGGTAGGGGAAATAATTACCTGTCACTACTTCTTCCAAATGAAAGTATAAAACTAGAGCTGGAACAGGATATTCAAGTGTGTTGAATAACCTTCTGATAATATGGACTAATGGCAGGTTTAAAGAAATACTGTAATTTCAGTGCAACTAAGAGGCATTTCTAATCCCTGCAACAGAATCTTGTAAGTTGCTAAAGGACTTAGCATGTAAAGAGAAAATGGAGGGCTACGCTATACAGACTCCTGATTTGGGTTTTAGGTGACAGGTGAAGATGAAGGAGAATTGAAGGGCAGATTATGCAGCTGAATCATCATTAAATTTAATTTAGTCTCTAAATTGTTATAAGGTAGATTTAAATCAAGATAAAGAGAGGATGGAGATCTGATTCACTGTAATATATACTCTCACTACCAACTTTCATGATTTACATACTCAATTTTTTTTATTATTGTGCAATAGCATTCCGTAACATTTTTTTCTTGTCTAAAACACAGTGAAATACTTCTGGATATTTGCTAGCAAACATTATCTTTGTATTGACTATAGTAATTGTAAGGCATTATTATTTTTTCAGTAATAGCAGTTCTATGTGATCTACCAATGTCATTTAGGATATATGTATTATCTAATTATGTAAGACTTTAACAAAAATATAAAAAAGCGCATAAAAACTCAATACAGTCATATACCTTAAAATCCATCTTCTGGTAGTTATAAGCATATGTATGTGGCTTGTGGAAAACATACAGGTTCCTAGGGAGAAAATAAAATAAAAATACATGTAGGAAAATAGTCTTAGTATAAATGATATATTTCAGGTAAATGTCTATTTCATAGCATAAGATACTAATTTTACTTTCATAAATCAGACTCCCAGCCATTTCTCAAAAATGGTTCAACATTTTTAGTATCATAAAAAGTGAATACAATTCATCTCCAGAGAAAGCAGCTGACATTAATTTCTACCTTTGTTGCACTTCTACAGTTTTTCCTTTGGAGGTCAGGCCACTAATTTGTCCAATTTGAATCTATAAATGGTAATAAGCTAATATTGCTCTAAAACTTCCATGCCTACCTGAAAATTACTCTAATAAAGTTATCTATAAAGTCTCACTGTAAGGAAGAACTATTTTGTATAGTTTATTAATGTGCTTTTTCAATTCTGTGGTGTTTGCACACCTTCAAAAAGCTACTTAGTTCCTGACAATTTTTTCTGACCTTGATTTAGGGCAACATAAATGACTTCAGCTTTAATTGAGGATGGAATCAGATGCGAAGTTCAATGTTTTATGTAAAAGAAATGTTTTGATTACTCACTGGGATCCTGATCCATTGCTGACATATCAATTCCTACAATGACTAAAATTTTCCTCATTTCTCAAAGTTAATATGAAGTCTGAACATTCATCTTATTTTCACTGTATCTGAGATATAGGCATGTCAGAAAAGGAAATGCTTTCAACAGAACTGACTGGTAAAATGAAAATCCTAGGTGCTTAATTTCTTCAGAGTGATAACTTCTTCAAGGACCAATTAAGATGCTTTGTTAACACCTACTTTATCAGTTCACTGTGAAAATAAGTAAGTTCTCACCCGCTTAGGGACAGGAATAAGAAACTGACAAATGCTCTATAGATTAATTAATATTACAGTGGTCTACAAAAGGGCAACAGTACTTTAACGTTTGGCTAACAAGTTAAAAACTTCGTATTTTACATTCTCTGTGTATGACACTGTGAGCAAGACTTTGAAAGGAAAGGAAATTACTTTGCTTGTGATGCTTTTTTCTGAAGGCCATATCTTCCTGGACCTGGGGCTCCCTAAAATTAGACAGGCAAACCTTAACAAGGTCTGAAGTGATCTATGATCTTTTATTCCTAAAGTTCCTGTAGTGCTGCTGGTATAAAAGTTATACATTCTGCCTCAGAGAGGGAGCAGAGTTTAATATCTGCTCAAGAAAACATTCATTTATGAAAATAAAAGCTTCACAAAGAAATCTCAGTTACAAATTCAAATGAAAAAAAAAAACCCCTGGGTGAATTTTCTCTGATATAATTACTCCCCTCAGCAATGTCAGATTCTCTAAAGGATCTATAGTGTACCAGGCTTCTTAAATCTGAAAGACAGAAGCTAAAGATATTATGCTACAATTACACTAGCTTTTTTATGTTTGCAGAGGTATAAATGCCTTGGAATTATATTGAAAAGGGAGGGAAGGAAAGCACCTAGTTGACCAAACTGAGCTATGTTGATGGCAACAGAAGATTTCAACAACTTTTTTTGCCTTAGAATTGTGTTGTTCAGATGCAGACTGTGTTTGCCCAGTGGCTGATGGGTGGGGTATGTGAGCACCCTAATGGCTGCATGCTCCATGACCTACCATCTTCCACCCACATTTCAGTCTGACATACGCTTTATCAAGCTGGTGGTTGTGTTCTCCACTGTACTCCGGAGGACATACTCAAGACACAGCGCAAGGCTGCACCTACAGACTCACTGTCAACAGAGACAGTAAGTCTGGTCAGAAGAGTAGCCTTGGGACTACCCTGAAAGGCAGGATAGTTATAAAAGAAGATCTGTTGAGAAGATACAGTTTTTATATAGTCACATTTTGCATTTTCCATTATATTGGAAATATACAGTTATAGTGTATATTTTATGGAATAAAACTCAAAACCTCTGTTCCTTACTGGAAACAAACACAGAAGTCTTCAAAGGTAATCCAGGTTTCCCTGGAAACAGAAGTCCTTTCTGACTCGATTTCTTCCTTTGATTTATCCYCTGTCTGTCTGTTCATACCAGTATCAGCTGTTTCTGACATTCGTTTTGCATCAAAACTGATATTCTCATGTAATTCTTCTGCAGAGATAAGAAGACACACAGAGTCAATACAGTGACAATATGCACATTAAAGCAGTATCTTTCTTATATTGAAAAATTATCCTAAAATTACCAGGATATTTTCCATACATCTCAGAGTTTTAAAAAAAAAACTAAAACACTAACCTAAAAAGCTCAAAAGGTGACCGAAACAACTCTGTATAGATATTCACTGCTTACATCTGCAACTGCTTAAGTATTCTGCCTCAATATACTATCACATATTGAACTGTGCACTAGAACCTTTAATATGAGTATGTTAGGTGAACATACATACGAATTCTGCAAACCTAAAGTCACCTGTATAAAGAAAAATACAACTCCTTGTCCAAAGCTCCTATTCAGTGAAAAGCTGGTGGGGCAGTATCATAAAATTTTTACAACCCACAGAAAATAAAAAATACACAGAATTGTGGAGGACACAAAAACCTATCCTTGMCTCTAGTACTTAGATAGTACCCCCTGTGATGTTAATCACACAAGTCAGTGTAACTACTTGTAAACAGAAATAGATTTGAACTACATTACGTGAATTTTCTTGTAGAAAAATCAGAACTACTGTCAGATTCATACCAAAATCTAAACACAGAAATGTCATGTAGACACATTTTGCAAACATTTAATAACTTTTTAAGTTGTGTTGTAATGTCACTTTCTCTGCCTTTACTCCGTGAGATTCATATGAATACTTATTGAAGATGTTTAATCTGTCCCAAAAAGAAGTTTTGAGAATAGCTCAGAACGGCTGAGAACAGTAGAACAGAACAGCTCAAACACGAACGGCTATTAATTCAGAATGTTAGTTGAGGAAAAAGATGAGGTAATATCCAAACAGGTAAGGTATAACAAATGAGAAAGCTAATTAGAAAAATACATTATTTATATTTAAATGTGCTTTGTAATACTTCATGATCAGCGAGACCCATAGTGATGTGCTGGATAACTAATGAGTTTCTAAGATGTAGGTGGCTCTAAATTAGTTTGCAACTAATTTTTCAAGAACTGAAAGAAATGTAATGTAAGGAAATACACCAAAGACCTTTTTTTCTTCCTTACTCTATGGAAAAACTACCTGAAAGCTGTAAAATCTAGGCTCTTTCTTAGATTTAAGTTAACATAGGTTTTAGGCCTCCAGTGAAATAACCACAGTGTTTGGCTTACAAATGTGCATATCACAGAGAGTATGATGAAAGGGTCACCAGAGCAGAACTATGCCCAATATCATCTTCCTGTGGCTCACTGTTGCTCTTCTTTGTTCATTCTGAACATGAGTACTAGAGTACTATCAATAGACCTTCTTCAGGATCAATAGGGTCAGTAGATCTCTGCAGCCTTCAAATAGAAGATATGCTCCACCCTATTTAAAAGTCAATACGTAAACCTTTCTGTTGACTATGTATGCACACTGGGGTCAGAGGAAGATAGCTCTTCCAGTGCAGCTAAAGGAAAGCAAAAACAGTGTCAACAAAATGGCTGAAGTTTCCCCACTTCTCTTTGAAGTAATGAGAATCTTGTGAGGATGTAATCAAAAAGCATATTTTATCCTTTTTGATCTATGCATTCCAAAGACAATGCTGTTCAGAGCTTCCTGGCATCATACAGAAATACAATTACAAGAAAAAAGTAAATCAAACTGCTATCGTTTACCCTTGTATGCAAGAAGTGCCATTTCCAGCTATGAGAAACTGCAAACGCTAGGTGATATAATGAAGATATAATTTATGGAATAAAACTGTAAAAAAATTTGAAGCAAATCTTAAGAGATGTTCAGTATAAAATACTATTTAAAAACTGACATATGGGAGATCATTTCAGCAAATAATTGTCCRTAATTATCATATAATTTATTCCTTGAACAAATGCAAATACTAATCAAATACACAGGGATATAATATGAGCTTATTAAAGTCAAACACTGCAGAGAGCTTCAGAAAAAGGAACAGCATATTTGAATTCAAGAATTTTATGCTACTTGGAAGTCAAGCATCAAAGATTAATGTTGCAATCAAGCTTAAGAGAAAAAAAGTAACCTGATGAATAAGGGAAAACATTCAAGTACAGAAGTAATAACAAAACATGCATTGTAACAAAAAATAGAAGACAAATAAAAACAGATCAATAACTAAGAGCAGAGCAGCATAAAAACTAGAGTAATTAATCCAAAAAGGGAAAAAAGAAAGAGTAGCAAATGAACAGAGATTAGTGGAGTTTATCACAAAAATCCCTATTTTTATGGTAAGAAAATACTGTACTGTATGAAACCCCCAAAATGATTAGATAATGTTCTTAAGAAAGTGAGAAGACACATTTTAAGGCAATTTAGCATCAAATGCTGTCATTGCTTTTGGTACGTGCTCATCATTTTTCAAGCAGTGGCTCTTTAYTGAGATGCTTAAATGGAACTCAAGCCCCCCTCATCAAACCATAGTTTTGGGTGCCAACATTTATTCAGTATCTGGATGCTTTGTATCTGGCTCTTTATAGTCATGAGCTAGCTCTTTAGTAGAAAACAATAATAAGCAAATCAAAATGTTTGCTAGCCAAGTAAATGAAAAAACACAAGACAATACCACCTTGTACAGAAAATGTTCAAAATGGTTCAAAATTGAAATGAGTCCCCTGCCTCAGTTTTCAGTAAGAAAGGAAAGACAGGCTGGCTTATTGAAATAGAGGTACAAAAATGGAAATTTCCCATTTACAGCAGAAATTGCAAGAACTTAACACAGTGAATATGAAGGTTGTAGCCAATTTCCTAACAGAGCACAGAGATAATGGCACAGAAAATCTCCAATCCACAAAATGGTACTTAAGACATCTTTAAATGTAGGTTTTCTACCATGAGTCTGAAGATTAGCAAATGTTTTAAAGAAAATATGAAAATTGATCTAACCAACTACAGATTATTTAGTCCAATGCCAATAAACCAAATTTCAAATGCAGGCAAATGGGTAGATGAATTGAAAGGCAAGATAACTTTATTCAGGTAGAACATGTCAGACCAGCTTAGGGTTTTGGGTTTTTTTTTCTTGGGGGGCGGGGGGGAGGGGTTGGGGGGTGATGATGAAAAAAATCACACAAAGAAACAGAAGTATCATACATGCTCTGCCTTAAACCAAATTGCATTTTCATTATGAAAAAAGTGTTACAATTCTGCAAAGCTGAAGGTAACCAACCTATCAACTTCAGGTCCACTTTAACAGAACGTCAAATTCTAGCTACTTTTATGGAAAATATAAAGATTGTCCATATGATCAAAGAAATTTTCCACCTTACTGTGTACTGCTTCAAGATATCCTGTATACACTGTACAATAATGTCATACTTAATTCCAGCATGCTCATTTGAAATATCACTTTCTGGTTTTGTCATTTTCAGTTTGTATTTTAGTTTCATTATGTCTCTGGACAAATACTGAAACAGCAAGATTCCTGTGAGATAACAGATAATCATGGGAATAATGTGATACTACAAACAACTTCCATCAGATCCAGTATCTGCACCAAAAGCAATTGGAAATCATAGAAAAGCACTTCAGTTTGAGACTATACCTGCTTTATTCTAACAACAACACAGACAAAATAAGTGTAAATGTACGAATTTTCATTTTACAACAAAGCAAAATTAAGTGTAATTATATGTTTTAGGACAAATTTTTTGTTCTAGTAGATTTGCAAAGCTATGATTTCCTACTCTGAAAACATTCTAGGGAAAGACAGTGATGCACTATACTCTTACAAAAAATTTTCATTGCATTTGGTGAACCTCAATAGCGCAAAATTTCAATGCCAAATTTAGCAGTCTAAGTAGTTTAATGAGAATATTTTAAACTACTTTTTTTTTTTTTTTAAAACAAACATAAAAGGACAGAGATTCCTAAACCAAAAGGTATTGAAATACTGAAAAGCAATTATTTAACCAGGAAAGGATTTGTTTCTATGTATGAGTTTACTTGTAAAATATCACTGTTCTCAATAGGAATGTGTTTTAAATGCGCTTCAAGTGAACAGAAAGAACCTTCCTGACATTAGACTATTCATATATTTAACTGTCTGATGACCTGTAACCAAACTCTGAAGAGATAAATTTACTGAATTCTCATTCACATATTTTGCAAAATTTGAGCAACTTTTAGCCATGTTAAAAAGYGTATTAAAACCCCCATACTCATAAATAAAACATTTTTTAAAAGATTTCTCTGTTTCTCTCAGTTTTGGTTCATGACTCATGCTCTCAGATATTCTGCGGATTGAAAGTCTCATAATGAATTGTTTTGAAGTAATAGCAATATGAAAACCTTCATAACCTACAGTGCATGGCATAATGCAAAGCATTAAACCAAGATATATTACTAAGCCTCCTTTCCCAATGATTTTTTTTCTTTTAAAAATAATTTTATGAAGATGASTTTAGTTAATAATTAATTAAGACATTAAAAGGAATTGTATTATTTAAAGAAAAGCAATCATACCTGTACCACCCAATAGGAACATAAAGCTCCAGTCTTTGAATCCTGTAATGAATAGTAATATTTTCTATGTAAAGTTGGAATAAATGGATTTTGCATAGAGAAATGACAACATATGAGTTGAGATGGCCTGGAGATTGTGAAGAGAACCTGAGCATAAAGGATTTTGTTACAGTAGTAAYGTGAATTATTAGTATTATAGGCCAGAGGATGGAAACATGTCCACTTCGTCCTTTTCCTTGGTTGTGCTATGGGAGCTTTTCTTCAATGGGCATTTCTTGAGTAGACTTTTCAGTAAGCAGAAAAGACAGCAATCTGGCTATTGAGATGCACGAACTTCAGAATCAATTCATAGTGACAGCCACAAAAATACTCCAAGATCCCAACATATTCATGGCAGGCTTAGAGTCATCTACTGCAAACTACTACATTTCTATTAGGTTTTGGTGTTGAGCTGAGAGAGAATCACTGAAGRATATATTTCCAGCTCATTAACTTGTAGCATTTCGATACAGTGAGATTCTTCTGGTTTGGTTCTTTTTTTACTGGGATGATATTAATAAAAATAAGAATTCATAAGAAAAGACATTCAAGCACTATAATACTTGAAATCATTATCAGTTCTTAAAAGTATAACCTCAAAATTATATCCTCTGCCTGTACTGAACATATGTTTACCAAATTTGTTTAAAAACTATTTATTAGTTGTCCTGGTTCCGGCTGGGACAGAGTTAACTTTCTTCCCAGTAGCTGGGGAGGGTGTGCTGGGTTTTGGGTTTGGTATAATAGGAGCGTTGATGGCCCATTGATGTTTTGTGTCCTGCTGGGTGGTGCTTGCACCGGGCACTTCTTGGCCTCCCATGCCCTGCCCAGGTGCGGGGGGAGCATAGCCGGGGTGGTTGACCCAGCTGGCCAATGGGGTATTCCATACCATGCAACGTCATGCTCAGTATAAAAACTAAGGGTGTGGGGGGGCTCTGGGTCCCGGGGGTTCGGTTCGGCAGGTAGTGAGCAATTGCATTGTGCATTGCCTGCTTTGTATATTGTTGTTGTTATCACTGTTACTATTACTGTTCTACTTTGTTTTATTTCAATTATTAAACTGTTTTTATCTCAACCCGTGAGTTTTTCTACTCGTGCCCTCCCGATTCTCTCCCCCATCCCACCGGAGCAGGGGGGTGAGCGTGCGGCTGTGTGGTGTTTAGGTGCTGCCAGGGTTAAACCAYGACATTAGTATAGGTTTTGGAGAAGTATGATTTACATTTGCTTCAAGATATTTAAAAGTCATAAATGTATTCTCACTCTTCATTATACTTTTGGTATGACCCAGGTTTTTGGCTGTTTCCGCCCCCCCCACTCTTTATAACCTTATCTTGTGTTACCCTATTTGGGGGTTACTAGAGATGGTTGATAGTTGCACATTTTTCCAGAATGAAGATAATGTTAAAAACTGTGAAAATATCTAAACATCTTGGGTAAAATTACTGGGTTTAATTACTGTAGAAGTTAGGAAGTTGTGCACATGCTTTAACTGAGATGATATTTATTGTATTTCTCAATTATTGAAAGCAGGGATCATAGATATTCTACAGAGAACAAAATAAAAATAAAAAAATGTTWTAAAAAATAGCATTCTATGCCTTTTCCCCCCATGAGAATCACCCTTCAGAAATGCTTAAAAAGCAAAGGTGCATTGCACAGGCTTCTACATGGACTGAAGAGTTGAAAACCAAAACCAAGATGAGTATCACATTTAGGAATCATGGTGTAAATAAAGCATGAATCCTATTCACATTTCATATGTTCTTCTGCTCTAAGATTCACTTTCAGAACTTTGGTAAAAGGAAAGGTGTTTCGTAGCAGTCAGTTTTAGGAAAGGTTCATTGTGCACCAAGCAAATCTGGTTACTTCTTTTWAAAAGAAGGCTCTTACTAACTTTTCCTGACCAAATCCTTAAAACATTCGCTTAAACAAAGAAGTACTCATTTGAAAAAATGACTCAGTCTGAATACTCTTCAAATACTAATTCTCAAACACATTAAAAAAGTAACATTTATTAAAATGGAAGTTGTCTTTTTTTTTTCTGAAATAAAAGGCAAGAAAAAAGTATAATTCACAGTGATTAGAAAAAGAGCTCTGTGTACAAAACCCAGTATATTTTACTGGACAGTAACTTATGAGAAGTGTTATTTTTTCAAAATATTCTTGTAAATTAAGGATTTTTAATACCAATATGAAGATTCTACTCTATGTAATTATATATGCTATTACCAGTTCTTCGAAATCTTTTCCCATAAAACCAATACCCATAAATAAGACTGTTGATATTTGTACACAAGGATTAACACTGAGGTCAAACAATATGGGAATGGCAGAAGTCTGAATATAAACTTCAAACACACTTACCTTTACTAGGTGTCTCTGCATTTTGCTGCCAAAAGAGGGTGGTCTCCTGTATGGTGAAAAAAACCCAAAACCCAACAATGGTGATTACAATCTTGCATTATTTTGTTAAAGAAAATACTTGGTTTTGGGGCAGTCCTTCCTGAGATGGAGAAACAAACTAGTAAGTTATCACTGTAGTATATATTTTTTTTTTAAAGAAAAATAGAAATAATAAAATCCACCATAATACCTACATATACATCACCTATAGACAAATCGATGTTTTTCTAGAGAAGTACATGYGATCTGGAGTCTGGGATAAAAGCTGTTCCACATGCCTACTCCTCTGCTATTAAAAAAATGTTCTTTGATATTACTGTTCTTTGACAATAAAATAAGTTCTATTCTAAGAACTAATTAGTCCTATTCTAGAACCAATTCTGTTCTTTTCTCTTCTAAGTTTCCATTCTTGGAAAGTATATGGAGGGCTCCTTTTCCAACAAGCATTTCTTGCTGTGCAAGTGTACACAACTGTCATTGGCAACAGCATGCCTGATTGCTATAGCATCTTTTGTTTTCTATCAGCATAAATAAAAAGTAGCCTGCTCTTTTTTAATGTTTTTGGCAAACAACTTTATCCTGGTCAATCCCATTTCCAAGCTAGAGCTGCTGAACTAATATGAATGCAATATCCACTTATGTTTAAAGTTGAAATCAAGTTAGCCAGCTTTTCAGAAAGTCCACTCATTAAATTTGCAAAGACAGGGTCCTTTTCTCTGAGAGATTAAAACCTTCGATACTCTTAAAAATGCGTGCCTAGTCATCCTTCCTTCTGACTGCCCTCCTACCTGCAATATGACATACTCTGCACAAGACTCACTTGCACTTTTTTTTTCTTTTTTTTTTTTTTTTTTAATGAGGGAGGGAGAGCAGGAGAAAAATTCCACAGTTCCCAGCTTATTTCCTATTTGAATGTGGTACTATTAATGGGTTAACTGGACTAGCTTTGCCTTTGCAAAGATAACTATTGAAGCCTAAAAAGGCTATTGCAAACAAATTTGCAAGCTGCTTTTCATCCCAGGTCTCCCTTCAACAAGATTTGTCATCCTTCCCCCCACCCAAACTCCTCTTACATACCCATCTTTACATGTGTCAAAGGCACTAATAGTGCTAACTGGTAGCATTGAGCTGGCCAACATCTGGACACACACAGTGATTTTCTGTTCTGCATTTCAAAGAGGAATTGTGGGAGCTATACTGACTTGGAGCTGCTTTTATGCTTTCTCAATACAATCTAGAAACATTTTTTGAGGGGCAGGCTGACATAATTCTGAGAGTCTGAGTAAGTTAGACTGGATGGCAGATCACAACAGTACCTAAAGCTTGCACAAGATCATTGTGCTGTAACTCCAGGTCTGCTTCAACCCTCCTATTACAGACTACCCTGCACAATATTAAGGGATCTGTGAATGCTTCCTTAGAGGAAAGCCTTATGGCTTTCTACTTTAATTCCTAGCTGTAGTAAAAGTCTTCCTGCAGCATTTTACAGCACCTCTACAGGCCCAGAATAGGCTCAGGAATCTCACCTCTGTCAAAATTTTAGGTGTTTGTTCTTCTCTGAACTAACTAAAGGAAGGAGTTGAGAGAATAAACTACAGATTTAAGAGTCTCTGTCCCAAAATAGGAAGTACCAAATAATTTAATACTTATAATTTAACTGCAGTATTGTTTATTGAGAGAATTTGAAAGTCCCATTTTTGCACAGCACTAATCCTAAATTCTATTCCAAATCTGTTGTGGGTTTTTTAAAGAATGTTCATGAGTCAAAGCTGGGGACAGATCTAATAGAAACAGCAATTAAGAGAAAAATACATACATTGTTGAAATTGTTAACAGTTGGTTGAACAATTTGGTAGCTGAAATATATTATGTCTTAYGTGTCCCTTTTTAGATTAATTTCTTGCTTTTCTAGAGCAAATGAGCTGAAAAGGACACAACAGGATTTTGTAATTGCCCATGTACTTCAGCTCCTGTTTCCAGACTTCTGCATATAACTGTGCAAAACAAAAGGCAAGCTGTGATCACTTGTCACGTGACRTTGACATTCACGACTCAGTATTTGGGCCTGAAAAATCTCTACTTAATACCCAGACTACCTCTCCCCTTTAAACTGTGACTTCAGAAGTATGCATGCATAGAGCTGTCATATTTCTGCATGGGAGTCTACAATCTGCAAGATTCCAATATTGCCAAATTTCTTGTAGGAGTCACAGGATTTACTGAACAGGTACATGTCAACTGTACAATTTATCAAGTTTCTTCTCAGAAATCCTGGGCATGTCCAAAGTATAAAAAGTATTTGATCTACTGTACAAGCCTTGGAGACTGCAATGTTTGCACCACGACTCCAGCACTTTCTGCCAGACTTACTGTTCAGGGACAGTACACATGATCCATGCTTCTAGTACAGACACGTGGCAGCTTACTATAGAGCTACTTTGTTGGTATTAACAGCTGGCAGCAGGAAGGCCTGGAGAGATACAGAAAATCCTCAAAAACTGCTTCAACAAAATTTCCAGTAAAGAAGGAGAACGTACCCTGGAAAATCTAGATCCTTAATAATGTTACTTAAGCCAGTTTGAGCTGTGAAAGCAATCTAACCACAGCTGTGTAGAGTCTCCTGTAGGCTCATTTACTCGGTTTTTAGAGCGCAAACATAACATAGTCAAAAGCTGTCTGCTTCTCTAATGGTACGGGATGTGTCCGTCTACCTAAACCTCACTGATTCTGAGACAACTGGGAGTGTCAAGGAAGTTCTCATTCTGTTATGCTATTGCCTCAGCTACAGCGACTAATACATTGGCACAGAGAGAGAAACTAAAGGTGTTTTTCCTCCTTAATGAACACACATTGTCTGAAAGGTCAGCTCCGCTGCCACAGTATCTGATAAAGAAAGAAATAAAAAAAGACTTGGATCCATCTGTGAAACATGAAAGGATGCACACAGTTAGATTCAGGGAGAATTTAGTTACTTATTGTTCTTCCTGCAATCAATGGGAAATCTGAACGCAAAATGTGAGGAAAATTCACTGGTTAACTTAAAAATCTAATTTATCATCTATTATGTTTTATAATCGTTAACACATAATTGTAAAAATAATGGTAATTCATAAATTTATAGCTATCTTGTTACTTTCAAGGATTCATTTGTATTGTTCAACCTCCTAACATTAGCTATGTCATTATTTTATTCACATCCAACAAATAATGTGTTTTAAAATCTATCTGATATTTTTATAAAACCAGTATCCTTTTCTATTGTAGAAACGATGCATGGCAAAACTTTTCCCACCATCTTTTCTGTAAAAAGCACCAGTCTTCTTCCAAAAATAAGCTCTCTGGATATAATTGCAGGTGAAGGAATAAAGCTTCAAATACATCACTTTTAAGATTAAAGATCCATTTTAAATCTACCTCCAAAATGACAAAGACGACCAAAATATTTCTTAAGATCCAACCCTGTATTAAATTTCTCGGTTTGATGTTGACCTGAGAGTTATATCATCAAAGGGGTTTGCATCTATAGTCACTTGGATGCATTCTTTTTTTGCCTACTCCTGAGTCACTGTTTTCACTAACTGGAATATCAGCTCTAGTTTTAGCTGTGATGTGGGAGAAGGCAACAGAGGTGGCTTTTTAAAAAAGGCAGTGGTACAAAAGAACAAACAGCTGCAAAGTTGTGTACAGACTGAGGTATAGGAATGGCTTAAAAATACTGGATTACCAACTCGGCTTCTCTTTTTATTCAGTCTCTAATGTTGGAGCTGTCCCATTCTGTATAAGCAAGTAGATATTTGTGGGCCCATCATAAAGATTCTTTATACCACAAATGTCTAATTTGAGAGCTCAAGTCCCTCTTCTAATTCATGTGCCTCAAATGTCATGTATACTTTTTTCCCTGAAAAAACAAGCAGGGAATTTTCATTTTGTGCAGATTGAAGTAATTTTCAAAACTATAAAATTTGTAAAGAAAATAGAATTTTGTATTTTCTACCTAGCCCTCCTGTTGACTCAATACCAATTCACTGGGCTCAGGAAATATTCATAAGAAGGATTAGAATGAGGAGAAGAAAAAGCTTGTTATGAAACAACAGTCTGGAACATTTATGGGAAACATGAAAAAAGCACACAACAGAGCATGCAAACTAAATAGACTGATATCAGTTGTAAAGCAGAAGGTAAGACTGAACTTGCATATAATAAAAGGATGGCACTGAAGTGAGAAAAATGAGGCAAACATGAACATTAAAGTGTTTATGTCACTGGGAGAGAGTGGCAATTTTAACCCTTCCGCTCTAGAAAGTAGCATTGCCAGGGAGCTTGACACTGAAGAAGCCACAAAGAGAAATCAGAGTGTTCTGCTTAAGATTTCTGAATATAGCAATCAGGTCAGTCTATTAAAATATCTAGCAGCCATCGCAGATTCTGATGGTAAACATATTTGGATTACATTTTTCTTGCTTTGTTACTGTTCAACATTTCCTCAAACAGAAGGCAAAGAGCTTTCTTCTCAATGGAATTGGAGATAACTTGTATTAAAGAATTCATCATGATGAAGAATATTGAAGTAGGCTTTTGAATGGCAGAGCTACAAGGAAACACTATTCCAGGATAATCTTTTTGTCAAAAGAGTTTGCCAAAATTACTGTTCCAGAAAACTGCAAGACACTGTGCAGTTTACATATGACGACCTTTTTGCTTTTCTCCTGACCACAAAAGTGGATAAGGAATAAAAATGAAAGGAAAAATCAAATTCTGAAAACCTTCTAGTTCAGGAAGCCATTATTCCACAAATAATTTTTTCCAACCAAATGGAACAAGCCAAAAATCTACTTTCACATGCATTTCAATGCGTCTTACACATATAAATTACTTGCCTTCCTACTGAAGAAGAATAAAAGTGAGCCCTTCATTAAAGAACTGGGCCCTATTTTATAGAGTTTTTAAACAAAAAATTCACAAAATGTATTTTCTTAATAACAGTGTGATTCAAGATCAATTTAACTACCAAAAATAGGTATTTTTAAAGATTTTTTTTTTCCTTATGCAAATCCACAAAGCTTTCAGAACTGTAAAATCAGAGGGAATAGGAAATTGAGGGGGAAAAAAGTTTGAAAAAATCAGTAATAAAGCATTTCTATTCTTTGGCATGAGTACTTTGGGAATACAAGGGATAATGCCGTCTTTCAACTTTATTCTTCGAAGAAGGTACATCCAGCTCCTAAAATTTTATCTTTCATTTATCACTAGTCTCTGTTTCTGTGACAACAGACCTTAGGAACAGTGAATCAGACATTCAGTGAGGTAACTTCATACAGTTTACATTGGAGTGAATTGAAATATGCCAATTTAAACTTGCTGAGGATCTGGCACAGCAGCTGACTGAATTTCAGTCAGCTTAAAGCATAAAACTGCTGCATCCCAAAGATTCACCAAATCTATATCAAAGGTTTTAAAGCAGATGTCTCCTGAATAGTAATTGCACAGGTTAAAATGGAGACAAAGTTATTCACACTAAGTATACTACAATACAAAATTCTACAATTAGCCATAACCTAGTGAGTTGGGGATATCAAAGTTTCTCTTTCACTGTTTTCTTTTTTAATCACTAATTGATTTTTTTTAAAAAAAGTATAGATGTATATTGTTATTTCAAGTTTTAAAACTATGGAAAGAAAGCTCTCCCATAATGAATCTCCCAGAGGTATCCACATAATTTTGTTGATAAAAAGATTTAATATGTGAAATAAAGAAGATTGTTCTTCTTAACATTACTGCAGCTATTAATAGGCATAACATTTTTCAGCTGAGATTTAAATTGAGGCAAAAGTAAGGTTCAAGTATAAGTCAATTAGCTGCTCATGACTTCTTACGTTTCATGTCTGAATCAGATTGCCCTCAGACTAAGTCATACTCATGTCTTCTTCCAACCATTCTGGTTTTATCAATGTCTCTCTCTCTTGTATTGTCTTACTTGCCCTTGTCTCTCCTTAACTGCACGTCGTACTGTGACAGACCAGCTTTCTACAATCGCATGGTTCTTACACTCTTGGACTAGGGGAGAAAATCAAAGTGACATTCCAAACTACTTTTATGCTTCCAGCACATAAACAGCTATTAATTTGTAATTATCTAAATCCATATTCGTACAGCTAGAGAGACTGAAGTCATGCAACCAATAATTATTATATATTGTAAGATGCTACTTACAGCTCCTTTTTACCCTGCTGCTTTTGTAATGATTTTCTTAAATTGCAAGTATTAAAAAGACTTTAAAAAGGTCATGAAGTACTAATTAAACTATTGTTTATAAAATGTACACAAAATACAGAATAGCTAAATGTATATTCTACTGCAAAGAATTCTCCTTCACCACAGAATTACCTTATTTTAAACTAATAAATACCCAATAACTATATCCACACACGTACATTTTCTGTACACACAATAGATATAGAACAGTTTAAAACAACTGAGTTTCAGATCTGAAATACAAAAATGGCATTACAGTATACTCTGAAGAGGAAACACATAAATAGGCCCTCCAAAAATTACACAGAAAATTATTTCCCTTTTATTTCAAAATTTACCAAACTAAATTATGTTTTCTTTGTTCATGAAGATACCTAATACTATCCTTAACAGTATGTCTTTGGTCTTCAAACACATTTTGTAACTGTATAGGCAATTACTATACATCAACCAAATACCACAAATGCTATCCTCAAGTATATTTATCAGTTTGTCCCAGAAAAGAACAGTAGAATTTTTAAAATAACTGAGTCATCCTTACTACAGGATTGTGCAGATAAGGACTTTGTTGCTGTTTTTCTTTTATGCAGCACTACGGATGAATAAATTTTATAGGTTCATTTAAATTATTTTCTGTACTGTAATCGTATTTAATGTAACAGATACGGAAGAAGTACTCATTCTTTACGTGGAATAGAAAATAAATGTAGAGGGGAGAACTGTAGTAAACATTTACAACTTCCCCATGTAATGTAAACATTACATCTTCCCCAAAGTAGAATTGGTTTATTGAGTTGGATCCAGATTTTGAGTTTAACTTCATTGAAAGCATTTGTATATTGCCTAGACTGCTTTTTCCCTCAATTTTCTTAAAGTCAAAAAGAGAAATGCTATCAGATGCTCTTATGAACAGTCTTTGCTGCAATAAGGATGAAATTGAAGAGATACTGGCACTGCCAAGTTGGGTTCTTTTGTAGGTGTTGAGCAAATAAAATAACTTCAGTGGAGCTCTGTTTGTTTGTTTGACTATTTAAGTCTCTATTTCCCTATGTTGCAAATCATTTCCCTATACAAAATATTTTGCTCAAGAAGCTTGAGTGTCTAATTCATGGCTGAGGATTCCCTTAGAAGGCAAAGCTTCTGAAATTTAAGAGCAGGCAAACTCAGCATTGAAGCTTTAACTCTTTTTCTAGATCCAGCCTGAAAGTCTTTCAGTTAAGAACCAAATCAGGATGCCATTTTTAAGGCATGAGTTTATAAAGTTTACATTTTTCAAGTAGCCACGTGCCTAGGTACATCCTTCACAGTACATGAAATACACTAATCGTAACATGAAATAAACATTTATTTATAAAGACCCCTGACTATCTTCTTAAGACTCTCCCATCAAATTGATTTTAAAGAGCAAAACCAAAATATTTTATAGTGTTAGCAATAGGACTTTCAGAATCTGAGGAATAAATCATAAAAAATAAGGTCAAAACGAAAAGCATTAGAAAAGATTTCCACGCAGTACACATCAATATAACTATAAAGTGCAAAGAGCAGGGAAATTACTTAAATACCAGGGGGAAAAAACGCTTACTGAAAAGTCTTTAAAAACCTATATTTAAGTATTAAGTATTTTCTATTTTGCCTTTCACTATCCTTTGGAATATAAAACTAGGTCAATTTAAAAAAATTAGGAAAATTATTACCTGAGAATAATCTTCTGCATTTGAGTGTCTCCCACTTTCATTCATATCCACATTACTGTCACTTACATTTTCATCACTTTCAGTAACAGAAGGGAGACAGGATACGGAATGAGATCCTTTTTTGAAGGTAGGCCGTGGGAAGTGGCTAAATAATAAAAGAAAACTCAAACACTTTAATCCATACATTTACTTTCAAATGACAGTCTTCATAACTACTATTCTTAACAGAATTTTGTCAAAATAATTTGTGCCTCCTTTATTTTGACAGTTTAACAGGGGAGCACAAAATCTATATATACATATATTCCTTATCATTACTGGCTTGGCACTACACACATATCTATGTACAAAAGATGTGAACTGTTGCCCTTTTAACTAACCCTCAAAAAACCAAAACCCAAGACAGATGAGGGAAATTAGATGATAACACCAGAAGTGAATGTCTTGTCTATGGCCCCTAGACAAGAAAAACATTTATAATGTGCACTACTTAAATAAAGACAGGACAAAAAAAAATGTTTTGTGTCAGAATAGTTTTTTGTCTTTTCCCTCAAAATGGGTCTCCATAGCTACCAGACAGCTAAAACACACGATAACCAAGGAAACCTGTTGTCGTGGTTTAACCCTGGCCAGCACCTAAACACCATGCAGCTGCTCRCTCACCCCCCCGCTCCGGTGGGATGGGGGAGAGAATCGGGAGGGTACGAGTAGGAAAACTCACAGGTTGAGATAAAAACAGTTTAATAATTGAATAAAACAAAGTAGAACAGTAATAGTAACAGTGATAACAACAACAACAATAGAATATACAAAGCAGGCGATGCACAATGCAACTGCTCACCACATGCCGAACCGACGCGTTGCCCGAAACGTGAGAGCCCGTCCCAGGACCCAGAGCCCCCCCACACCCTTAGTTTTTATACTGAGCATGACGTYRCAYGGTATGGAATACCCCATTGGCCAGCTGGGTCAACCACCCCGGCTATGCTCCCCCGCCAGCTTCCCATGCACCTGGCAGGGCATGGGAGGCCGAAAGGTGCCCGGTGCAAGCACCACCCAGCAACACCCACAACACCAATGGGCCATCAACGCTCCTATTATACCAAACCCAAAGCACAGCACACACCCCCCAGCTACTGGGAAGAAAGTTAACTCTGTCCCAGCTGGAACCAGGACACCTGTGCAAGGCCTATTCTGGCTACAGTAAAAGAAAGCTCTGTCGCTGACTTCAGTGGAGGCAGAAGTAAAAATTGATGGAAATATAAATAACTCTTTGCTTGTTAAGCGAACTAGGAGAACAAGATGAAAACAATGTTGCACACATGCCAATTAGACATAAATACCTAATTGTATTACTGCAGCAATAAAGAACAGAGAAAAATGTAAGCATGTGTTATCTAACCCCCTTCTTAAGGACTGAGATAATGAAATATCAAGATCTTTAGCAGTAACACAGTCACAATTATCTTCCCTTTGAATGTTTCAAAAGATTTTATTAGAATAAAAGCAAGAGATTAAAAGGAGTTTCAGTCCCAATTGTGTATCTAAGTCCATTATCTTATTTCGGCAGCTATATTACTTTAATGAAATGCTAATACTTGCTATATATTTTTGGTTACTACCTGTTAATTAAATCACAAGAGATTAAATTAGCTGATTGTCATGGAAACTTAGCACATTAAATTAACTATCCTTGACAAAATGGGGTAAGATGACCATGAAGCAATCTATTAAATATGAAAAAACAATATCAAATATGTTAACATGCAAATACTGCAACATCTTAATTATTATTCTCGCATTCTTTTAATAACCTATTAATGGATATTGCTTAGAGCATTTTTATGTATTTCTACTCCTACTATTTGAAAACAAACAATAAGTAATTTAATGTATTTTTAACCAGTAAAATGCAACTGTATCAGCAAAACAATGATATTCCCAGAATATTCCAAGGTCATTTCTTTCATGGACAAATGCTGCTGTTCAAAAAAAAAAAAAAAAAAAAAAAAAAAAAAAAAAAAAAAAAAAAAAAAATCTAACTGGTTTATTATCAACCTATCCAATCATGATGATGAAAATGCAGAACCTGTCAAGTATGTAATTTATTCAGTTTACTTAGAGATGTACTTAACAAAAGGTGTACACACCTTAAAAATACACACACCTCCAACAATTTACAAATTGTTGTTGGACTGAGGCTCGAGGAAAGAAATATCCTCCAAAAAAACATAAACTTTTTGGTGCTCACTTGGTATGTGATACATTCAATGCTTCCTCAGTCAGGAGTTCAGTCAGAATAAAAGAGAGGAGATTAATAATTCTAGCAGTTGCCTACTGAATGTTCATATCATAAGTTGAAGCCTGACAGTAATGTATTATGCAGTGGGTGATAGGAAAAAACCCCAAGGCCCTGATACACTTAATGGTAATCCTTCTTTTCTTGTTGGTGAGCAAGTATTATGCTGAATATTGACTATTGACTAGAAGTGGTGTATACATCAATTTCTGAAACTTCTTCTCCAAGACACCCTGTTTAAAGACCCTGGTTTTCAAGGGTTTATAGGACTTCCACACAGTCTTTAACACAAGGCATTTATAGGACTTTCACACAGTCTTTAACACAAGGCATTTATACAAAGTTGTGTTTTGAGCGTGAGCTGCTTCACCTGCACTCTCAGGCTTCTTGTTACAACGATAATGAACAGAGAACAGCCTGTTTTATTCATAAACATTAATTGTTCCTTGCCAGATATGTGACGCCCATGAAAGTACTGACTGGCCTGTCAATGACTTCCTTGTTATGTGCAAGAACTGAAAAAGACCAGCAGTTTGAAGAAAAATTTGAAAGATATCAAAGAATATTCCTATTTCTGGTGGAAGTGATCTATTGAATATTCTATGTCTTTGGGCCCACTGAGTAGAGAAACTGGCAAAGTGTTTTTGCCTGACAGAGCTCCCTGCCCTTCAATGTCAGATGCCCTGAGAAATGTGCATCCACCTAGGGGACTGTCCACACAGGGTGTGACAAGTAGGGACCCACCCCTCACATGTGTGCATGCCCACCTCCGGGTGGGCTTTCTCACCAACCTGTAGATTAGCAGATTGTAGGGAGCAGCATATAAAGCTTAGAGCATCCCAACTTGCATCTCCAATAGGAGGTGTGTGCAAGTAGAAGAACCTGCACTCCCAAAAGAGAAGGTGTGCTTGTAACCCAGAATGCCAGGAGGATGCGTATAATTGCATGTGTATGTCTCTGTGTGCATGATTAGAAATCCTTGGGATTAGTTAGAGAAAGGTGTTCAGAAGTTTGTAGGTGTTTATTAACATTTTGTAAGCATCTAGTATAGTGGTTTATCTGTTATATTGCTGATATTGATCCTAAATGTACAATTCATAGAATCATAGAATCATAAAGGTTGGAAAAGACCTCTAAGATCATCAAGTCCAACCATCAACCCAACACCACCATGCCCACTAAACCATGTCCCTAAGCACCTCATCTACACGTCTTTTAAATACTTCCAGGGATGGTGACTCCACCACTTCCCTGGGCAGCCTGTTCCAATGCTTAACCACTCTTTCAGTAAGGAAATTTTTCCTAATGTCCAATCTAAACCTCCCCTGGCACAACTTGAGGCCATTTCCTCTCGTCCTATCGCTAGTTACCTGGGAGAAGAGACCAACACCCACCTCACTSCAACCTCCTTTCAGGTAGTTGTAGAGCACGATAAGTTCTCCCCTGAGCCTCCTCTTCTCCAGGCTAAACAGTCCCAGTTCCCTCAGCCGCTCCTTGTAAGACTTGTTTACTCCAGACCCTTCACCAGCTTCATTGCCCTCCTCTGGACACACTCCAGCACCTCAATGTCCTTCTTGTAGTGAGGGGCCCAAAATGGAACACAGTATTCGASGTGSGGCCTCACCAGGGCCAAGTACAGGGGCATGATCACTTCCCTACTCCTGCTGGCCACACTATTTCTGATACAGGCCAGGATGCCATTGGCCTTCTTGGCCACCTGGGCACACTGCCGGCTCATATTCAGCCGGCTGTCAACCAGCACCCCCAGGTCCTTTTCTGACAGGCAGCTTTCCAGCCACTCTTCCCCAAGCCTGTAGCATCGCATGGGGTTGTTGTCGCCAAAGTGCAGGACCTGGCACTTGGCCTTGTTGAACCTCATGCAGTTGGCCTCAGCCCATCGATCCAGCCTGTCCAGGTCCCTCTGCAGAGCCTTCCTACCCTCGAGCAGATCAACACACCCGCCCAGCTTGGTGTCGTCTGCAAACTTACTGAGGGAGCACTCAATCCCCTCCTCCAGATCATTGATAAAGATATTGAACAAGACCGGCCCCAAAACGGAGCCCTGGGGGACACCGCTCGTGACTGGCCGCCAAGTGGACTTCGCTCCATTCACCACAACTCTCTGGGCCCGGCTGTCCAGCCAGTTTTTTACCCAGCGCAGAGTACACCTGTCTAAGCCGTGAGCCGCCAGCTTCTCTAGGAGAATGCTGTGGGAGACAGTGTCGAAGGCTTTCCTGAAGTCCAGGTAGAGCATAGCCACAGCCTTTCCCTCATCCACTAGGYGGGTCACCTGGTCATAGAAGGAGATCAGGTTGGTCAAGCAGGAATTGCCTTTCATGAACCCATGCTGGCTGGGCCTGATCCCCTGGTTGTCCCACACATGGCTTGCGAGCGCCCCCAAGATGAACCGCTCCATGATCTTCCCCGGCACCGAGGTCAGGCTGACAGGCCTGTAGCTCCCCAGATCCTCCTTCTGGCCCTTCTTGTAGATGGGCGTCACATTGGCAAGCCTCCAGTTGTCCGAGACCTCCCCCGTTAACCAGGACCGCTGATAAATGATGGAGAGTGGCTTGGCAAGCTCCTCCGCCAGCTCCCTCAGCACTCTCGGGTGGATCCCATCCAGCCCCATAGACTTGTGAGCGTCCAGGTGGCGTAGCAGGTCGTTCACTGCTTCCTCTTGGATTATGGGGGGTTTATCCTGCTCGCCGTCCCTGTCTTCCAGCTCAGGGGGCTGAATACCCTGAGGRTRRCTGGTCTGACTATTAAAGACTGAGGCAAAGAAGGCATTAATTACCTTAGCCTTTTCCTTGTCCTCGGTGGCAATGTTCCCTCCCCTGCATCCAATAGAGGATGGAGATTCTCCTTGGCTCTCTTTTTGTCATTAATATACTTGTAAAAACATTTTTTATTTGTCTCTAACGACAGCGGCCAGATTGCATTCTAGCTGGGCTTTTGCCTTTCTGATTTCCTCTCTGCACGACCTAACGAGATCCCTGTACTCTTCTTGAGTTGCCTGCCCCTTCTTCCACAAGTGGTAAACTCTCCTTTTTTTCCTGAGTCCCAGCAAGAGCTCCCCGTTCAGCCAGGCCAGGCGTCTTCCCCGCCCGTCCTTCTTATGGCATATGGGGACAGCCTGCTCCTGCGCCTTGAAGACTTCCTTCTTGAAGAACGTCCAGCCTTCCTGGACCCTTTTGCCCTTCAGGACTGCCTCCCAAGGGACTCTCTCGACCAGTGTCCTGAACAGGCCAAAGTCTGCCCTCTGGAAGTCCATGGTAGCGGTTTTGCTGGCCCCCCTCCTTACTTCACCAAGAATYGAGAATTCACTGATTGCCAATTAATTATGTGACATCAATAATGAGTGCTCTGATCCTGATATGCTTTAAACTACATGAACTGAGCAGTTTTTCCCTGTGACACAAGTAAACATAAGCCATTGCGCTTTCACAGTGAAATGGCCTAACAATAGGATGTTAAGGCTGAAACGACATTGAATACTTACATGTCTGTGGGTATTGTGATAAGATTCAATTTGTAATTCAAAAATAGGCTAGCAATCTCAACATGTTCTTCAGGTTTCTTTACCACAGGCTCTGGAAAAAAGCAACTTGTTAAATATATATTCATAAGAAATATTTAATACTATAATTTTGACAAGTAATTTCCATAGGGGATTCATCACCACTAAATAATTCTACTTTCCAAGTATCATTGCATACACTTGAATGGAAGAGAACAACCACGGGGGGCTTTAGGTGACATATCATGAAAAAATAAATGCTTAACACTGATCCTCAGCCTGCAAGGTATTAAAATTGTGCTTAACCTATATCTGAGGTTATCCAACGTAGCTCAGAACAACTATGGCAGCACATTCTGCCTTTGCTAATTTCCTCTGTTTCTGATCCCAGTACATTTTGCTAGCATGCCTATAATGCTTTCATATTCAAGCTATCTCATATCATGCATTTAACTCCATTATGCAGTACAGACAAACCCTAGATCAAGTTTACCCCTAAAACTATGAGTTGTTGCATCAGGACTAGTCACATACTTTAAAGGTTTAAAAGGTGTTCAGAAGTTTTCATGGCTCTGCATCAGAGAGCTTCTGCGTTGCTTTGATAACACTCCCTCTTCATTTTCTCCAGTAAAGTAGAATGCTTTTTTAGAGATAAATTAAAACACTTCTCAAAGCATTTAAGAAAGAATAGGGCTAAGGGGAAGTAATGCAAAATTGGCAAAAAAAAAAAAAAAAAAAAAAAGAGAAAGAGTAATCCCTAGGGAAGTTCTATTGAAATTAAGCTAACAGATGATAAGTATGACTCTGAAAATGTTTAAAATAATTAAAATGCAATTACAAATTTATTTTGGAGGTTTGAGTAGACAAACCTTGAGGTTCAGATGTCACAACAGTTTCCTTTTTCTGACGGAAAAGCTTCCAACGGGGAATTGGTGGTGGTTGTGGTAGTGCTACCAGAGGACAGGACCTAGTTCTGGTAATCAGGACAGGATGGCTATATATGTGGGAAAGCCCATATTGCCTCAGCTTCTCTGAAGAATCAGCCTATGAAACATGGAAAGGTGACCTGACTGGGGTCAGCTCTCATTTCTCATCATATCTCTCTCTCAAAAAAGAACAGTATGCACACAAAAGCATCTAACGGCTTGGAAAACAAATGAAACAAAAATCATTCACCTGACAAGGCTATCCGAAAACATTCTGATTAGGATTTGATATTCAGCAGAAAAAGTATAATTGACTACTTAGAAGTGTTTGCATATATTTTACTTTTCATAATAGATTCATCACTTCTTTCAACTTATTTATATAACCATATTCTTTTAGGTGCTACAGAAAACATATAAGTGAAGCAGAATGAAGATGTAAGAAAACAACAGTGACAACATTTTGTTTTAAATAAACATATTTAAAAGTACTTTTTCTGAGGAAAAAGTCCTCACTTCATGCTGAATTTATAAAGCGGCAGAATTCTAAAAGCAACTGGTCTTTTAGATAACTTGTGAAATCTCCATAATGTAATATCACTTTGAACCAACACGTCATTAAAGTTTAGCTTTTCATCTGCTGGCTAATTTAGAAAACACATTAAAGGCACTACAGTTGACCCATATATCAAAGCCTTTAGATGTGGACAGTGAGGGCTGCTCTTCCGTTAAAATGGTCCAGTACTTAACATTTTTCACTACTGAAAGTTCTGTCACAAGATTTGTATATCCTTTTTATTTAAACAATACACCTTCTTTTGCTTGCTAAATAAATCACCCATAACTTATTTCTTTAACACGTTCATCAGCAAGTCTCTGATTGTTCCTGCTCATTGTCAAATGTTCCTGAGGTTCTATAATTACAAACTTCAGAGAAGAATGTAGTTGTGGTTATTTAAAGGGAGAGGATCAAATTAAACACATTAAGGTACACAAGCAATATATCAGCCTCATTTGATCTCTGCATTTATAAAGATATATTACAGGAGTGGTGACTGGGTACACACATATTCAAACAACTTAAAAATGCAAGTTAAAACTTCCGAGATTATAAAGGATTTTGAAGACGGCCAGTTAGGTGCCATAAGGGAGAACTTGTCAGCTGCTGAATAGGAAACACACTTGAATGACTCAACTATTGATTTTTTTCATTTTATTAGAGCAAACTTAAGACAATTAAATTCAAGCCACATCAATCCAAGGACATACACACTAGAAAGCACAGCTAAAAGGGATACTGCAAAAATTCTGGAGGGAAATTCTGGCACAACTGCAGTCAATGACAAAATTTCCTCCAAATTTAGGGAGCAACTCTTATCCCAAACAATGAATCCACTCTTCCAAACTTTAATTATTTCTATTGGTGCAGTACTTCTCAGCCCCCAAAGAAAGCTTGAAAATGGGCTTTTTTAACTGAGGCCCACAAGAAATCCACTACACTTCTATATTTAATTTCTGTCAACTTCCATTTTTCTATCAGTCTTTACTGAAATACTGTTTTAGACATACAGATTCATCTGCCTCATCCTATTCGGCCTGCCATGCCTCTTCTTCAGTAATCTCTGCACCCTAACAGACTGAAGCCAAGTTTGAGACTCAAAGCCTTAGGTGGCAGGAAAGATATAACCCTATGTCACCATTTCCAGTTTGCTTTTTGATGACTAGTATTACTTATTATTAGCAAAGAGACAGTATTGTCTGAGACCTTAAATTAATATAAATTAAAATAAAATCACAGAGAACAAGCTAGTCTTCAAAACAGCATAAAATACACAGCACAATTTTTAAAAAGAAAATACTGCAAGAATTAAGAGCAGTAAAGCATAACACCTGCAAACCATTTCTGGAAATTTCTTTATTTTATGAAGCCTCTCAGTTTTATGAGAAGGCAGCTTAAATTTTAATGTTCTAATTATGATAAATACGATTTAAATGTACAAAAAATTAAATCTAATTAATAATCAACTCAAGAAAGCCTGCTCTGGCATTATAAATAGCTTTCYGTAGAGTGTGAGTGACGAAGTGGAAATTTAAGCATTGTTTTTACCCCAGCTGGATGAAGTGCTACACTCTCCCCAGCTGCTTTCACCAGTTAGAACACTAATGATAGAAATGAATATAAACATGCTATTTCTTATAGAACAAGATATCGGAAAATGTATATCAGAGAAGTCATTAACTGCAATCTAAAAAAAAATTGAAATTCATGTTTTTCAAGTAGCCCTTAAAATAATTAGTCTTTCCATTCAGAAGTATCTCATCATGATGCATTTTCTAGTCCACATCTAGCCTCTCCCAGGAGACTTCAGCTCCTGGGATCCAGAGGAAAGTGGAGTAAAACTGAAAAAATGAGCAGGGCTGTGGCAGGAAAATGCATGATCAGAATACAGAAGTACCGAAATATAAATTTAACTGATGGTCATTACCATTTCACTATAATAATTTTATTATTTTTGTTACAACATAGTTGCTACAAAATGAAACACCCTGATAATAAAATATGTAATGCTTCCTTGTCCTGAGAGCATAGAATCTTACCATCTGCCCCAATGAAAAAATGTCCTCTTCAAACAAATGTAGTGGTATACAGCCAGCATACACGGCCATTTCTGGCTGGGTTGACACAGAAGATTCTACAGAGCAAACATTAACATGCTTTAGAACAGGGTAAACAGTAAATAAATGTTGTTGCACCTCACCCTAAATTATTCTGCTTTCTCTGCCTTATTTTTATTACTCTTTTCTTTGTCTGACTCTGTTATTTCATTCAAAACAAGAGCTCATTGTAAAATACTCAGAAGAGAAGCCATGGATGGAAAAAAAACATTGTTTTAATCCTTGCCTATTTAGACCATCAACAACTTTTGCATATTTTACTTCTTTTACACAAATGAATAACAGAAACTACAACTTAGAAATGCAACAGCTCTCACCATTGTTCTTTTATTTTTCTTCAAATTTTAAAAATACTAGATACTAGCATGAAGAACACAATACACATGATCTGGGTAGATGAAGTAAAAACATACTGATTGGTCAGTACTAGCTAAAGGCTTCTCACTAGTGAAAGCAAAATTTGATTTTGCCAGCAAAAGAATCAAAAGCCAGAGCTCTGGCCACTCCTGCCAATGGATATGAAGTCTGAGATAAGTAGTTTGAGAAACAGAGTGCTTGTAAACCAGGGTTACTGCTCTTACTTCTGTCAAGGAGATGGAAAAATGGAGGTAATGATGGCTGCTTCAGAAAGTGTGAGCGGGTGACCCCACAGCTCTTATCCCGCATGCCTTACGGAAGCTTGTTTTCCTGTAATTCTGCCAAAGGCAAGGCATAAAAGCAGGGGCACGTTCACTTTGTTACCCCTAGAAATCTGTTGCACTAGGCAATGATGCAATCATCTCATACCTGTATCTGTGAAAGAAGCCATTGTTAATTCCTGAATGATGAAGAGAAACCAAGGCTGGCTGGCTCACAGCCAGTTCACTCATGCTGAAGAGAAATTAAGAGTCTTAAAAATATAATACTAGAAATATAGGTCTGTGGTTTGACCTAAAAGTCATCTCAAAAAGGATATCTATTTCTCTCTATTTTTCCTTAGTCGTCTAAGAAAGCATGTGAAGACAGGATTTCAGTACACAGGTTGTGACACCTGTTTTTCATCAGAATGTTTCGTCTTTGTTCCCTTCAGCTCCACCTCAAATCTAGGATAATTGCTTCCTACGTTTAGTAAGTATTCAACTGGAAGTTGCTCTAAGAATAAGTATTTTCTGTGAAATGGAATAAAACAATGCTGTCTGCTTACAAACAAAAAAGGGAAAGGAAAAGAAAAAGGAAAAGAAGGGAGAAGGAAAGATAGGCAAGTGCCTGGAAAATACAATTTATCAGACTTAAAATCCATTTATTTAGAAGGTATGCAATGTTTTTTTTTCTTAAAGTAGTAAGATATCTCTGCATCTTAAATATTCTTCCAGAAATTCAATTACTCAATTAAATATAAGCTGATAGTAAGTCAGAGTTACTTTCCAGTGGATTCTTAATATTTCTCACTACATGCTTGTGATTCCTGTGTTAATCACAGCTCTTTTGTTAGCTGTGGGTTTCAAATTATTCAAAAGCAAGGCTATAATCTAGGTTTGACCTCAGTCCCTACTGACGTATCTGATCTGTTACAAACATAGCAGTAGCAGCTACAACGTACTACACCTTACAGAAGAGTACAAGCCACAAGGCACACCGACCTTATTGCATGTGAGAAGTATTTCTCAGATAAAAGTATTTAATCAAATACCAGGTGGAATGTAAAGCTGTCATACTCAGTCCAGATGGGTTGTGAAATAAAATGTCTGCAGGGCAGACAATAAACAGTAATGAACAAATTATTAGAGCATGCAAATGATTAACCAGGCACACCATATTCACTTTAATACTACTATTACAATAGTAGAAAGATTTTGTACATTATGCCAGTACCTTTCAAAAATAATAAATTATTTGATCATTTTTCACTGTACAAAAAATGAGGAGGATGTATGCAAATTATTTGCCACCAAGTGTACTGTCAATTAGTGTGAATTCAGCATCTAGGGAAACTAGTTAAAACCGATAGCCTTGATAAAATTGTATTATTAGATGAAAAATGTTATAACATATGGTACAACAAAACAGTCAGAGTCAGCAAAGCCTATTATTTATATCCATCAGCGTGGATTTAAGAATTCTGTGGTGCTTTGTTAAAGATTTCTGAATCCTTGTAGCTGCTTATGTTTCACATTTGTGGCTTTGCAAATTCATCTACAGAGAGTGAGTATTACACAATCTGAATAAATATTTCAGTCCCTGGGAAAAGGAAACTCAATCATTTGCATTGATCCATGTAATATGTATATATCCAGCCACTTAAAAAGAGAGGCTAAGAGTGAAAATTGTTGTTTTTAATAGTTCTTAACAATTTTTATTTTTTAAAAAATCATAGGTTTGGAAGACTTGCAAAAAATTTTCTCACTATATCTTAAGGTTTCTCTTAATTTGTCGAACAAGAGCTGATGCTGAGTTTTAACTTTCCAAAACACTTCAGTTGGCTTTCAATATCCTTCTTATCAGGAGTGCAGCTCATATTTTAACCTCTGTTGTTGTGTTAGGCATGGATTAGCTTTGCCTATTGGAGGGTATTTTTTTAGTCTTCAGAAAAATGACCTATGTGCTTTTCAGAATTAACATAAATATTGCAGAATGATAATATGCATTTGAAAAACCAGAACAAAATATTTTCAAAATATTCAAAACAAAAAGTAGGCTCCGGTCCCTACTTACAAATGAAAACTCTTGAATAGGGAAAAGGAAAATGAAAAGAACTTTACAGTTATGTGTTACGTATCTCATTGACTCTGATGGTTAACATTACAGATCTACTTGTATGACTTCAGAAATTCTTAAACATAATAATAATATCCCAACGCTTCTGTGGCATAGAAAGTGACATAGAAAATATTATCTCTAATTACAAAACTGGTATCAAAGCACAATGAGACTTAGCAAAAATAAATGGCTGGTTTGTAGAACAAACTCCCAAATTCCTGTCTAGTGCCCTCTCCAGTGGAATAGTATTTCCTTTCCAGCAGTTCAGAAATTATTAGGAATATCATTAGTCTAGAAACATAAATGGAGAGTGGAGCAGTGGCTCTTTATAGGAACAAGGGGGCTAAGTAGCTTATATATCATATCATCATAAAAACTCTTTATGGAATGAATGGACTCCCTAGGTATGAAAGGAGAAGTAGTTACTAGAAGAAAAGGCTGATGAGTGGAAAAGTGCAGATTGTGTGCTAAAATGGGACGGTAGGAACATATGAATTGTCTACAAAAGCTTCCCAAGGACCAGCTGGCTGATAAGCCACAGGACCAAAGAGCTGGTTGCTCTCAGGAAGAGCCCTGGCTGATCAGGTGAAGGGCTCGTTATTCTGCTGGATCCACGCAATAGGATGAATAGAGAAACAGGTTCAGTGCTTCAAGGATCCTGCAACTCATATTGTATTTGGGGGGTGCAGCAGGCATTGGTCTGAGTGCGCAAGTGATTCAGAATTGTATTTATACATTTGTATTGGGTCTGGCTGGGATAGAGCTAACTTTCTTCAGAGCAGCTCGTATAGTGCTGTGTTTTAGATATGAGACCAAAACAGTGTTGATAACACACCGATGTGTCAGCTATTGCTGAGCAGAGCTCACATAGCATCAAATCCTTCTGTTTCTCACTCTGCTGCCCCAGCGAGTAGGTTGGGGGTAGGCAAGAGGTTCAGTCCTGATTCTCCCCCCTATCCTGCTGGTGGGGAGTGAGCGAGCAACTGGGTGGGGGGGCTTAGCTGCCAGACAGCATCAGCCCCCCACAACATTATAACCCACACAAAATCAAAAGCCTTTAAGAGAAGTTTCCAAATACTTAGAAGTAACTGGTATGTCAATGTGTATGAAACTAAACAAGGTAATTAATATACAAGGTAATGAATACAAAAGGGTTTGCCATTTTAGAAGTAAAATATAAATTATATCAAGAATAGTTAAATACCTCTCTAGAAATAATTCATATTTATCACAGAAAGAAGAACAATTCCCTTAAAGTCCTCACACTCAACAGGTAGAGTGAAAACTTGCAGTAGGGAAATAAGCACTTTTATGGTGCTGGAAATGAAATACTTTTCAAGCCACTTACATTAAAAAAAAAAAAAAAAAAAGCTGTTGCATTAAGTAAAGTCACTGTTACAAAATTCCCAAGAACAATTCAGAACCTTTTTACAACTACTGCCTCTGGAGTCTGACTTTGAACCTAGCCCTAGTTTCAGATGTTACTTTATGCACAAAAATAGTTCTACTGTCCCGGGTCACTCTCTGCAGACCATCTGTCTCATAAAGCCTGCAAGCTTCTTCTGTTGTGGCTACAATCTCACAACAAAAATGCATTTTAATTCAGTATTATTTCAAATTGCAATTCTCCTTTTTTTTTGTTTCTTTGCAGTCTAATAATCTTAAATTTGCTCCATATCTTACAGCCTCTGACTTTACAATCTCCACATTTACTTCTATTCAAATTCTTATCAGGTTTATTAGTGAGATATCTACCTCTTACTCTTTTTCAAAACTCTTTTCTGGTTCAGACCTAGGATAAGAGTTCCCTGACCATCATATTTGAGCCCTGAACTAATAATTTTTCTAAATAACCTCTTCACAGGCCACTATTTATCTTTCAGAAAACAGCATAAACTGTGCTTTTAATGGCAGAACAAAGATCAAAATGTCATGTGGTTCTTCATACGGAAACACTGCCTGATGATTTTTAATGCTCTTTCACTCATTTCGCACAATTTCTAGAATTCATCACTTGGATCCTTCTCCTTCTCCTTTGCTTTCTTTTCCCCAGAACGTGCCTATCATTCCTTATATTCATGTGAAATGCTTCATTTCCTATTCCACAACTACTACCACTAAAGCAAACTATGTTCCTGCATACATTTTAAAATTTACTGCTGTTTAACTCCTTTAGTAGTATCTAAGGTAGGAATTCAAATTAATATATTTGCTGATGACAAACAGCAATATTGGTTTGATATAAATTAAAATTATTTAAACCACCAATTTTAATCAGGATTTAAATCAAGAAGCAGGAATCCGATTTACATAGTGAGTTTCACTCTTGTTATATATTTTTGCTTTGTAGTTATTTTCCCAAAGAAAGATGCTCTACCTATTCTTACTTGTTGATTTGCAACTAGATACTATTCCAGTTAATAAATATGTTTCCTTCTGCTAGCAATATGGAAATGCTACATGTATGCAAATATAAGCAACAACAAAAGCAAATCAGCTTAATGTACATTCATGAAGACTTTCTATACTTTATGATAGTAAGCATGACATTTCTTATTGACTGATTAGTTGAATGATTAGTATTTACTTGTGGTTTGTTTAAATTGTATTTTGTTGTTTTTTTTTTAATTAAATTTAAATGCACAAAGTAAGAATTTACTTAATTTTTAAGCTATCATGAATGTATCAACACAAAAAATAAATTCATCAAAATAAATTTCCACGATAAAGGAAACAAGTTTATTAAACAATTAAATCATGGAGTGAATTCTAATGAATACTTCTGGCCCTCCTGCCCCCCTGCGCTTCAACAAAGAAGCATTCCTGCTTTTTCCAATTGCAATTTACTGAATAAAGAGATATTGAACAAATAAGTTATTAGAGAGGAAGCTTTTTTTTCCCCCCACAATACAGGAAGACAGTTTACCACTAGAACATATCTTGGTCCTACATGACTGGCCAGCAACTTCCAAATATTCTGCATAGCATTACTTTACATTTTGACATCAATCACAAATTACTGCAATAGTGTTCTTAACATAAGTTACAGGATTTTAATAGGTTATAATGACTTCAGTCTGTAATGCAGCGTACAAAGAATTGCAAATTTTTAACAAATCCCCCCAATTAAGTTCAAAAACAAATAAAAGCAAAGCCCTTTGCTTTACATACATCTCCTGTTTGTATTTTAGCTTCAAAAGAATAGGACTTACTTTCAGTTAAGGCCTGAAGAGAACGTTGGGCTTCTGCCAACATTTGTGAAGACTGAACTGCTGATTTTTTTTCTTTTTCTCCTTCTCTGCTTTTCTTCTTTCTGGTTTCTCTCTGCTCTGCTTTTTCTATTAAGCAAAATAAAGATTAAATATTTTTCTTTTTCAGACGCAAACTTTCAGTCATAAAGTCTCATACTGTGTAAATGCTTTAATGACATTTTAGATAAATTAAAAAAAAAAAAAAATCACCCACAAACTATTCCAGTCAGAAGAGTTAAGATACAATAAAGAACTAATGTCATTCAGTTTAAAAAATGAAAAATAAAAAATAATTCTTAAGATGTAAATGCAGTTTTACTGAGAAGGGGCCAGGAAGGCTTTGGTCACACCTTCCAGTTAGTGCACAACTCTCATGTCCCTACTATAATATTTGGAATTCCTGAATTCCTGGCACTGTGTTAAATATTTCTTCATGTCCCTGCTCCCATGCATCAGTAATTTCCAAAATAGTCTAACATAGATGAGGCATAGGTTCCCAATGGACATGGAATAAGAAAGTGTCCCCCAGTCAGAAACTTCTTTCAAGCCTTAGAACTTAGACTATAGGAAAATACATTTCTAATTAAAAAAACCCCAAACATTAATAGAGCATCAGAACACAGCTTGTAGCCTCAGATTTGGAGATTACAGAGCTGTATCCTAACATAATGCTTCCCTGATTCTTAGCTGTTTCAGTTACTAATAGAATTTCTAAGTCTTAGGCAGGATTAAATTTACAAAGTTTTCTGGGAATAAACTACAGCACCCTGTTGGATGAATGACAGTGCTGTTCCCAGTGGCTGCATCCCTGTGCATGTCCATTCCAAACTCTGAAATATCGACTATGCTGGTGGGTGGGTCATAAAATGATAGCAAGAATTCCTAAGAAAAGAGAATATCCCCTCAGCCAGGTCTCTTCTAATATTTTTATAACACTTTTGACAGTAGGACTAAGTATTTGGGATTCAAAGTGGGGAAGGCAGGGATTTCTTTGAAAATCTAGGAAGAAATAGAAATTTTAGTATATGATTTGTACCTTCCAAAGACATTAGAAGTGTTGTGAAACTGCATCCATGCCTTCAAGCTAAAAACAGCAACCAAGAAAACTCAGTCTCAAATATAAACATTGAAGAATAATATACTGGAACAAGTAAGTTTCTAAACCTAAATTTTTTCATTTAAATGTAAATAGGATTAGCAGCTCTTGAAGGAAATTAATACCTATACCTAGTAGCATAAACAGAAAAGTTGCTATAAATAAAAATGTAGGTAGACATTAGAACATACTTGTCAGAACCCTCTGTAGGTAATCACACTTTGTAACATCCATTATGAAATGTATAATTTATTGATGGTCAGAGTAGTGTTGCCTTTGGGGAAACTGTAACCTCTCTGATTGTTATCCCTCTGCAAAGAACCAGTCTTTAGAGAAATGACTGTGACAGAGCTGAATAAATCTCTGCCATAAAATGAAGCTGTTTTCATAAAATAAGAGACTAGTACTGCTTCTAATGGGATGTATAGTTAAAACAAAACTTTTTTGAATTTATACCATTGCAACATGTTCAGTGAAACAACAACAAACCCACAGAGTTGCATGTGGCATAATAAAGACATATAAATTCGAAGCCAGAGGTTATGTTAACTTCATTTATGCTTGGCCTACAAAGATAACACTACCTAAAATTACAGACCTTTGCCAATTTTATCAGCTTTCTCTGGTTTATCTGACTGCTTATTCACAGATGAAACTTCATTTTTTATCTCTGAGACTTTGGTCTCTTTAGGTTTTGTATCTGACTGAGGAATATCAAGTTCTGGAGTTTTCTTATTTGGCAACTTGAATTCTGGCACGATCTCTTTCAAAAAGCCCCAGACTTTGTCCAAGTATCCAGGCCTTTAAAAACAAACACATGTATATGTCAATGATAATGATATTTGCAATAAGAAAAGAAAGTGTGATTTTCATTTAGACAACACTATACTACAATTGACAGTCCAACTCTTAGAAAAGTTACTGGGTTATTTTAGTAAATAAAACACACTTGCCTGATTTTTTGTATCAGCCAGTTTGTTAAGAGACAGATTATGGACAGATCCATAAAGAAAGAGATGGTGATTAGAGAAGCACGTAAATAAAGCATCCTTTCTAAAGCTTTTTAGTAGATAAAAGTTGCAGCAGGGAAATTTGCAGACCACTTTGCAACTACACTGTATAACAACTTGATTCTGGCTCTGTACATTAAAAACCTTCTTAAAGGTACTTCCAAACTAGGTTTCCCTAACTGTTTGGGCACAGGTACTTCCTACTACATGCCTCTTCCACTGATTCCACCAGCTACAACAGCTTTTTGATATGACATGACAGTTGCAGCCGTACTGGTTCTCCACAGAAACTTAGTGATTCCAGAAATAGTCTAAAACTGAATGAAAAGTTCAGGGCCATGAATAAGTTTCATGCAAGCTAACTGCATGCAACCTTTGTTTTTTTTTAAAAAATAAAGTAATTGATTGTACAATGAGCTAAAGCCATCTTATACTACTATTGCAAAGACTCTGTGGTATTCACATTTTCTTATTCCAGAATATAATATATTTGCAGTAAGTGCCAGATTCATGAATACTATTTTTTGCTGTTGCAAATGTAAAACTACCTACAGAAAGAAACAAAATTTAGGTTACTTAGATKTCTAAGTCCATGGGCCACATACACACTACTGTAAGACACAAATATATCAAAAACCTAAATTGTAAGCATAGCTTGGGACATAAAAATTGCTGAAATAAGGGCTAAAATAGCCCTTGACTGAACTTATTTAATACTGAAATACTGTTATAAATAAACAATTATACCTAAATAAATTATATATAAACCAAAACTATTTGTTATCTATGTATTCATTAGAATGTATACATCAAAAGGCAAAAAAGTGTAATTTAAAACAAAATGTCTAGATATTTAGAGCCTGTATCCCGGTCATTCATTCAGTAAAAAGAATGTCAAGCTGGAAAAATAGAATGTCTGTTCGTTAAAACCACAAAATGGACTTAAACACAGAGGAAACAAGAAAAAACGTTATTATAGGTTGGAAATATTATTTTTGGTTGGCAATAAAAGTATATCAACTGTTCCAATTTAAAAGGTGAAAACACCATACTACCTGAAGTTGATTACTTCGAAATTCATGACATATACTTTCTATAGCACATTCAGATATAAAGTTGTTGTTATTATTACTTGCAGACATTTTGTATGTGTATACTAGATGAAACATAGATTTCTCTAACCATTTTCACCAGTGTTTAATATTAATTAAAAATAAATTAATATATAAATTATAATATATATTATAAAGAATAGGCATCAGCTTAACATGACAAATAGCTTTACAAGCAACTGTATGACCTACAAAGAAAAATACAATAAAATTGCATTCCTTGAAGGCACATTTCTCAAGTGCCAGAAGTAAAAAACGTACACTTCCCAAAACTGATGCTGAAGGACTTTTAGGGCTCAGCTTTATTTTTCATAATGCCTCATAGAATTAAATATTAAACAACTAATACGTAAATTGTTTAATAGAAGAACTTACTGGAGAGGAATAACTTCTGGTATCCATCCAGTCAGTGTATGTAGAACTGTAAATTCCTCCAGCTCTCTTTTTCCAGTTTCATGTATACTGTAAGACAAAACCAGACAGAATTATAATATACAGAATTATATATATACAGAATATGTATTTTTATATATATATATACACACAGAATATACAGAATTATAATATAACCAACTCACAGTAAACTCTGTAGTCTACATTGCTTTCTGTAGGAGCAAGACCATACACAAACAGAATAGCTTGCTGAAAAACAACATGTTACTTGCAATTTTAGGAGTTTCCCTATCCACTGCTGACTACTAGCCTACAAAGTCAAATTTGCTTTTATGCCTTTGCATCAGGGCCATCATTTTAGTGTTCCCTCCGGTACAATGGCATAGTTTCAACATTGTTACCAAGCATACTATGTATACTTGCACACACTAAAGCCTCTTTTTGCAGGGTTGGAGATGTGGGTTTGAAATCCCTCACGCTAGAAGAGGGATGTGAATCTAGAACTTCCATTTCCTGAGCAGCTACTCTAACTCCCAGGTTATTATGCACGAGTTGGCTGTATTTCCAGTGTACCACACTCCACTCTTTCAAATTGATACAGTCTCCTACTCTCTGGAGAGACTTCCACCTGTAGATCCTGAGAGGACCAAGGCTAAAGATGCCAGCACTTGGCCATGACAAATCCTTGTGCTCTGGAGAAACACAGCATTTCAAACACATTCCTGCAAACAGTTTCCCAATGGGCAGCTCTAGGCAACTCCCTGGCCTGCATAGAAGTACTTTAGATCACTCTTCCGACAAACATAACTTGATATGACCAGAACAGGGAAGCTTGACTACCCAGATCAGTCTTTTGAATTATTTTCTGAAGCTCAGTCATTTTAATGCTTGGTGTTCATTGCTCATCTCATAGGAAGCTGCAGCCATAATTATCAATCATTTGCACGATGGGCCACCTTCCACTTTCCAGCTCAGTTTTAGGGAAGTGGATCACCATACGGCCCACAACAGCAGAACTGTAGCAAAAGCATCAAAAGTAGCTTACAATACGCTATTTTCAATACTGGTTAAGTCAATACTGGTTGAGGCTGACAATTAAAACTTCATTAAAACTTCTTGGACATTTCCATTTGGCAGAAAACCACATTGAAGCTTTTTAGGTATACTGGCAAACAGATAAAGCAAACAGGGAGAGTACTCCAGTTTCTTTGCAAAGTTTTTTGTGCATAGATGTACAAACACACAACTAAAAAGGAAACACTGCACCTTCTGTAGCTACAGGGGACTTTGCTTTACTGATTTACTGTGTCACCTTTCAGAAAAGTGTCTATTTGTCATTATAAAATTTTTAGCAAAATATATTTCCCATTATACTAAAACAATTTTTTGCAAATTCCATGTGACTTCACGAAACAAACTGAGCTCTCTAAACATACCTAGTATTTGCCAGCTTAATGATAGCTTTGGACAGCAACATTGGCCAAAGTTCAATTTGACAGGTTGTAGCTGGCAGTAACAAATTATCCTCTTCATTGAAAGGCATAGTGTCATCCACAATGATTTTTCTCCAGCACCCCTATGATAGAGGGAGGGGGAGGAAAGAATAAATAAAACACTGAGTTGGTGGGCTGGAAACAGAACGTGTATGTAAGAGAACTTCTAATGCTTTCCCAAGAACCCAGTTCTACTGTAATTTGATTTACATTACAGATGGTTTTAAAAGAAGTTCTCATATAATACCTGAGAAGCATGGAAACAGTATTCATAGCATTTTATTACTGCTCTGACATATTTATTTCAGAGATTAATCTAATTGCAGCTATTTCCAAATGCTTCCTCTCATATGTGTAGTCCATCATATGCACGCATTCATTGCTGTTTCTTCAGCTGCCATGACAGATGCCTAAGAAACAGTAATGATCAAAAAAAGGCTTAACTAAGATAGCAGTTTTGCAAATGCCTCTTTAAGTTCTTAGTCTGGAAAATGTGACATAAGCAGTCCCCCTTGCTTCCCAAGAACTACCTGGGGTTGTTGGCTGCAGTGGTTAGTGTCCTGGAAAGCATTAAGATTGTATCGTACAAAACACTATAGGAAACAACACAAAATGACCGAATGTAACAAATATCCGTATTTCCAGGATAAGAAACAAACAGGTAAGACAAGATACTGATGTCTCCAATACCAGATATTTCATTAGTAAATTGAGCTAGTATCCCACAAAATAATCTTGCCTACCATTCTCAAAAAAAGTCTCTGTCCTAGTGATTAAGACATAATAGAGAGGCAAAGGAATTAGTGGGGCAACAGCAAGTACTTCTGTTAACTCGCCCACAAAATGACGAAGAATGACCAAATCACTAAAATGTTCACCATACGTTATCAGAGARGGCAAAATTACTGCTCTCTGCTTGTAACTGAACTGTGGCTTCAAACTGAAATGCCCATCAATTAACTCTATATGAGTTCTGTAGGTTTCAGAAGAAAATAAATGTAGGCCATATGGCAAAGATACCCAAAAAGAATAGAACAGGCTAATATTTTTTAGGATAAAAAAATGTATTTGCTGACAGCCAAAACTAAATTTTTAAGATTTCCCAAGTTTGAAGAGGACCTAGTAAGTGAAGTGATCACATACTCATCTCCGCTTTCAGTCATTGCTGAAGTTTAATAGAGAGAGCAGTACAAGTTGAAAAGTAAAGGAAAAGATTGAGGAGATACTTGGTTTTCTATAGCTCAGGACATTTTTTAATTCAGAGTAGTAATTCTGTGCATGTAATTTTTAAAAGACAATAGTATTTTTTGCATATGTAGCACCATTAAAAAAAAATGTTTTCCTCCTCACCAGTTGCTTGCCTTTTATACTTAATAAATAATAGAATCCATATCGCAATTATTTTGCATCAGCGATAACCTTTCTATAGCATTTCACTATTAACTCTAGAAACAATTACGCTGGTTTAAGGAGATAAAAGACCAAAAGAAAGAAAGAAAAATATGTGAGGCAGAAGGTTTATGGACAGAAAAAGAAATCTATAGGTGAGAAAAAGTGGAAATAAAGAAACAAATTCAATAAACCTCAGGAATGCAAAGTGAAAGCAGGATGTGGTGTAGAACTGAAAAAATGTTGTGCCAATGTGAAAAATTATTATCCACAGGTTTTATCTGGTAGACGACAATCCCCTCAGGACTAAATATAGCATTTTACTGAAACCAGTTCATTATTCTTCCACTGTGCTTTCTCTCCCTTTTCATTTAATTTTCCACCTTCTCCTGTGAAATCTGTTTCTCCTCTATCTCTACTGATATTTGCCTTTTCTCATTTGCAGATTTTCTTTAATCTTCCATCATTTGACCCTCTTTTTTTTTTACCTGTTTTCCTTTCTGTGAAATACAGCTGTACAATCAGAGGAAAAGAAATTAAACAAACCAAAGGCCCAAAACAAAACAAAACCAAAAGTGACMAAGAGACTAAAACACCCTGATAACTCTTATAGATGCTTTAAAATGTAGTCTTTTATCACATGAATACACAACCTCTGCAGCATTAAATTCACACACAGAATAATGTCCTCTGCTGAGGAACCTGGGCAACATCATTTCTGCCTTCTCAAACTCATGCAACTCTTATTCCCTATATGAATATGTTATTCCACATGTGAAGGCAGTAGTAAGGGATGAGGAAAGCATAGGCATGTAAATCAGCTAAGTGCTCCCCCTTACAGGAAAGTTAAGAGATTCTTCCAGTTTTAACTGCTTTCCTATTTCTTCCTCAGGGCTGGCTAGCTGACATGTGTCAATAGCAAACTGCATGAAACTTCCTTTTAAAATATCATATTTGATCTATACTGTATTAGAACTGTAAGTTTTTCTTAATACAAATACATGGTGTAGGATTATTTGAAAATAAAATTAATACGCTCAGGGTTTTATTCCCTCTCAAGAGACACGTATCGAATTGCAACATGCATAAGTGCAGCCATTCAAAAGCTCTCCCCGGCTTTGTTTGCATTTATGTTCATTCCAAAAGATGGGCAGATTTATAAACAATTTAACAGGGTGATAAGGAAGTAAAATAAATCCCTCCTTACTTTTATTCACAGGAAGTTTTTATACTATAACCACTAGAGTAATGGTTTCCAGCGTAGAAATAGAATGTGAGCAATTTTCCAAGGATCGTGGAAGTGTTTGAGTAATTATTTTGTATTTCTAAGTGTAGAGATTTCTGAAAGAACTCTGTGCTGAGGTGTTTTTAAGTGACGTGCTACATGCAACTGTGATGCTCTCTCCACACCTCCAACATGAAACTTGGCCAGCTTATCCATCTGAGGCGCTGACCTGCTGCTGTCCCTCTCCARGAGTATCATCTGCTGCAGACGTGATGCAAGTTCCTTTACTTTGAAGTTCTAAAAACATTGTGAGATGGGAAGTTTGTGCCCTCTCTTTTCGTAGAGCTACACTAATTATCTCAAATAATGGTAAACTGGAGACTTGCCATGCAGACCATTAGGAAAACAAAATCTCTTCACTCTTTGCCAAATTATATATATATTCTCTTTGTCTCCTCTGGTATATTTTTCTGTCTCCTATTGTTATGCATTTGAGTGTTGTCCTTGAGTGTTCTGACCTGCACTCTTACATTCCATCTTCCAAATCCTTCCATTAACCACATCAGCCCTTTTCACAAACACAGCCCTCACAAAACCTCTTTCTTCCCAAATTTAAGTTTCATTCTTATACTTATTGTTGCTCTTTCTTTTGACTGCCTCCTCTTGGCTGAGAACATCTTCTCAAGAGACCTTTTTTTTTTTTTTTTTTTTTTTTTTTTTTTTTTAAAACCCCCCCGTTTTTTTTTTTTTTTTTTTCTTTCTTTTTTTTTTTTTTTTTTTTTTTTTACCATGGGTTAAAAACCCTCCAGGTTGTTCTTTCCTGATTCTCCTCTTCTCCTTTTGCATTTCCTTCAGTCTTTGGTCGTTCCTTTTTACTGTATGAGTTTTTTTTCCATGCATATATATTAATAACATATTCTCCCAGAAAGCAAAATGAGCAATTTTTTTTTAATTACTTCATCACATTTAAAGGATATGAAGTAATGCTGAATATACCATTTCCCTCRAAAGTTCTTTTAATATTTAATTGCCTTTTCTTCTAATTAATTATGCCATATTTTGGATTGAATTTATCTAAAGTCAGATTCTAGCTATTGAGCCTTTTTGTATTTCACTAAGAAGTTCTCCACTAGGATTATCTTCTTTTCCATTTGTAACTAACTATATGCAATGCCTTTGTAACCTCTATTAAGCTGGAAGAGACCCAAGTGAAACACATGACAGTCTAAAGTCCAGATGATGCTGAAAATTTGGAAAAGAATCCAGGTGTCACCCTTTGGTTTTTGGTCCCATGATGTACATTTCTGCAGAGCAGTCAAAGCTGTAGTCATGGAACTTTCCTTGCAGAAACTGGGAGTTTTGGTCCTTAACAGCTGAGAAGGGAAGAATATTCAGTTCTTCCACTCCTTCATGAGTGCTCTAACCATCACATTTTGTACAAAAGGGGAGGTGGCAGCCATCTGATAAAAGATATAAGCGCTCTCTAATTTTTCATGCACACTCACAGAACAATCTAGTGCTTGGTATCTGCACAGACAGATGTACCTAATACAAAGCCCTAAGTCAGCTGCTTAACCTCCAGGAAAACTCTCAGAAACTCTGAATGTTTGTTTGACTAATTCTGATAGCTCCTCACTCAGTATGTGAGACAACTTAATCACCCTTGGAAAAAACCCACACCTATCCCCATTGACAATAACAGACCACTTCACCACCTAAATTAATCTACTTAAATTCTGCTGCTGGAGACAGTTGGTGTGGTGATGCCTAAAGTGGGTCTCAAGCAGGCACTCTGAATATGTCCATAGCTTACCTGGATCTACTGACATGAAAATGTTTAATTTGAGCAGGTGAAGCCTCTAAACCTGCTTTATTAGAGATGGTTATGTTGAACAAACATTCACAGTGTGCCAATGTACAGATATATCTCTTTCAGCACAGAAGAAATATTCATTGAATAACTGCTTGTTGGTGTTTTTTTTCTTAACATTGCTGTTTATGGTTTTATTATCAGTAACTTGTGATAGCCTGGTTTTAAATATTGTATATCAATACTATTAGCAACTTAAATTTAACTAGTACCTTTGGCCCGCTTAATCAGCTGTCTGCATTGTCTTAGCTGTTCACTTGTATTCATGAGCATTGATTTTCCCCNTTTTTTTTTTTTTTTTTTAAAAGCTTTTTTACACATTCTTTTTTAGGTTTTGTTTCCTTTTTTAAGTATCACTTTTTCTGTTTCCGTGAATTCTATCTTTTTAGAAGTCCAATGGGATGCCTTTGAGTTTTCATTAACACCTCCAACTTCATGTTTCCAACTGACTGTGTAAAAAATATTTTCAAGTTTGGGCAACCGGAAGTTTAATAGGGTCAATTATACATCTTAGTGTTTTGTGACGTATTCTGTTTGCAAAAGACAAATGTAAAGAGAATAAGCCTAACAACACAGACAACTTCTAATTTTTAGGTCAGTGATTATTTCTTTGTCTATTAGTATGAGGTTCAACATTAAATTAAGTGTTCCCTGTTGACTGTAAAATGCGTTAAGTTCTTGTCTGTTATCTTCAGAAACTCCATGGGATATTTTGGGTTTACCAGTACATCTTCAGTACGTGGTCCTCTCACTGGAAGTCTTTAATCACCTTTAAATACTATTGGATACAAATAGCTCTGTAAAGTCAACCGACTTAGTTACACAATAAAAAACATTCTTAAACCTAATACAACAGAGGTGTGGGCCACTTGTCTGACTCTACTAAACATTTGCATCAAACCTCCATATTCTATCATTCACGACACAGGAACAGAAATATTTTGCATATTATCTCAAAACAATGAATGCATGCACAAAAAAAAAAAAATCAGCAGATGAAATTAAGACTGAAACAAAAATGGGGTAAAAGTTACTGAATGAGAATTTAAATCATACAGTTTATAGTGCAGTGCAAACCTCACAATCAGTCTTCATATTTTTCTCTCTAGCAAAAATGAAATGAAACATACCTTCTTCTTTAGTAAAAGCCAACCAACACTGAGAATTCAAGTGGTAAAAAGGAATTCCTATTCAGGTAGCACACGCATATGATGCTTAGTATTGTCGTAACATTTTAAGACACAGAGTGAAAAAAAACCAAAAATATCAACAAGAATTACTTTCATAAAACTAAAAGGTGTAAGAAATAAACAAAAGAAGGAAAATTTCTGTAAATGTGCCAAATTAAAAACAGTTTACATTGGACTATAAGAGGACGTGTGATTTAGAAATCAAACCCTGTAAAAATAGGATGTCAAGTATCACATGCAGCTCAAAGAAACTACAAATGGTGAAAATGAATCACTTCTTAAAACAACATTATTTTAACCACTCACTTTATGATACAGAATGACCCAATTATTTTCTGTCAAATTTATTGCAATTGTACTTTGGGCTAAGGAATGACATTGAAAACTGCTGTTTGACACRCAAAAAAAGTCACAAGTATCAGAAAATAAAAGTTATTTCAATAAATAGTTTGAACATATGAAACATTAGCAACTGCCATTATTGGATCCTCTTTCTACAATGTAATAAACAAATTAACTCAAACATAGTATCTTGTTGCAGTGCCCAGAGAAGAAAAATCTCCTAACAATCAGCAAAATTCTACATAATCTACAAAAAATGAATATTGCCTTTTCAAGTAATCTCTTTTTTATCAAGTTCTAAGTTGTACAAAAATCACATGAACTGTAAAAGGCATTTGTATTAACCTGCATGAACAATTTGTCAACACTTCTACTCCTACAAATCCATATCTTTTCAATAATAATAAATACTTACCCTAACCATTAAAATCTGCCATGCTAGCTGCATAATATTTATATATTGTTGGAGGGACGTACTCACCATCCAATAAAGTTTCACTACATATTTTCCATAGCTATTGTACAGTGGCATGTGTCCCCTGGTAGCTTTACATAAGGCATAAATGTGTTCCCATGGTTTCCAAAAAAGTGTGGATGTTCCATTAGTTAAGGCCTTTTCATTATATATCCTCCAGACTGCATAAATTTCACTTATAATCCATCTCATCAGCTGAAAATAGAGAAAAACAGAAAAAAAAAGTTTTGACTTACATCTTTCAGAAAAATAAAATTAAGTTATATTATAATGATCAAAGAATAAAAAAGCTCCTGTTTTAAATGAAGAAGTGATGTAAAAGTATAGCTATGGTTTCATGCAAAAATTAATTTCACTGGTACAACTTTTCTTAAAATCATCATAATATCTACCTACAATAACACAAAACTTCATGAAACTAAGTAAAGGCACAATATAAATTAGGCTGTTCATCATTTACCAAAGAAAAATGAGGACATATGATTTCACAATAAATTATGTTACAGGACTTGTGAACTGTCATTTGTTTAATTGCTTATTACTAGATATAGCCGCTAAAAATCAATATTGGCTTTAATACTTGTTATTTGTACTCAGTAAAAAACAATCTTAAATCATAAAAAGCATTTAATAATTTTTAAAATTTAAAATAGAAGCTTTAACTAATCATGCTTTAGTGCATGTGTTTTTCTAACATGCAGATTTCTAATGCATGCTATAGTTTCACAAGTATTACTAGACTGTTACAGTGATTTATATAAACAAGAATGAGAATAAACTTTTACTACAAGAAACTTGCCCTAAAATTAATTAGTGGTTCTGTGGACAGCAAAATTTACATCATCTGTTTTCTGGTGGCTTCTTCCCATACAGTTTCTCTGATGCTGAATTTTGAATTTGCATTGAAGCATTGAATGAAATAGAAATTATGAAGTAATATTATATTCAGTAAGGCACTCAGATGCCTTCGTTCTACCGGCTCTATAGTTTCCCCTGATSTGTAGAAATTCAGTAAACATTTATTCAACTCTGGAGAGAAGGAAAAGACTGGCTGGGTGACAGAGATTTGCACATACATGCAGGCACACTAAGAACATGGCTTCAGGAAAGCTTGAATGAAAAATGTAAATCCTTTCTAATTGTACTGGTTTTGACTGGGATAGAGTTAATTTTTTCCATAGTAGCTAGTATGGGGCTATGTTTTGGATTTGTGATGAAAACAGTGTTGATAACACAGGGATGTTTTCGTTATTGCTGAGCAGTGCCCACACAGAGTCAAGGCCTTTCCTACTTCTCACACCACCCCACCAGCGAGTAGGCTGGGGGTGCACAAGAAGTTTGGAGGGGGGACAGCCGGGACAGCTGACCCCAACTGACCAAAGGGATATTCCACACCATATGACGTCATGCTCAGCATACAAAGCTGGGGGAAGAAGAAGGAAGGGGGGATGTTCGGAGTGATGGCGTTTGTCTTCCCAAGTCACCGTTACGCATGATGGAGCCTGGCTTTCCTGGAGATGGCTGAACACCTGCCTGCCGATGGGAAGTAGTGAATGAATTCCTTGTTTTGCTTTGCTTGCATGCGCGGCTTTTCCTTTACCTATTGTACTGTCTTTATCTCAACCCATGAGTTTTCTCACTTTTACCTTTCCAATTCTCTCCCCCTCTATCCCACTGTGAGGCGACGGAGAGAGCAGCTGTGTGGTGCTTAGTTGCCAGCTGGGGTTAAGCCATGACACTGATACAGCTTTTATTTGTTCTTATCTTTAGAGAATATTATCCAATAATAATCTTTGTAGTCCATAGATTGTATATTTAAAAAAAAAAMMAACCAACCTTTGGAAAATCTGTTACCATCATTGATGTAATTTTTCAAATTCTAAAAAAGGTAAATGGTAATTATACAAATCTAGATGATTTCTTGCCATTTTATTCCCATCACTCTTTTTTCACTTAAAAAATTTGTCACAACTTACTTCTTCATGGTAGAAATTTGGAGTGAAATCCAAAAAGTTAAAAGGAGTTTAAAAGAATGAAAGAAAATATTTTTTAAAAGGGACATTAATGTATTTCTACCTACCTCACTACAAAATATATGCTCATTTGCTGAAAAAAGGTCAAATGAGGTTTCATTTTTGACAACCACAGGAATCTAGGAGAAAGTAAATTAGTTAAGTCTATAGCTAAATTATCTGGAAAAAATTAAATGAACACTAATGTTTAACAGTAGTGACATACAAATGTTAGACACTTGGCAAACATTCATTAGACATTTGCAAACTAAAGGCCATCAGTTTGCAAATCTTGTAGCTGCTTTGGTATTTCTTAATAAAAATGTCTTAAAACGTAGATGTTCAGAATTTAAAAAAAATCATTATTTTTACCAGGAGACTTAAAGAGTACCAAATGAAATAATTACATAATTAAATTGAGATTCCCTCAATTTATTCATAATAATTGCAGTTCTGCATTTAAATCATGATCGTAACACTGCCTCATACTTTGAGATTTCCTTGGCCCCCCACCAAGATTCAAAGGGATTTGTTTCCTCATGGTCAATTAGATGGCAGTATTGTCAGTATGAATGCTGACTTTATCAAACCTTTGACTGTATTACATAGTTTTGATGACTATTACTTGTTTATACAGTCCGTTTTCTTTTTGTAAGCTGTTTAGAAATAACATACTAGGATTGTAGTTTATTGAACTAAATATATCTGCCTCTCATCACTTACTGGTGATCATTGCTTGATTCTTTGCTTACCACACTAAATAGGCTTGTTTACGCTTTCTTTTATAGTTACTAATAGATTAAGTAGCAACATATATCATCTTAATAGCCTTTCATCACTTGACATTTACATTACTAGAAATTTTATAAGTTGTTAAAAATTAATCATAGCTTCTTGATTCAAAATACATTGGACCAAAACAAGCACCAAAGTTTTAATCAGGTCTTAATGAAAACAAATGCTTTCTTCATAGTGCTCTAAAGATAGATTTTAAATATTTTTAATACAAATACATGTTTCCATGGCTTTCTGGGCTGCCAGCTCTCTCGCCCTCATCTTTCAGATACCTCTACTCAGTTTATGCATTTTGGCAGCGTTTCTCATCCAATCTTTTGGTCTTGTCAATTACTCCCTCGACATCCCCCTCTCCTTCCTCCATTAAAAATTAAACTTGGACCTGTTTAGTGTCTAGTTAATAAAAAATGGAACTGACAAGATGACAAAAGGCAAACTGACAAGCCTGAAAAAGTTGGAAGGGTGGCCAAAGTGTTTTAAAACTTCAGCATTTCATCTGAAGCACAAACGCTTTAAAAATTAAGATTAGCAACAGCATTGGAGAACACTAACCTTTGAAATGGTAGGCTGTTTATTTTCTTTGCAATTAATTTTAAATATAAACTGAATAAGAGATTGGCATAATTTGAAAATGTTATGGTTACCTTCCAGACAAGTACTGTCAAAGACGTGGACACGTTCTGTATACAGACTGGAGAAATACAATAGTTGAAGTGAGAAAGAATACTGTATTTCTGGTAAAGCTAATTTATGGTTTCAGGATAGATATTTACTTCAGATACCCGCTCACGGGAAGCTTTAGTTGGAATAAACAGAACTTGTCTTGCCATGACACTGATTTTTAAGTGAGAAAACAAGAACACAAAGAAAAACAGGAAGGCATCTCTCTGTCCAGGTGTCTTCTAAATGAATGTGGAGTCAAAAAGCAGAGCAGACTCGGGAGAATACACTACCATGATGTTTTGCACCAGGAGGTGCTGGTCCATGGTGATCCTGGTAAGAAAGGCACTCAGACTCCGTATAGTATCATTTAAAATGCTATTATCAGAGCTAACTATAAAGAAAGGGATTAGTATAATCTTATGTCCTTTTAGACACTGGGAGCCCCAAGTTGTGCAGCATCAAACAGGCTTCTGATCCACACACAGCATTCTGTGCAGACCCCACCCGTCGAAAGGGTTACCCCATTTTGCTATTATTGAGCTATGATAGGATTTGAGCTGTTACAGGATTTTCTTACAAGAAAACAACTCTTTCCATCATTTCTACTGTAAAACAGAAAGGATGTTCACATAAGAACTTCCTGCTGCACTTAGATAAAGGCAAGGAGAYGCAGGTGGTGTAATTGCCAGTTACAAGAGGGAGCTGCCTGCAGGCTCCTCCCTTAAAATACGCTGGCTGAGTTTATCCAGCAGCCAGGGATCACGCCCGGCACCACGCAGGCCTGAAGGACAAGCTGTGTGTGCAGCGCAGGTTAACTGCTATATGGATCACTGACTCCTCAGTGTACAACAGTCTCCTGGACAAGCTGACTATGCATGGTCAAGAGTGTTTTATCTGTTGAACTAATTTCCTCTACTGATTTTCCCCTACTTGTGACATAGCTAGGCAAGTAGCATTTTTCCATTATGACCTTGCTTGTTTCTTACCTTATTTGCTAAAAACTCATGTGGACGTTTCCATGAATGCACTTTTAAGGATGCTGGCATTTTTATTTTCCCTTCAGGATCCTCAAAGACATACTACATAAAACATGCATGAACAAAACCAGAACATTTTTTATTAATTACAGTATTGTGTCTTCCACAAGACTTAAAATAATATATTGTTCACACAATACTTTACTTAAGGGGAAAAATAGCATAAAAAAGGAACTAATACTATCTATAACTGAATTAAGAGAGTGCAAAGTCCAAACTGAAGATTCAGCACAAAAAYTGCTTGTATTGTTCTGAGAAGTCTATGTGGCCTGCACTGTCTAAATATGTCTATATAAAATGTTTCCTTTCAGAGAAACTTCCAAAAAAACTGTTTAAGCTTTTAATTCAGGCACTCTTCTACCAAGTTGTTTCTAAGTACTTTTTCTAACTCACTTATTTCTAAAGCTTTTTAAATTGAAGACTGAAAGTAAATATCTAAAGCACTATTTAGACACAAACAAAGCAGGTTCCACACATTTAAAACTGCTATAGAAACCATTAAAGAGAGAGTCTCATATAATTTTCAAACTTTCATTTCCAAAGTGATACTTATTCTCCGTTTGAACAGAAGGCATCAGGATATACAATATCTGTTTACTTAATAGTACAATGTAGGATGAGGCGATGCCTCTGATACTGCTCGTGCTGACCAAGAAACTAATTGGTTACATGGTTAGTGCCTTTCATTTGTGCCTGGAATTTTAAATAGCTTTTAGGCATATTATACATTTCGGTGTGTTTCACAGGCCATGATGTACTACTCTATTTATCTTCTACAGACCAACCAAGAGAAAGAGTTTCTGGGAAGGAAAAACTATGATGCTTTGAGTACTTACTGATTAAAGGAAGGCAAAAGAAAATATATTACAAAAGCATAAAAACCAAACCCAAACCCAAACCAAAGACTCCAAAATAGTATTTTCGCCACATTTTTTTCCTATTTGTTTCATTGTGTAAGTTCCTTCAACATACCAATCTGCAACAAACTATTTAAAGTACCTGAAGGAAGCAAGATGAGTTGGGAGTTGGGGGGTGGGGGGAAGAACCTTTTAGGAATTACTATTATTATGAAAGCTTAAAGGAAGCCTTGTAGATTGGACCATACAGAACTGTATTAACGGAGTTTATACTCTGCTTTCAGAGACGTCCAACCCTGACTACATGGTGTAACAGGAAATTTTAGCACTTAAACACTAGATAAACCAGGAAAAGGAGGCAGGTGAGAATGACATAACACTATGCAAAGAAACACTAAAAAAACTGGAGAGATACACCTTTCTTTAGCTTACAAGTGCAAAAATACTTTGAAGAAGGATATTGTAGGTTCAGCTAAACTTGGCTGACAAAATCAGGTTTAACTCCTCTTTTATTTAAGGTGGCTATAAGAGACAACATCTGAACAATGCAGAATTTGCATATAAAAATAGATGATTAAGCATGATTAAATGGATTTTAAATATCACTTAAAAATGCTAAGTTTAAGAAACTCTTTAAGAAATAATTTTACAACTACTCTGCATAAGACGCACATACATTTTGTAATGATAACCAGTTTGAAGGAGTAAAAATCCAGATGAGATTTAAAAGTCATTCCAAAGTTGGAAAGACTGAGGGATTTTTCTGCATCTGGTAGGTGCTTATGTTCTGCAAAATAACTATATCCCCTCAAACCATTCTTTGCACATGAGAACTGCAGACAGTGTTTCACATGTCCAGAAACTGAGGTGTGCAAAAGAAAAAAATTCAACATCTGTTTTTCCCGTAATAGGGAAAGGTGCATTCAACCTTTTGAGTCCACAGAAACTGCAGTGCCCAGAGAAGGGATTGCTCTGACATACTACAACAGTTCAGCTGTTCCCACATCCCCAGTTTTAATTATGTTATGGAACAGGTTTGGGAGTTTCACTGTTTTTTTAACCATTAATGTGCACACATTAATGCATACACATATGTTAACAGTTCATTTAAGAAGCAACAAATAAACAATGCACAATACTTTTAGTTTATTATTTTAGTTTAGTAGGGAACTATTTAAACTCATTGAAAAGATATGATTGAAAATTAATATATTTATCAGTAACAAATTATTTTGAAGTTGTGACAAATACTCTATTAAATACAGGTACAAAAAACTAAGTGGAAATAATACATGTGTCACACAACTTACTGAAATGGGACTTTTTCCAGTTTTTTCTTTCTCTTTTCCAACTTTTCCAGTATCCCATTTTTCTGCATTGATATCTGCTTCATTCCATTCTGGCCAAATAGGAAATCTCCACTTCTCGTTGGAAGCACCTACATGGGAAGACATAGTTGCCCTGGGAAACAGAGGCATGAATAAAAATGAACAGTATATTAGGCAAGGGTAGTACGAAGCTTTTTGTCTCATAACATATTCTTCTTTTAATGTACCATAATAAAAATTTTAGTGTTAGTAACTACAACAACTTTTTGTCACTAAGATAAGCAAGCCTATAGAAGTGCTAGATGGCATTATCAGGTAAAAACCAACAAAATATTTAAATGCATTTATACGAGGAATCCTGCTGAAGTAAATGGGACAGCTGAAGCACAAAAGCAGAATCCAAGGGCACAGTTTCCTCTCTCTTCCTTTTCCCCTGCTTCAAGCCACATGGTTCTTCTTCCTCTCCTGTGCCAGTCCTAGCATTCATGACCCAATTCAACTCACTCATCCAATCGAAGGCTTTCCTTTTATTTTTTTTTTCAATTTTTTTTTTCTTACTTATTTACTTCAACCAACCAAAAGGAGATCACCACGGATAAAAGACATATTGGGGAATAGGACTCCCACTTCTAGGCACCTGTGAGCTGCTAGACCAGCCAGTTCTGTCTCCAGTTAGTTTCATTCTCAGAGCCCCTCGTGCTACCAGTACTGTCACTACCCTCTCGGGATTCACAACTCCAGTAAAAAGTTTGCTGAGACTGCAGGGATTTTCACAAGACTAATACACAATGTGTTCATAGCTACCAACTAGCACTAGCAGTGCCTGTGCACATCGGTTTTCCAGTGTGTACGAAGGGCTGAAAAACTGAATTAGTTAGAATGAGAATACAGCAGCTCCCCTTAACAACCAAATCTGGAAGGAGACAAAGTATGTGCAGGTCACATATTAATTATATTCTCCCAGACCCACTGGCAATAAACTGTAGATGATGTCCACTCTAAAGAACAAAGGGAAGAAGCTGCAGGGACCTGAGAAGCAACCTGGCACCAAAAACTGAGCAAAAGGATTTAAATAAATCTTATTGCAGAAAAAACATATGGACTTCAACTAGTTGGAAAAAAGGACTAAGGTCAGAATTTCCTCTTTGATACTCAGCAGTGTTCTACAGCAGAAGTGCAATAGCAGACAGATACTTTTTTACTACTGGAGCCTTAACAATACATTTGCATGATACTTCTATTTCATTATGTACATCAGCTATAAAAAGCTAAAGATATTGAAATTTTCTCTTTCCTTTCCTTATACCACACACTGTTTTTTTTTACTTTTTTTACTTTTTTTTAAAACTTTTTTTTTACCCTTTTTTTACCTTTTTTTTTTTTNAAAAAGCTAAAGATATTGAAATTTTCTCTTTCCTTTCCTTATACCACACACTGTTTTTTTTTACTTTTTTTACTTTTTTTTAAAACTTTTTTTTTTCCTTTTTTTTTTTTTTTTTTTTTTTTTTTTTTTTTTTTTTTTTTATTTTTTTTTTTTTTTTAATGGGAAAGAGCAGAATTCCTACAAATATGTCCAGGAGATCAGGAAGATAACAGTGTTTTGGGCTACAGCTGGAGGGCTATTTTTACAAACTGGTGCCAAGAAATATTTATATTAAAAATAAAAGATTAATTTCTTTAGAAACTGACATCTTCAGGAGATTTGAAAGGAAAAGATTTCATTTTTTTAATATTTGAGAACAGTTTTTTTTTAACTCCTGGCCATATATTGCATATCATATCATGTGGATATTTATGCTGACATACAAATCATCAGTGATATATAAAACCATACTCACATTTTAAATTTCAGAATTATAACTTCCTCTTGAGATTTTGGTGACTCCACAGAAAAAAAATGAACCCCGATTATGATTTACAGCACCACTCAGATTGTGCAAAGCATTTGACATTTCAGATAAAACAGTCACAGTGTCATAATTCACATACGCTCTTTTTTAGTTGTTGTACACAATATTCATTCATTGTTCCTATACAGGTGCAACATTATAACTACATTCTAAAGACAAACACAGACTATATGAATTAGTAGTCTGGCTAGGGGAAAAGGGTGTGTAGCAAGTGACGCCTGAAAATACTATATAAGCCCTATCTCCCAGAAGGTGGAAGCAGGGGCAAGTCACTTGGGGGAACAGAGACATTGCTCAAGTGTAGAGCAATGAAACTACAAAAGCAAAAGCTCAGCTAGAGTTGAAATAATCGAAGGACATTAAGGGCAAGGAAAAAAGCTTCTGTAAGTACACTGGCAGTAAAAGGAAGACTAAGGAAGGAAAGTGCATGTTCGCTGCTTAATGGGGCAGAGAACTTAGTGACAAAGGACATAGGAAAGGCCAAGATACTCAATGCCTTTTTGTGTCTTGGATTTTGTTGGCAAATCAGGCCTCCCAGTCCATGAGTGTACTAACAGAGTCTGTGGGAGTGAAGCATTATCTACAGTAGAGGAAAGCAGCTAGGAGGCACTTAAGCCAACTGGACACACACAGGTCCATGAGACTAGTTGGGATGTGAGCAAAGGTACTGAGGGAGCTGACTGGAGTCACTCCAAGGCTCCTGTCGATCATATTCAAAAGACCATGGCAACCGGGCAAAGTTTCTGATGACTGGAAAAAGGCAAACATCACACTCATCTTCAAAAATTGTAAGAAGGAGGATCTGGGGAACTACAGTGCTTGTAGATACTTTAAACTCAAATGAACAAGGACCTAAGCAACCTGATCTAAGCTGGCCCTGCTTTGAGCAGGGAGTTGGATACGATTGCTTCCAGAGGCACCTTTCAATCTACATTTTTCTGTGATTCCATAATACTTTGTTGTTAGCAATAATAAGGACAAAGACATGGGTAAAAATAAAGATTTATCACTGTCTAGACAATAACTACGTTCATCCACACTACCAGTAACTCTTACTGGAAGACAGCTGTGAAAATTCAATACCATCTGTGCCTTCTGCTGTGCAAATAAAAATATAGCTTCTACCACTCTAACTGGAAGGAAGATGTATTCTCTGGAGTGATACCTTGCTTTGCTTTTCCATCTTTGTCATCTCAGTCACCTGTAAATGGCCTCCAGCCTCTCTCTATTATGTCTGATCTTTCATTAACAGTATCATTTTTTCTCCAGCATTTTCTTGAAGACTCAAATGATGCTTCATTCTATATTCAACAATACTTAACATCAAACAGTTAAAAACCCTGAAGTGTTTATTAGTTTCTTTGGATACTAGGAATGTCTGTATCAGTTCCAGTTGTTTCAAAGAATCTGCTATATCTGCATTAACTCCATGCATGAAGAACAATGAAAAACAGAATGCCAGCTGTACCAACAGCTTCAACACTTGTGATATTTTGAAACTTTGCCCCTTTCAACATTGATTTAAATACAACTCCTGGCAGCTTCTTACATATACTTATAAGCAAAAAGTGACAAGTTAAAATTCTTACTTTTTCTACTTTTTTCTTATTTCAGATGAAATATCAATGACATATGCAGCAATTTTAAATATTCAAGGACTACTTCTAATCTTTTGTATCTTTTTTTCTCCATCTAAGTCTGCATTTTCTCTTTTAAATATTTATAGAGAAGCATGGAATTTTCACTCAATAATAATAATAATGATAATAATAATGATAAAGATGTTCTGAAGCCATTCCCAAAGACAATTAAATAATAATTGCAATAATTGCAATAAGATTTCTGACTGCTTTGGGACAATAATGGAATAATAAAAAAGCATATTTTTAAAAAAACGAGCTAGGCAATGACTTGCCTATCTTACTATGACACTAAGACAGAAAATTACTTTACAATACACTTTGACATAAYAGAATACCCTCAACACTAACAATGTGGAAGACATGGAAACAGTGCTATCTATGACTGAGATGTCTAAACTAAGTTGGGGAAGCCCAATGCTTCTCCTTCTCAAAAAARATGATTCAATAAGATTTTGGAAAAATTCATAAAGAACTGCATTTTAATTGGACTCCAAATATAAATGAATACGTGAAAAAAGACAGCTGAATTTATTAAAATACTGTATTTGAATAAGGCTATTAAGAAGTTCCTTTATTATGAGAATTGAATAATATAATTCATTGAGAATTCTTTGAAACAAACTAACAGACAAAAGGACAATGCAAAGCACTACTGGTATTTTATGGTCAAGACGGATGGCTTCATTGTGCAACAGTATTTTAAACACCAACTTACTGGCAAACTTCTTTTCAATCCTGTGCTAAACCCTAAAGGAGAAAGAGGAAGAATAAATTGCCAAATGAGGGAAACACTATGAAGTTGGCACTAATTCACCTCTGACCCTCTAAGCAGCTTCTCCAAGAATACTGGTTTAATTCATATAGTGCTAACAGGGGAAATAGGGAATGGCAGGATAGACTAACACAACAGGAAAAGAAATTGCAGACAAATTACAACCTAAGATTTTCAGAGACTTCAGGTTTAATAGACAGGTCCACAAGGAACTGAAAATGTTCTCTCTCAAGTTAAACATAGTCATTTAGTCTGTAGATATATACACTTCAGCGGCTCACCTACTCTGTAAGCAAGATCTTGTCAATACAGTCAATGGAGTCTGGAGAGCAAATATTTTCTTCTTCAGGTAGATAAATCTACCTGTAAACTATCTATGACCATTCCTCACAGAGGGAACCCAGCAACATCGAAGGGAGTCATCTCAAGAGAATTACAGAAAGATTGGTATTTAGTTTCAGAACAGCATGGCTACTCCACCTTCCTTTCCCAGTACTCATGTCATTCTGGATCACCAGACAATAATAATTTTGTGACACATGAAAATGATGCACTATGCACGTTTTTTAGAATTCAGGAAGACACCATTCTTTCTATTTCATTCTTTCCTCCAGAAAAAGATTTAATACTCTCTTTCCTAACCTCCCCTTGCAAAAGTTAGATGCACTTTTAACCTTGCTTAGCATTTTGATGCAGTCACTCTCTTTAACAATAAAACAAAACAAAACCCCAAAAAAGGAAGGAGAAAAGAATTAGTTTTTCACTTTTGCTTAGATGAGCAGATCTGAGGATGGAAATGAGACATCTTCTCTCAGTAATTTTGATTGGGAGTATTTGAAACAGATAAAATTGTTTAATAGTTCAATAATAATGCCAGCATTACTTCCACAATGACTCTGGGGCTTTATGCAGAAATCTGGTTGGCGCCTTGACAGATAAAAGCACTTCAGCTTCTTCTGTCTCCATGGCTGTACTTTGGAAGTTAGGAAAAAAAATCCCCAGGGATTCCACCATATTGATGACTTCTTCAGGGTTTCTCGTTAATTATTTGCATAATGATATATCCAATTTTTTTATTCTTTCTGCAATCCTTGTCATTCCTTATGACACAGGTTGCAAAGATGATATTTTTTGCAGCTAAATCCTTTTCAGTTTCTATTTTCATTAAGGTTTTATTTGTTTATTTCTATTAAACCTACTTAAGTTTCAAAGTTTAAGATCTGCTTTATATTATCATTCTAAGAAATCAATACAGAGGTTTTCATGGACTTAGGACATAGTACTGGGATCTCTGCCTGAGGATTGAGATGCAAAATTGAAAGCTAGGTTTTGATTAACTTAATGAACTGCTACTCAGCAGCTGAGCTACAGTTACTGTCTATGCATCTGTTCTTAGCTAACTTCAACTATGGAGTAAAATATGTGTTTGCTTAAAGCACATTTTGGAGAATCAAAAGACTGAGCACTGGTATCTTTAACAGCAACTGTTTAAACAAACCAGCCATTTTATTTGCAATATGATACATATAGGTGGTACAGTATGATTAGGTATTTATATGCTAGCCTTTCTGTAGATGCAATGATTGCGAGTTTGGTCTTCATTTGATTCACTCTATTAAGAATTTGTTTATCTCCACAGCAGGGCATTTGTTGCTAAGTAACTGCCAACAAGCCATCACTTCATCCCATCTTAGTGCTCCCTGTAGGTGTTTTAAATGGTCACCAACATTACCCATAGCATGTTTTAAAGATTAAAAAATAAACTGTGAATTTGATCATAACAATACCCCAACAGAGGACAAAATCTATTTGATGCTCATCATCTTCACCTTGTTCCCTGGAGAGTGTTGCCAATCTTTTATCTGCCATTAAATACTCTCTATTCTTTCCATTAAATGTCTGCAACCATTACACTGTACCGCTCATTCAAACCCCAGAAAATACACTATTAACATATAGCTGATGTCACACTGACTACAGTTCTTGGGATGGCCAATAATTAAYGGAAATGATTCAGTAACAGGACATGATATTTAGGTAACTAATACCTGGCAGGTCAGTGAATGAGGCTCAGAGCTGAAACTTTTATCCTCCTTTCCTCCTTCAACTCCTCTGGATGCTCTGAACTCCTCTATATGTACAGAAGTAAGAGCAATCTGAAGTGAGGAATCTCACATCTCATATTCCCCGTTGGATACCAATGTTGGGACACGGGGAGATGAGAATTTTGGGCTTTTTCCACTTACCAGGAAGCAATAAAGAAAAATGTGTCTGTTCCCTTGGATTGTTTGAGCAGTCAGAAGAAACAATTTCTGGCCCCAGTAATGGCTTTTCTATCAGGAAAAAGAGGGCAGAGAACAAACAGATGCCTCAACTTCTCCTCCAAACGTGTCCTGGGGGAAGCTACTTAACTTTTTCCCTCATCTCAGAACTCAAAGACAAAAGGCCCGTCTGAAGACGTTATTTATGGCAGAAAGTTCTTTTAAACTCTAATCATTGAAATAGTTTTGCAGAAGTAGCATCTGAATATCTTAGAAACCCACAGCAGAAACCATGGCAACACTCAAGTTCATAAGAATCTGGAAAGGATATGAGAACGTTTGACCAAATATCAGTAACTCTGTTGCAAAATGATTTGCTCTTTTTCTTCATACCTAGTGCCATTCTTCAGATGAGGAATGAACAGAATGAGTCACGATCAGACGATCTAATAAGCAGCTCAGGCAATAGTCTTCTCTTTATTATTAATATAGTCAGCAGCAATTCCAAAATAAAACCAAAATAGGTATGTGTTGTTTACAGTAATTTACCATTATTCTTATCTCAGACACTGGAGCCAAAACTTAAAGGACTCTCTGCAAAAGAAAAATACACTAGTCTAAATGCTCAGAGCTCTCCTGGTCGGTGAGAGACTCAAGCCATGGATGCAGTTCAGGTACAACCAGCAGAACAAATAATTGTAAAGCATCTAAGTTGCAATGACAGTTGCTTCCAAAGCCTATGACAACAGGTTTTGTTGTCATTTCACTTTTGTGTAGCTGGGGTAGGATTTCTTCCTCAAAAAGCACAGAGTGCTTTCGGTGTGAAGCAAGATCGAACTGTGGAAAATTAAAGTGATGATAGAAAGAAAAGATGAATACCAACTGATTATTCTTTATAGGCATATTATTTTTAAAGGAGTCTGTAATTTGGATCACTACTTTCAAGTGTACTATTCTCATTTCTAAACATAGCTGACATCCTCGTAGGTGTCAGATAAACTACTAGCAGACTTCAGTAACTTGCCAAGAATGAGCCTATTTCAAACGCTTGCGCACATTTGCTAAGAGAGAATGGTCACCTAGCCTCATGTTTAGCCTTGGCAGCTAGAAGTCCATGTGTTTTCTTATTTTTATTTGCCTGCATATTAATGGGAGGTGAGATGTTCATTCTTGGTTTCCTTTCCAGGTTATAGAAGGGGGCGGGGGGGGGAAGCTACATGCAAAATCCCTTGCCCAAATTGTACACAGTGGTGTTTCCTGGACATTATTTCAAAGAAAAATTGATGGAAAGTAGTGGCCTAGAAACATTGTGGGTTTTAAAACTTTTTTTTTAGTTTGTTCTCCTTATTTTCAGCCTGATTCCATTTGTTGCCCTAGAAATATGGTCTGAATTTTGGTCTTTATAATTTTAAAATTCCAGCTAAATTTGAGTATCTTTCTTAAAAGTTTGGATCACTTCTCATCAACATAATTCAGACTTGCTGTTCTGATCCATTTATACCAACTATACCTTTTTGCTATATAAAAATTTGAACTGACAAAAAAGTCAGAAACTGAATATAAAAAGCAGAATAGAGTACTAAACTGGTGCCATGTGTTAGACAAAAAAGATGAAGATGCATTCAAAAAACTGATGACAAATACAGTGGTAAGGCAACTCAGTATTTCATATAGATCACAAGAGATTTGTTTTATCTTGTGTGACTAAATCTTAGCAGAGCTAAAACAAAATTTTTTTTTTTCATGTATTTTTGGAAGAATTCATGTGAAATCCAACCTTCATGCTCATAGTAAGCTCATGTACTGTGTTAGAATTCTGGACTTTTTTTAGCCTTCTATTTTTGCGTTCCAGGACGAAGAATAGTTTTTATTGCATAAACTATCATTAGTAAGTGGCTCAAAGACAGAAGCAAAATCAGATGAAGTTACAGACTTCAGAAAGAATAGCATGGATACTGCTGCTTTCAATGGCAGCACAAGTCAAACTCTGTAGCCTGTGAGAGCAACGCTAAAAAAGCTCAGCTTGTCATTTTCAGTGGCAAGAGCCAGCTGTAGTAAAAATTCTCTGCTCCTGATTCTATGGAGCCAAAGGACTGCTCTCAAAAAGATTTTAATATGGAATGAAAAAAAATACTATTTTACATATTTGAAAAACACTCTTGATAATGGAAGGTATCAGATGGCCTGGAAGTCATTCATTTGCCAGCCTTTCATATTCTACCACACTGGAGGTCACTTAGACTTTTAAAAGACATCTTTGAAAAATATTTTTTTTTTAATTTACATTCCCAAGAGTGGAACACTGAAGATTAACCCCAAGAGATGCCTGCCAAAGCAGAAACCTTGTAATATCTAGCTCTTAAATGAGCACTTTTAACCTATAGAAACAAAAACAGTTTACAGAGGAGGGCTTTATATCCCATTTTACAGGTAGAAATATGATATACCAAGACCTAGCTAGAGTCATAGCAAGGGCCTGGAAAGAGAAGTGCCTTTTCTGGTGATTTTCAGGTGCCAATATCAGCCAAGAGAAGTGATCTCCGACTGATTTTTCCAAGGTGGTTACTCTGGGTTGTGCTCCAGGTGGGACTGTTGTCAGCTGGCCTAAATCCTGGTTACCTGGTTTCAAAAGGTGGAGTTGACAGGCCACATGAACAGAGTACAGACTAACATAGGCACCAAGGGGTCCCAGCTGCATCTTGCAGTCTTTCAACAAGTCACAAGTTTGAGTGCAAGTAACATCTACATCCCATTTGTAGACCAAATTATTCTTTGATCAATGCACTGTCCTTCCAACTAGTAGCAAACRACTACAGGTTATATAGTTCTCAGTTAATGACAACACTTCAACATCAGATGCTGTCTGTCTTTATGATAGATCAATTAAGATCTCTGTTCAAGCACAGGCAAGGAAAGCAAATAAAACACTAGGACACATTAGAAGCAGAATATCCAATACGTGAAATTAGTACAATGCCACTCAGCATAATCGATTTTATGTCCTTTGCATGAAATACTATGTTTGGTTCCAGTTGCCCTAGCAATGTAACGATAACTTTGGAAATTCAGTGAGAGGCAACAGTTTAGAGCATGGAGGAATAACAAAGCGTAAACGTACAATACTGAGTAGTACAGATAAGAGTGTATTATTTATCTGTTCTCATAACACAAGAAAAATAATGCATCTAACATAAAACACAGCAAATTTAATACCAATAAAAGGAAACATCTGACAGCTCAGCACACAATTAGCCAGCAGAACTCCTTTACATCAGATGCCACTCAGGTGAGAATAATGATCTATAGCTACTGGAACAGCCTGTCTCAAGCAGCACATACCTCTGTCAAACTCAGGACAAAAAAAGAAAAGGAATGTGCCACTCGGGGGATCTTAGTTCCATTCCACCGAGCTCTGTGTGAGAAACTACAGTCACGGAGCATCCACTTGTTCTGGTTGTCCTCCAAAGCAGGAAGCTGAGGATCTCTTTCCAAATCCTTCTTTACTGTACCGGATTCAAAGAGGGAAGCTGAAGTCATGTTTCCCCACATAATTGTACAGCACCTTAGAAATTACGGAACCAGTAACTTTTCTGAGTTTGTTTCTCCCAGTGTTTCCTGCTAAAAAGATTGAGTTGGCCTTAGATTCAGCTATAAGAATATTGGGAAGATTGCAGTGCCTCTTTCCACACTGGAGTTTGGTACTTGAGTATCTTTTAAGAACACAGCTTGTGCTTTGCTCCTTTCTTTGGCATTTCTTCCTTGTTGGCTTCTGTAAAATCCTTCTGCGCCTTCTGTGTGGCACCTGGGTAATTAAGAACTAAAAATCTCTGCATGGCAGAGCACCTCAGTACTTCTGTGGATTTAGGTCAACTCATTTACAAAGCACTTAGCATGCATTGATAAGAAAACCAAGAAATCCCATTTCTTCAGTGGTGGTTACACAGAGCTCTCAGAAGAAGCTAAAGACCATTCTGCTTAAGTAGATGAATAATCCATGGCACACAGAGTCTCTAACATGATGTTTTAAGAATGCTTTCCAGTTTCAAAGCACAATAATTATTATTTTTCTTTTGACAGCGCTTTTTCTGCTATACAGCTCTGCTGAAAGCTGCTTTTCTCTATTACACTGTTCATTGTAATAGAAGTCTAGACTTCTATTGCACAGTCTGGTTGCACAGTCTCCAACCAACGGCTCATGGACAGCGTTTGCCTGCAAGATCCCCTGACATTGCTTTGAATTACAGGAAAAGAAAAACCTAAAACTAAGACCAGTAGGGAGCACAGCATTTAGTGTGATATTGCCACTGGCATATTACTTAATGTTTTCATGCCCATGAGCCCATGAAGTTTGAAATCTACAGATTAGGGTAGGCTGAGCTCTCAGGGGTTCATTGTTTTAATTAGAATTAACTAGGAAAACTAATTTGAATACATAATTTCCTAATTAAAATGTAATCTAGTTAATCAAAAATTCAACTTACTGGTTGGCTTATATGCTATTTTAATATGTTTATCATATTTACTTGGGGAAGAACCCATTGTCTTACCACAAAGCATGAAACTAAAAAAAAGTTCAAGGCAGAAGAAAAGGGAAAAAAAGTACTAACAAATTGACTATATAGACTAAAGTTGTACTGTGTTTACACACTGAAATGTTTCAATGAATGAAGCACAGGTGCTGAAAGCAAGATCTTCATCTTTCTGGCCAGAAAATGCTAACACTAAGAATTCTAGGTGTACTTAACTTTATTTCTGAGACTAACAAAAATACTGGCCTTGGAGATATGGGTTATGTACAAAACAAATAGACAATAAATGAAAAGTGTCTATTTATGCTCAGGCAGGACAATGCAAACTCTCCACGAATGTCTCTAGTTTTTGTTAGATTACAATTTAGGTATTAATACAATAATACAGTAAAAGAGTTTGCAGGTGCACATTGAGACAATAAATAACTTCTGAAGAACAATTATGAACCAAAGAATTTCACCCAAATTGAACCTAAGAACACAACACATTTATCCACTGGCATTACTATGACTGGGGAAAGTACGCATGTGCATGATGGTACCATTTGCTCAGTGTTTCAGATGGTTAAATTTTAAGCTACATAGCCACTTTCAATTCTGCAGCAGGATGTCCTGAAATCCTGGGCCATTACAGATTTATGTTGCTTCTGAATTATTTGAGAGAAGAGGAAATGCCTTGTCATACTGGTAATACAAACAGCCAATAAACCCTTCCAAAAGGCTCTGGACAGCCATTCAAAACAAAAGAATTCCGTTCATCTTAGGAGTCATTGCAATTAACAGCCTGCTAAATGAGACTGTGACCTCATAACGCCTGTTCCTCAGGATTATCAGGACAGTAGCTGCAAATTGGAAATKAACAACTGCTGCAGCTCGAGATACACCACAGCTCACTCCTAGACTCTTGTGAAGCCTTAACTGGCTTTGGTGATGCGTATGGTTAGGAAGGATCTGAACTGAGATGTTTGATATAGAAGAGCCTCCTGAGTAATCCAAAGGACTAAAATCAGCTTTGTAGTAAGGATATAACATCTTGTAATACATGACCAGTTACACTTGTAAAGAAAGTTATGAATGCAGTGAAGGTTTAAAATTCTTCATATAAATCTTCTTTCCCTTGCAAAGTTCAGTAACTAGCTGTACTGGTTTTGGCTGGGATTGTGTTAAATTTCTTCATAGTAGCTAGTATGGGGCTATGTTTTGGATTTGTGCTAAAAACAGTGTTCATAATACAGAGATGTTTTTGTTATTGCTGAGCAGTGCTTACACAGAGCCAAGGCCTTTTCTGCTTCTCACACCACCCCACCAGCGAGGAGGCTGGGGGGGCACAAGAAGTTGGGAGGGGACACAGCCGGGACAGCTGACCCCAACTGACCAAAGGGATATTCCATATCATATGACGCCATGCTCATATAAAGCAGGGGGGAAGAAGAAGGAAGGGAGGGACGTTCAGAGTGATGGCGTTTGTCTTCCCATGTATGCGTGATGGAGCCCGGCTTTCCTGGAGATGGCTGAACACCTGCCTGCCGATGGGAAGGAGTGCATGAATTCCTTCCTTGCTTGTACGCACAGTGTTTGCTTTACCTATTAAGCTGCCTTTATCTCAGCCCATGAGTTTTTGCACTTTTAGCCAGATTCTCTCCACCCATCCCACTGTGGGGGGAGTAAGCAAGCAGCTGTGTGGGGCTGAGCTGCCTACAGGGGTTAAACCACAACACTATGGCTTTGAACTCGAGCATTGTGTTTCTTATAACCATAACCTCGAAACTAACTGTATTTTTAAAGACAGCCCAGTTTCCAATAAATAGGACAGAATTAACCAAAAAATGGATATGCCTAATCCAAAAATTGCAAATTTAGCAATAATTGGGACTAGTATCCTCAATGCCTTTTGTCCAAAATTTTAACTCTGTTTCAAGCCTCTAGCAGAACTTAGTCAGAACCACCAAGCCATACTCATCTCTGACTGAAGCTCATGCAAGGTCAAAAACATGCCTAAGCATCTGGGTATGAATCTAACTAGCTTTTACAATAATATAGCAACCCCTTCTCTCAATAACACATATGTTGCAACACATGTTGCAAGACAAGATACACCATTGAGCTACCCACTTGGACCACAAACATAAGAACAGGAGTACTGAATCAGAGCAAGGGTGAACTATAGCCCAACATCTTGTCTCAAACAATACTTGCAATTGAAAGCCTACGAAGAGCATAAAGGCATATATAGTATATTTCTCTAATACTTTGACAGTCTCCAATCATTTTTAGCTCAAGCACTTCCTGAGCTACATGTGGTTGCTATTTATTTATATAATCTTCAATGGATTTCTTTTCTGCAGACTTGTTCCATGACCCCATGTAAATTTTTAGTGCCCATTAAAACTTAAACTAACCAACACAAGCGCTCCAGCACAACACTAAAAGCAGTTTCAAGTTCAAACTCCATGCTGTTATCCATGAGACATTAGTTCTTGCCATTCCCAAACTTAAGTCAACCTAGCAAGCCCCACCCAAAACATCAAAAAATTAATCTGTTCAGTCTATATTCTCTAAACCACTGCTGTAGCCTAAACCTTAAGAATACTTACCTGAGGAACACATGCTGGCAGTGGATAAAACCTCAATCACAAGCCTTGGCTTATTCCTTATCCCAGGCATATGGTAATTCAAGTATGAATTAGCAATGCAGCTATTTTTTCTGTTCTTACTGTCCCAGCCTTTAATCTTAATAACAAACGTTAGGTAATCCTAGGCTTTGGTGCAACAACACACTGTACAACAGCAGCGCAGCAACCTGCTATTCGTTGCAATCAATCAGACACACACTAAACTTAAATCATTTCTTCCAGCCAGTCCAGGCTTCAGCCTGTCTCTGCAGGTCCTTAAGGATCCATCAGCAGTAAATATTGCTTTTAGTTACTGCTCTCCCTAATAAGAACTCCAAAACCACTCTGACCCTCCCCTATACATCGGTGACCTCTGCCTGTGCCACGATTATCCCTAAATGACTTGCCTCTCTTGGCATTGACCATTAACTCCTCACTTCTGTCCCTAATAACCCAAACCCTAATTCAGATTTTTCTTTGTGCTGGCAGATGCTGACGACTCAAGTTTAATTCAGAAGATTGGGCTTGATGGCATCAAGTTTCATCAGGTTCATTTAAAGAACATTTTAATTCATTATCCATTCTTATACTAGCCAGAATCTCTTTCAGTGCCGACAAAGACATCAATTTCTATTCACTATAGCCGTTGAAACCTAGGAAATTATCAGGTTCTCAGTAGCCTTTAATGGTGCAATTAAGGAAAGCTATAAGGACAGCAGTTCTTTTGAGCTCTTCAGCCTGTCATCTCTAGCAACTGCCTAGCTCCTGAAGGGAATTGCTACCTAATTAGAAAGCAGTAATGAAGAGAGACATCCTGCAGAGACCCATGCGAAGTCTGGCTTAGCGAGTCCAAAGGAATTTTCCTGCCTTCTCCGAATGCTTCTGAGGTCCCACTCCAGCACCACAATATATCTACCAATAATCCCCGTTGATTTTCCACAGTACAGATGTACTGTGCTGTTGTAAGCATTTACGGGGGAAAAAGAAGCCTGATCTCACTAGAAATCAAGCGAAGTAATTTTAAGGTCAACAAAATATATTTTCCAGCTGTTTGTACACATTACTCTCAGAGGGCTTCTGCACTAATGTTATCCACAAGATTTGAAATTATAACACTGTAATTCTTTGTGGTAAGCATTGACAGCTCTCAGGATTTTTTAAAAAAATATTTCTAAAGCCTTTTTTCTTTTTTATACTACTGATATTTCTATTCAGTATTTCAATCATTGCAGACATATAAAAACAAGTAGCATTTACTATCAGGAAGACATTATTAGACAAAATACAAAATATTTTTGACATTTTTGAAAGGGTTAAAACCCTGTCAACCCTTGACTAAAGCTTTCCTTGTATTTTTCTTTCATTACCTGTATAGTTTTGGTTATCTTGAAACATAGTATTTTCTGGCCTGACAAGATTAAATGCACCTTGAGCTAGCTTRTTAGACCTCCTGAGCAAATCACTGATAATAGGGTCTCAGAACAAACGTGTCGAGATAAGTATCAGAGAATCGCCTCCTTGCAACATCCCAGGGCGGAAGAACTGATGAGCTAATTCAATGACTATATATGGACAAAGGAAGCCCGAAGTTCAGAGAGCGGACAGTGTGAGGAAGACTATGGACGACCACCGGAGGATGAAGAGACCCTAACCCTAATTTTACTACGCATGCGTGGACTATGTAAATGAATTCCGGGAACTCATTACCCTAAGACTGCCTTTTCCGAGAAATCTGGTGAATAGGTATAACCTTTCTGTATATGAATGAAGGTGTTCTGTTAACCCATCGGAGCACTTGTGGCAGAGCGATCCCCAGTGCTGCCCGATGTCGCAATAAAGAGTGCCTGCTTTCTAAAACCCCAAATCGAGTCTTAGAGAGTTTTACTTCGGAAATTTTTGCTTCAGTTTTATCCCTGCAACTGCAAGTTGTGTGCAAAAATAAAACAGAGATCCTCAGGGAAAACGTACCTTGCAATTACCACAGAATACTAAACTGACAGGACAACATTTCCTCAGGCAGTCTGCAAACTTCCATTCCTCTTTCTGATACAGGGATAGTAACACTACTTAAGTTCCCATAGACTTACACAAAATTTGTACACTACAAGTAGTCTCTGTCTCACAAATGCACTGAACAAGCTGGGTAGCAGAATGAATGTAAATAGGAAATATCTGATAAGTAATTGTCATATCTCCAATGAACACAGCTCCAATCTTAGAGTGTGYGTGTAAGATTTACTTCTAACTCCACATCCCACTAAAAAAAGACTTGGTAAACTGCCTTTGATAAAACATTTACAATCATTACTAACACTTACCTACTATTAGGAGAAAATCATTATCTGAGGAAACATAGAGCAACGTCTCCAACACAGGGACTGCCAACCAAAATGAGGACTAAGTCATAGGGTTACGCAGTACAGTTGTTTTATCATCATGTTCAGCAATTTTTCTCAACAATTATAAATATTAAGAGCAGCAGTATTAATCAGTTTGTCCCAGAGTAGACTCCTGCAGAATCAGCTCAGTACTCTGCTGGTTTTTCTTGACAACAATGATACCGATCTAGCCTTAAATCAGAAAATTGAATATTCTCTGCATTTGGGGCTAGAATTGTACTTTCTAGTAAATGAATGAGATTTACATCTTCTTCTCGTGGACATGCAAACACAGAATATCTTTACTGTAATACAGATATTCCTTACTATACAGCATCTATTTCCAAATAAAGAAATAACATGTCTGTCTGTCTGCTATCAATTGCATTCCCATCATTCTGGCATCACAAATCCTACGACAAAGGGGAAAGCACTCTAGAAGCAATGTTGAAAATTGCAAAATGAAACATAGCCTCCATTTTGCATAAATCACAGTCTGTAGTTCTAAGTTTTGACCATAAGCCTGATCCAAATAAAAAGCTCCCTGTAGACTTTAGCAGACTGCAGTTCAGAACTTGAAACTGCCTAGTTGCTTGTTCTCTCCATAGAAATTCTATAGCTTATAGCAGCAGTCTCCAAAGTGGGGTGTCCACACAAGGAAGAAAATATTAGAACTTCAGTAATGCATGTATATAATTTATAAATAAATAAATATACATATATTGGGGAGGGGTGCTCAAAAATTTTTTACTGATAGGGTTGCATGTTCAAAAAGGTTTCGAGACCACTGGCATATAGCATGACTAAAGAAAAGAAGTATGTTTCAATGTTTCAGTCCTTTCAGAGGGACTAAGAATGCTAAAATATCTTTTTGATATTGGGTTTGGGGTATAAATTCCAATCCATCTGGGAAACAAAGGCAAGCAAGAAGAAAGGCTATTCAAGGTGTCAAAAGTGTTCTCAAGGGTAAACTTTTAGCCACACTGTGTTCAGTTCCCAACTATCAACAATTTTCACTGATTTCAGCAAAACCAGATTTTCATCCAGATCTTTGACTAGAGAGTACTAAGATGCATGTAGGTTTTCAGCAGGATGAAGATCTTACTGAGACTAAACACTGCAGTAGAATAGACCCTTTAATCACTCAGAAAGAAATTCCAACTTACAGAGCAAAACAATATGATTGAAAGTGTAGCAAGTGCTGAATTCAATTTTTCAAATATTTTATAGCACCATTCTCTACTGTTTCATGAGAAAGTAGGGCTACTTTTTCTGTAAAATTTTTGTTTCAAGACAAAAATTTATTTACGCAAAAGTTTAGAATAAGCTGTCACTAGCATTCCTTGATTTAAATTCATTATCTACCGCTCAACAGATGCTAAAGTAAAATCCTTCCTGACAGCTTAAACAAGAAGGTTTATCAGGTCAGTTGCTGAACTTGGCAAGACATGCATTGACTTAAACCAACATTTTTTTCATCCATCTATCCAAAAGGCCTTAGTAATATTTCAGAATGATAAAAAGTGAGCAGGGATAGGTTAGTCAGGAAATTAGTATCAGAGTTGCTGTAACTTTAGATTTTTTTGTGTCACAGATTTTCTGGTTTCCCCTTTTACATTACCAGCATTTCTGGTAGTATATATATTAATATAAATATTAATTGATACAAACACATAGGTAGTTCTGTATACTAAAAGCTGTTCCATCAAATAAGATTTTTTTTTTTTTTTTTTTTTTTTTTTTAAAAAAAAATTTATTTTTTTTTTTTTTTTTTTTTATTTTTTTTCTTTTTATTATTTTTTTTTTTTTTTTTTTTTTTTTTTTTAAAAAAAAGGTCACTTCATCTCTTCATATGCCTGAGTATCGTTCAGGACAATAAGATGTCATATGGAAATGTATACAGCACATACACTGAAACATCTAGACGCTCAGTGCTGAGACTTACTCCTGTTTACAAGGGCACTCTGTATCACAATGGCAGAGCAGATAAACCCAAAAGACATGCTACAGTCYAAACAGAAGTTACAGGCTTAATGAAAAAAATTAATACAAGCTATATATTCTGTGTTATGAAGGTTCTGCATTACAGTCAGGCTATTGTAACAGTTTCTTCCATAGTCTAGCAACATAAGTCACTAAGCCACCATTAGGACATCTTCAAGCTACTATACTTTATGTAAAACAGCCTTAGTGAAGTGAGTAAATATTCCCGTGCTCTGATTCTCAGCTAGTGTTGAATTAACATTGGCATATGCTAGACATTAGTTCCATTGTAATTTGTTAATAATTGCAGAGTGGGAGATAAATCATGTCTCCTGTCCTTTAGGTCCAACGTGGGACTTCAAATATAACGCGAGCATATCTCCTAGATTGCAGTTCAGAGGTGCTTCAGTAAAACTTAATATCATTCAAGTAGTTTGTAACTAAATATTCTCATTTCAACCTGACACTGGGAAAACAATTTTCTAATCTGATTTATCCACCGTGGTCTCATTTAAGAAAGCCTAAAGTAAAAAGGTACTTGTCCTGGTTTTGGCTGGGATAGAGTTAATTTTCTTCCTAGTAGTTGGTACAGTGCTGTGTTTTGGATTTAGTACAAGAAGAATGTTGATAACACACTGATGTTTTAGTTGTTGCTAAGTAGTGTTTACACTAGCCAAGGACTTTTCAGCTTCCCATGCTCTGGCAGGTGCACAAGAAGCTGGGAGGGAGCATAGCCAGGACAGCTGACCCAACTGGCCAATGGGGTATTCATGCTCAGTCATGCTGAGTACATAAACTGGGGGTTGGCAGAGGAGAGGGATCGCTGTTTGGGCATCGGCCGGTGGGTGGTGAGCAACTGCATTGTGCATTGCTCATTTTGTATATTCTATCATTATTATCATTATTTTCCCTTCCTTTTCTGTTCTATTAAACTGTCTTTATCTCAATCCACGAATTTTACTTTTTTTTTTCTTCTTCCGATTCTCTCCCCCATCCCACTGTGGGGGGGGGGGGGGGCGCGCGAGTGGCTGTGAGTGGCTGTGTGGTGTTTGGCTGCCTGCTGGGTTAAAACCACAACAGTACTAAAGAAAAAGACAGATACTGTTCTAGATAATCTGATGCAAATAACTCACTTCATAAGAATGATTCTTTTACAAGATATTATGTATGATATAGGACAGAATTAACAATTTTACTACATAAAAAGTACAAATTTTTAGATTCTCCAAAAGAAGATGTATCTTAATTTAATGGAACAGCTAAAAAATTCTCACACTGTAAGAGTGCCTATTAGGGGACAAAACCTGAAATCTTGGACAAAATTTTTTGGATGACAGCCCATTCAGTTTCACATACTCTGGAAAGTAAGAAAATACTTATTTTTTAGCACTGTTAGAGAAAAAGAAAAGTGTCCCTGACAGCTTAGATGTCATCAGAAAAATTTTGATAAACTGCTTGAAGCAGTAAATATGAAGAGCTGCATGGCTGTGGCCAAAACAAAAAAAGAGTTACTAAGCAAATTGACGCAGTGAGGAGAAGGGAGGAATTAGAGATACTGGCTAACTGCAACAACAGAAAAGTTATCAAAATGGGAATCAAGATGTGAAATATGACACAGAAGTATGAAAATATGAAACAAGAAAATACTTTGTAGCAAAGGCTGGGAATCTGGACATGAAATAAGAACAAAGGAGCATTTGAAGACTGATTTCAAGAGAGAACTAAGTGATACAACTGAAGCCTTTATTTATGGCAGGAAAAAGAAGAAAAGGGCATGAGCACATACATCAGATACCTTCTTCATCTGAATCCTGCCAGTGACGTGCATGCAGGCTTACATACTTTAAGATGAGAAAGCTGCTCAAAACATAGAAACAGAACTTGCAGGTCAAAATAGCAACAGTGAAAGTAAGTCAATGTTTTCTATTTATTTATTTGTCTTTGCAGGAAGAAATACACATTTTCACAGAAATATACAAATTCGCACTAAATACCTAACAAATAGTGAATCATTTTAAAATATCTCAAGAGATGCTATTTACACAGAAATATTTAAGAAATGAATAGGAAGAATGATTTTTTTTTTTATACTTAATTTCCTCAGATTCATTCTAACATAAAGCAAACATTCGAGGCATTGGGAATTGTGTTTCCCTTCTGTAAATGAAATTGATGTGCTGTAAGAGTCGTTAACAATCTTGCCCTGAAAACTTCAGCTAGCTTAGTTCCTCCACCTGATGAAAATGGAGGGTGTGTATTCCCAAAATTATTGTCCTGATTCACAGCGTCGAGGTTCTTTTAAACCCAAACAACATTTCAGTGAACACTTACCTCCTGCCTGCTCCTGACCATAAGTCGAACGCTGCGTACCGTGAGCCGTGGCCAACACGCCGCCCCTCGCACACAGAAACGGCCACGTCGCAAAGCCACCCACCCGTGTACCACGTGTGCCGTGATCCTCTCGTTCCTACTACGCTCCTCAAGGCCCGAGGCACCCTGCCTGATAGACGCAACGTCGCTGTGGCAGAATGGCACTACCGGACAGGTGCGTAAGAAATACCGCAGGAGGAAGAAAGTACAACTTTCACACCAAGCCGGGCCTCCAGTTTAAACAAACAAAACAAGCAACAACAACCACCAAACCCCACCCTGTCTGTTGAAACCACTTTTAATTAAGTGTCCACTTGAGCAAGTAAACTTTCTTAGCATAAGTTACTTGCGCGCACAGGACTACGGGCAAGCACCYCCTCCACGTACGTCCAGCTTGTGTCCGCGGCGACAAGGCCGCGACACACACGCGTGGACGGCAGCCGGCGGCACCGTGCTGCAGCGGGGCCGCCCAGCCCCCCGGCCGCGGGCCTTAACGGCCGCCCGGGCCCGAGGAAGGGCGGGCGCGCGGCCGGGAGGCCCCGGGGGAAGTTTCCAGACGGCCGCGGGGGCGGCCGCAGCAGCCCCGGCCGGGCGCCCCGGTGTGTCGCTCGGCGCGCCCACCTCGCACCCCGTGGCCGGCCGGGCGACCGGCCGGCGGGGGGCACCCCTTCTCCCGCGCCCTCCCTCCTTCCCTCTCGGGGCTCTTACTCTTTGGCGGAGGCGCCCAGCAGGCCGGAGCTGTTACGGCTGCCGAGCTCCTTCTTCTTGCTCCCCTTGGAGGCCATGGCCGCGGTTCCCGCCGCGTCCGCCGCGTTGCCGGGCGACCCAGCCCGCCGGAGGTAGCGGCGCCAGCGCCGCCCCGCGGCCCAGGAGGCCTGCGGCCAGCCCACCCCCGGCATTATTGCCGGCCCCCGCGGGAGGAAGGGCCTGCAGGAGACGCGGCGGCAGGTGCCACCCGCCGCGCAGGGAGGGAGGCGGCGGCAGGAGGGGCCGCCACCGCCGCCTCAGGGCAGCGGGCGTCGGGTGAGGGGTGACGCCCCGCGCCCGTCCCGCCCGCGCACCGTCCCCGCCGCGGGGCGGCGCGGGGGCAGCAGGGACAGGCTCCTCGCCGCCGTCCTCACGTTCAAGGAACCAAAAATCTGGTACAAAGTGCCCCTGCGGAAAAAGACTTGGCTTTGAAGGTGGTGAAATGCCGCTTTCTGAGCTTATGCTTCAAGGATCTTTCCAAAGACAGTAATTTGAAAAAAGCTAAAGACATTTAAAAAGTGCATTTTAGTTATAAATATTCTAATCGCATGACTAAGTTTCTGTTGAACAAGTAAAGAGCAAGAGTAAGAAGTACCGATTTGAAATGGTAGCAATTTTCTGCCCCTTTTTACACCAGTACATATAAACCACATGAGAAGGAAGCAAAAAAGAATTAGTCCTGGAGCCTCGAGAGATTTTAGAGCTGGAAAGTACTTATTTTCTTTTTTAATTTCAAAATGATGCAACTAATTAATTCCTGATATGAAGCTTATGATTACCAAAGTGAATGGAGTTCCACCAAGGTCAGGTAAACCTAACATTAATGAGCTACTTTTGAATTCAGCGGATAGTTGACTTCAACTAAACTAAGTGGACTTTTTCAGACACGTTCCAGGGATTACATTATTGCCAACAACTCCTATATCTAACTCTTAACCTATTTGCTGTTTCCCAATCCGTAGTGCATGATGAAAAATCCATGATAAAACAGAACATACTTGTTCGCTTATTCAAGCTAAGTCTTTTTGAAATATAAAAATCAATGACGATTCATTTGTCAAGTTGCAGAGGGCATGAGTAGATAAAAGATATAAGGAAAAATACAAAGATGTTGCTACATCTAGAGGCTTATTTTAGACAAATGTCAGATCTTGATTTATATCAAGATGACAGAAGGCCAGATATATACTTCTAAATATCAAAGTGGAAAATTCTTCTGCATCTTTGCATTTCCTTCAGCATTATGTCAACAGCATCCATTTTAAATAAGGTACCTTGGGACACTTCTCGCTTGAGAACCAAGTAAAACATTTCAGGTTTATTTATTTCTTTTCAGACCGAGCAGCTGGTCTCTCTTCAGACAATTATGCTATCAAATATTGATCAGGGCATGCAGATGAATAATAGCAGAGGCAGAGGTGAGTTCAAACAGCTGGCTACCACTTCAGTACCAGTGCAGGGCTGTTAACCTTCACACCTTGCTGGATGCTGATGCAAACTTGCAGACTGAGGATGGAACTTACAGGACTGAGTTTGTCACCCAGAACACATAAAACCACCTCAGATAATGTGTGATTTCTGCCTATTCCTCTGAGTCTCCTTTCCTTTCCTATGCTCACTGGGCAGAGAAACTGCTATGGAAAAGTATCTATGAAACATCGGTGTAAGAGGCACCTGTGAAAGTTTTCCTAGGAGGAAAATTTCCTTCCTGGTCCCATTGCAGATGACCAGTGAGGCTTGCAGCATCCTAGCAAATATATTTTTTTGTAATACAATTATATGAAAGACAACAGAAAAATAATGGAAATTTGAGTGCATATGTCTGTAAACATTTTTGGGTGGTGAAAGAGGAAGGACAGAAATCAGAAGAAAATGTACATAAGCTACAGACCCCTTCATTCTTTGCTCTCTTACATGATAGCTGCTACATATGAAGTTCAAAATGCACCTTCTACCATAAAATTCTACAATACGTTTGTTTGCAAAGGGTGATGGCATTAAAAGCATGTATCTAGGTGCTTTGAAAGGATCTCAAGTTTTGCATCCATCAAGTTACATCTTTTTATTTATCCAAGAACTTAATTTAGAATTCCATAACCTAATAGCAACAACAAGGGCAGCTTGTTTGGAAAGAGAAGTTAATCTGAATTTTAAAAAAGCTAGTTTTCTAACTGGCAAAGAATCTGTAAGGTCAAATCAGCTGTTTCATTGGCCTAGTGTCTCAAGCCATGAAGTATATCTGACAGATGCTCCCTGAAGGGAAATGTTGTTAGGGTAGAGGCAGCCTTACAGTTGGAAAATGTGAAATAAATATACAAGACAATAAAACAAGAAGAACGGTGCAGTTGTATCTCAGGAACCCATTGGGAGGTAGCTGAACAGATACTAAGATAACAGGTACTGGTTAGCGATGGATGGGTGGCATTCTGGTCACMATTCTTCTAAGATACCATTCAAAATACTGGCTTTTTTTTTTTTTCTCCTTAAACCATCTCCTTAACATTGTCAACCGCTATAGCACACACAAGTCACTTACAGGAAAACAGCCTTTTAGTCCTAAACATTTTGCACTTTTTTGTAGCTACAAATACTAGTTGGAGAGAGCAGAAAAAAAGTAACTATGAACAGGAACACTACCAAAGCTCCCCTCAGGGGTCTTGGAGCTCAGACTTAACTCTCCTCTGATTTTACACAAGGATTCCAGAAAAAGACAGGAAAAAGTTTTCACGTTAAGAAGAGAAGGCCTGGGAGTGTGGTAGGGAGCAAATCTTAATGTGTAGAAATACCTGATGGGGAGACTAAAGACACTCAGATTCTTCTCACAGGCACCCAGTGACARGATTAGATTCAACATGAAAATTTAAGTACAGGAAATTCCACTTTAATTTTYTTTTTTTTAATTATTTTTTAAATTACAGCATGGGTGGTCAAACACTGGAACAGGTTTTCCAACAAGATTGTGGAGTCTCCATCAAACTGAACATGGCCATGAACAACTTGCTCAAGCTGACTCTGCTCTGAGCTGGGGTGTTGGACTCTATGATCTCCCAAGGCCCCTTCCAACCTCAGCCATGCTGTGATTCTGGGAAGTTTTCCATGAAAAAAGGGTTAAAATTAGACACAAAAGCTTGTGTAAGAGCAGATGCTGTATCTTCAAGCATGAGGTTGCTACAAAGTTAGATAGGAGATGAAAGGGAGGTAGAGTGGATTTTGGTTTTCTTTGTTTGGGTCTTGGAGATTTATTTCTTTTATCAAAGGATAGGAAAATTTAGGTTCTGAAATTAATTCATTTAGCAGAGTGAGAGTGGAGGGTGGCAACAACTGAGAAAAAGGAGACTGCAGTGTGTGATAGAGCTTGGGAGGAGCAGCCCATACACAGAATTAGGAACAGTTGGCTGCTGAGGTGACACAGGACAGGGAACTGAACTTGAGCAAAACCATCCTCGAACAGACAGACTGAAACTATTCATAAGCAGCTGTATTCTGTTAACTATTAAGTCGTGTTGTTCTAAGTCAAGGCATGCTGCAGATCATAGCAAATCCTTTTTAATAGTGATTAACTTCAGTGCAGTTTTAAGTGTGGTTCCAGTTGTGTATACAGGCTAAAAGCAAAAAGTTATATTTTTAAAAATGCAAAATATAAGATTGCTACATAAATATTTTGTAATATAAATGTGATTAACATTCTTCAAGAAAAGTCAGGAACAAGACCATAAATAGATATACCTGTAAGATGTCTTCAAACTTGTTCTTCCAATCTACCAAGTAAAAACAAATCATCTTCTCTAAAAAAAAAAAAAAATACTGCAACGCAGTTTACATTCTCTAACTTCTGAAACATGTAAAAATGACAGAAGTCATTATGACACTTGTGCCATCATACATATGATTACGGCACAAGTGCCATCATAACCACTTGAGCTATAGTAAGCCTCATCTAATTGTGCTTAAAACAATAGTCCAATGAAAACAGATGGCATCCTGATGGACAATCTGACTCAAAGGCCTTGCTCCTGAAACTACTAAATACTAGAAGGCAGTGATTTTGGGTACCTTGAGGCAAAGCACAGTTGAAAACAGAAATTCTTTACGTTTCAAGCAAAGTAGTTTGCCTGTACATATATCCATAGAAGCATTAGCAGTTCAGCCAGCCAGATGCTGTCCAGGGAAAAGAGACTGGAAGTAATCTTTGTGCACAATGCAACTATTTAAATGTTATACTGTACTGAATAAACACTGACCAAGTATAAAATCATGTTTGAGGCATAGTAATTTAAAGTTAAGACTGAATGTATCTTGGTGGGGCAGACATTTTGCTACATCAGTGCTGGGATAGCACTGTCAATTAAAATTCACTCATCATAACCAAAGATGCTTTGACATAATATGAACAATGGAAATGGATAATGCAGCCCAAGTACTACACTGCAGAGTAACCTTCAATACCACAGTCTACAGGACACTTTTGAAATACAGAAGTTAAAAACCAAACCCATCTGAATGTGAGGGGTTGAAAGTCCATTATTCTGGATGGACACTACATACTATTTTGATACATACCAGGAAGGGCAGAGGAGTTTAGAAACAGAGTTAGCAGAATGCCCATGCTATCTTTAACCTTTAGGGAGCCAAGAGCTTTCCAACAGGACTGACAATTATTAACGTAACTTAAGCTTTCAGAAGGGTCATGATAACAAACAGGTTAAAAGTTCCTAAGTTCCAAAAAAAAATGAGGAGGCAAAACAGAAGAAGCCTGTATGTTTTATCAAAAGACTGAACACTTTGTTTCATTTCCTAGCACCTATAAAAGATAGATAGAATCCCTTAATATTAAAATGCCACATGACAGCAGATAACTTGTAACAGGGAATAAAAAGTAAGGGCAATAAGGCCAGGAATCCTGCGTATTTTAATTTCATTTAGTGTTCAGGCCAAATGATTATTTACCCAGTGATAAAAAGATGCAAGATCACTATACTCATCTCTTATTATCTTTGCAAAAGGATGAAGGAACCAATATTGAGATGCTGGCCCTCTACTTGTACACCTCCCAAGCCAAAGTTATCTGAAACACCATCCCTACCTAAAAAGGAAGTTTTTCTTAAAGTAGTTGGGGCAGGAAGCATTTTGTATGTACACAGACTAAAATGATAAAATAACCATCTAGTAGAATTTATTCATATGAGTATGTAAGCCACATAGGCTGTCTAAGCTAGAAATTTTCACCGAATGAACACTATTTTAGGTGGTGATAAAAGAGTCCATAATCATGTGTTTAAAAATACACCAAGTACAGTACTTTTTTTTTCCTGTTTAGGCACAAATTGAAACAGAGAAGTGAGCTTACAAACAGAGCTTTATAATGGTCATGTACAATACAGGCACAATTTCTTTCAAATAATCTTCACTACATAGTCAGATCTGAATCTAGTATGCTCCTTATTTTCAATATTATTCTGCTGCAGGACAAAGAACTCTGTCTGAAGTGACCTTCTGTGTGCTGCCAAGTAAATGATGTATTTCAATTCAGAATCATTATTTATCTCACTGGCATTTTTTTAATATATTTTTTACTCCTGAAAGTATATTGCTACCCCCATTTCTTAAATTCTTTAGTAATACATTATATGAAGGACAAAGGCATACACACACTTAGAGAACTGTGTTTCTGTACCAGATAAGGTGTTCTGTAAAGGGAGAAAGAGACAGCCAGTTCTGTTTTGGAACCAAGGTCACTAGCAAGATGTTAAGACTAGAAAGATAAGGGAGCAACAGTTTTTAAGAGCAAAATGTTTCACTATTCAATACCATAATTTTACTGCACATATTTCTTTTGTAATTATTTCCTCTTATCACCTTATATCAAATGGTTACTCAGGCACTGAGCCTGTAAGAATGACTCAAACCATTTCCCAGCAATTAGTCACTACAGATAAACAAGGATTTTTTCAATTTAAGGAGACTGAATGCTATTACAATTCAATAGGTCTGACACAAAGTTTAAGCAAGCAAAACTCTGGAGCTTGGAATAGCTCATATTTTTCTACTACTCCAGTTAAGATACACCTAGAAAATCCCATACTGAAAGATCACTAATTGCTCTAACTCCTTTCTGGTTTTGTCAGCAATTGTAATGCCTCATTAAGCTTTTTAAATGAATGGAGGCTGACTTTGCATTAGCTGCAAAGACATACTGCACAACTACAATCCAGGAAGACTATATACTATCTCCAGTCTTTATGAAATTAGTTGATGGAAACATACCAGGAAAGTCATTTTACTGAGGCACCGATTCAGATTTTTACTCAAGTTTTTCATCTCAAAACTGTCCCTTAAATATAGGGACTAGGAAGTCAGGTACTTGCTCATTTAAGATTGACATATTTCAGATTGCAAGTGATAATGACATAAAATAGCATAGGGCCTATGCTTATCTGATTGAGATGAATCATCACTTTACTATATATCCTGTATATGTAAAACAAATGGTCTGACACTTTTTGCTCAACTTGTTAGCCTGAAGTTAAATTGGGTCTGTCTAAACTTCCATGTATCTTTCCAAATCAAAGTTCTTGGGTTAATTAGGACAGGGCTTCATGACTAGTCTAAGTGACCTAAACACTTCTCCACAAACTACAGTCTTATTCTCCTCTACCAGGGAGATGCTCCCATTCCCTTCCTCAGGCTAGAATACCAGTCTTTTATTATAGTTTTCAGCTTCTGGCTGGATCAGATTTCCTGATCCACCCCAACAGTCTCAAACATAGTAATGCCCCCTCCAAGGAATAGGAGTGAAAATACAATTTGTAGCATGAAGGAATACTAGCCATCTATTAAAGCTCAATTTTTTTTCCCCAGAAAGGTGAAAAAAAAAAAAAGACTCCATCATGCAGGTAGAAGTCAAATTGTTTTTTATACTACTAGACTTAGGAAATATCTGAGTCTGCTCTGTAATACAATCTGCACAGTCCCTTTAAACCTTCAGGTTTTTATTTTTGTAGATGATAGTTCCTGAACCTCACCCTGTCTCAGCTTCTCCAGTCAGTGACAACCTGTATCAAAACTAGTATACTCCACCACAGTTTGAGTTATGGCCATTCTACATTCATGTAGAGCTTTAGAAGAACACAAGCTACATACAGAATAAGGAAAGTGCTTAAACATAGCAGCAATAGCTCTTCAAGCAAAAATTTAGACATTTGTGAAACTAATCTGCATAGGATTACATTGTCACTGACAGGACCCAGATGAGATTCATGCATTCAGGTAGAGTCCCAAAGCTTCCAAAGTTTGGTTTTCATTCTGCTGTTGAATCTGAAAACAAGAAAAAGCACAGTAGCTGTTTGGAGAAAAAAAAAAAGGCTACCTCCACTGGCAGTTTCCCCAGTAAAGTAGGTGTTTAACAAACTAGCATTTGAATGTAGACCAACCTTCAATGCCATACTAGACAGACTCAAGAATTGGCCTTGTTTTGCCCATTAGTGACAAGCTCCATGTTATATTGCATAGGCTCAGTAAACTTACAGTTGAAGCCAGCTGAACATGAAATTGCATCTTGTTTGCCTGGCCATCAAGATTTATCATGTTTTGATCTAGTCAAGAAGCATCAAGTAGACAGGCTATGCACATGTTCCACTGGCTAGTTACTGGATTCGTGCAGCTAATTACAGTTTAAAAAAGACAGTGCACTGGAGATTAAGCAGCTTATTAAAAGTGAGTTTACAGTCTAAATGGAGTTGTTCTACAAGTGACTGAACAGGAAGATTATGGTAGTTCCAGGTTAGCTAGAAAGGTTAACAACTCAAACAAGCCAGCAAGCAAGGAACATGGATGGGGTACAGCTTCCTTTCCGAAGTGCTACAGGCTTTCAAAAAAATTTTAAAGTAGCAGTCAAGCTTTAAGAGTCCAATAAATCTGCACAAGCCTAACAGACACATTCTTTACAGTGGTACATGGTTGGAGGATGAGAGACCATTGACATAAGTTGAAGTTAAGAGAGGTTCAGACTAGATAAACTCTCATGAGGACAGTCAGGCATTGAAACAACTTTCCTAGGGCCATACAGTCTCCATTGTTGAAGGTTTAAGACCAGACTGCATGAAAGCCTGAGCACCCTAGTATGCCCTTGCTTGGAGAAGGATGTTGGCTTAGAAGACTTCCTAAGATAATTCAGATGAAAGGGTTCTTGTGATCCTAGGCTAGTTAAACCCAGTTTTAGCTTATGCCAAGCCTTACTGTGGTAATTTAAAATAAGCCTTTAACATAGCAGCTACTAGAAGATAAAGTTGTCAATGAAAGCATTTGTGTATAGGGTGGGACACATGATGTGAAGATTCATGTTCTCAAAAGCGTACACCAACAACATACATAAGATGCCCAAATATATTTATTTGTCTCTTAAAAAGTACATTACTCTTTAGAAAAAAAGACAGCCTAGGAAATCTCAATACAGATTAAAGCATATCCAATCTGGCACATACTTCATGCTGATGTTTAAGTAAACATCAGCACCATCAGACCAAGCAAGATAAGACTTCTAAAGTCAGTAGCAATGAAGTACCAGGACAGAAGAAATCCTTAAAATAAAGAGGAGCTTCAAAGCCTTTCAGCCAAGCAGAGCCAGAGTTCCAGAATGTATTCAAGAACCGTGAAATCTCTCTAATCCTTTTGATCTTCACTTGCTGCCAGAAATACATATGATTTATAACAAGGAAACATAAGCATCTCCGTATACAGAGTTACAAACTGGTAAGCCAGTTCACCAGCTCTGAGTAGTCAGAAGAGTGCAGCACTGTTCTAAAATTGAAAAAGTTAAAGCTTGGGGGGGGTGTGGGGGTGTGGTTTGATAGCTTAACTGGTTCTTGCTAGCCTATTTCCTTCAAGACCTCTCTCCTCATGGCATTCAGAACCATCAAGATGGAAGGAAAAAGAAGCAAGTTCATTATCACACAACAGTAAGATACTTACTTTTTGCATTCTTGGTAAAGTTTTCAGTGTTAGTGCATGAAAAAGTTACTGGATACTGTTTATTTCTGGATGTGCATGTGGGTGAGGTTACTATAACTATGTGCCAGCAGTACAACTGTATTCATTAGTGTGTTTCATAAGTAAAGTATTAGCTGAAAATATTCTGCCTTCAATGGCTGGAGATGCATTTTTGTTAGTATCTCTATAACCAAGCCTTTCCCCTGTTAAGTACAACCATTTACCCATCTTGTTCTTACTCAGTGGTAAAAGCCATCTACTTCACTCAGTCCTAGTGAACACACTAAGATAGATACCTCCCCATCTGTCATTGGCCCCTTCAATATTTCTGGGATGTCTCGATCCAGGAGAACTAGCAATGAGACAGATCCTCACGGTGGGGGGATAATAAATAGGGACAAGTGTGTAGGTGAGAAGTCAGGCTAAGTGGGACATTACTGGTGACAAAGGAAGAGTTTACAGTAAAGGTGCAAGTGTCTATTCAGCTAAAACCATGGTAAGCAAGTCCTATTTGGAATGTAGCATATGTCCTAGAAGCAAACTAGACACTGAATGTTGTCTTTGTTCCTTTTTAGGAGTGTAAACACTACCTTATGTTCTCAAGTAAGAGGACACTAATCAGACTTAGATGCAGCCACTCAAGCAAGTGGAGTGATAACTCACAAGATATTCTTGTTTAGCATGAAACTGAGTATGTAAACACCCACAAGAATCACCTATTCAGATAATACCAGACACCCCATATGGATTGTCACAACACAGCACCATAGCAGCAGTTTGATTTAAGGAACAGTCTTGCTGCTCATCCCATCACATTTACTGAACAGTGGTAGCATTAGCAGCACTGCGATTTACTCTCTGCTTTCAATGGGTCTAGGTCCAGTTTTGGTTTCCCCACATCATTCTCTTCATTGGGAAAGGTTTTGTAGTTGGCAAGGATGTTTTCCACCAAGAATCGAGCAGCTTCATCTATGTTGATGTTGTCCTAAAAATGTTGAAAGCAAAGAAGTCAGTGATTTTTTTTTTAATAGTCACACATTCTTATTAGAAGCTGGGCAAATACAAAAACTCTTCTATGGTCTCATCAGCATGACACAAACAGCTTAGATGCATCAGGTCATCACTCATACACTTGCTTGTTGAAAAAAGTTACCAGAAAGGTTTGAGACAAAGTTAGTTACCCAGATTACAAATAGGATACTTCAACTCTAATCTAGTATGCAGTCAGGGGATAAACATCACCTGCATTTGGAAGACTTACAAGTGCTAAAGTGCATTTCTGCATCAGGAAAGATAATAGGCAATTACACTGTTCATAGTAGTGTTCTACCTTTTGGGGCCTTTTTATGCTTCTGCTACAGTTTGGATGCACTTAGTTGTACCTTTTCCATAAGCCTCAAAACCCCAGCTAAATCAGGGTGCCTCATCTAGCCACTCTACATTTTCTTGTGCATGCTTTGAGAAGTACCTTAACATACACTCTGAAGAGGTGTGCATGCAGGATACCTAGAGCTGTATTTTGTCAGGGTATCTTAGTTACTGAGGGACCAAGCTCACCAATGCTAAGGGGCCTTTGGACACAGCTTTGAGCTGGCTCGGCCACCTGTTAGCTCACCATAGGGCTGCCACGTTTGGAATCACTTGTCTTTGGTTCCAAAGGAAATACCACCCCACTGCACTCTTCTGTCTCCGTAATTATAGATCTAAACTCTACATGAGCAAGGTTAGATTGTGAAAACATTTGACCCATCACTACTGCACTTTACAAGCTTGTGACTGTCAGCCACAAACTGCTTCTGGCAGTTTGCAGATGGGCACTTTTCCCTGCCCAGAGTGGAGGAGGATTCCCCTCATTTTAGTGTAAGGATGTTCATAAGGTATTTCTATGAATGTTTATACTCTCTGCAGTTCTTTTGCCTTTAAATATTCTCCTTAATCCACAGGGAGTGGAACCTATATTACTTGAAGATTCAAGTCCAGTCATCAGTATCAGTTCCAGCAGAAAGGCAAAAGCAGATTATCAGGATATTTAAGTGGGCAGGACTTAAAACCATAAACTGATTTAGTATGCTTAGAAAACAAGAAAGCTGTCCTGAATTTTTGCTAAGCTATTTTAACTACCTCTTCAGAGTCCTAAACAAGTTGATTCATAACTGAACTAGGACTAATATTGTCTGGACTTCTCTGCACCAAGAACCTTGTTTTAGTTTTACATTGTTGTGTCTTAAATGCCACCTAAAACACAAGCTGTCACTACACTTCCACATTAGGTTTTGTTCCGATGATACTTGCATTTATTTTTAACCCATATTGAAGTTTATGTATAGCAGTGTTATGGACAGGTGAAGCTTTAGGGAAGACATAACCCAAAGCAGAATCTTGGTATTATTTTTGAGTATAAAGAGCCTTAAAATACGAGGTTTTACTAACAGGTGGATGGGTTTGGGAATTATTTGTTCAAATGCAAACAAATTATTAGCTAATTTAACTAATTTCTGTCACTGTGTACCCTTCTTCCTTATTTTAAAGGGATCAGGAAAAGGCTTGTTACTTTATTTCTTATCATATTCCTCCTACAGACTTTTTTCTTGAAGAGTTGTCTAAGCATCACTTTGTGCCAGTTCATCAGCAACAGTTAAAGGAAGCAGGCAAGCCAAGGGAAAAGAGGGACTTTGAGGTTTAGCTTACCATATAAAGGAGTTATTAACCAGACCAGTTAATTTGGTCTGTCAGCCACATTGTCTTCATGTAGAAGAATCTTTCATTTTAAGGATCAATTGGGTTTTAAGGAACTGTTGGATTCCACTTTCAACTAAGTTACCACAAGCTTATCTGTGCATTACCAAGTCTGTAGACTAAAACTGTACAATATATGAAGTTATTCAAACAGATAACTTTGAGTAAAGTAGCTATCTATCTTAGCTTAAGTTAGTACACAGAGCAATTTGTTTTTCCCCAATTCAGTCTTGACACTGCCTGATAAAATAGAAAAGTGCTGTAGTGACATTATCATCTGGGTGGGTACTAACAAGTGAACAAATAGCTTGTTCACTTCTGGAGTCTTACTACTTCCTACATGCAACAGTGAAGACAGAAGATGCAATTTAAAAACCTGCACCTAAAGATTACTTGTATCTTTTGGACAGTTTGATCAGTGTTTAGTAGTACTAACATCTGAAGAATGACACTGATCCTGACATGTGCAAGAAAAAAGCTTATCAAATTCAGTTAATCAAATTTTCCAGTTAGTTTTAAAGTTCTCTGAATTTAAGATGCAGTTCTAATCTAAATCAAATATGCTGCAAGTCTTCCAACTTTTGCTGAACACTGGAGACTTGACTGTCACTTCCTATACTTGATGATTCTTCCCCACATGACTATATTCATCCATTCTTATGCCAATACTTAGAAGAGTTAAAATATGTTTCCTCTTTATGCTCACCTTGGCAGAGGTTTCAAACCATCCAACAAAGCCACCTTCTCTGCAGAACTGGTCCATTTGAGAGGGATTCTGGCTGCCATCTTTCTTCTGGTCACACTTGTTTGCAAGAAGAACAGCAGGGATGGGGCTGCCATTAGGAAGTAGTACTTTACTGTCCAAATCATACTTCCATTTTGAAACAGCCTCAAAAGTGGAGCCTCTTGTGACATCGAAGACCACAAAAGCACCAACTGCCTCTTTGTAGTATACTCTGGTCATATTTCCAAAGCGCTCCTGGCCTGAAAGAGAGGACAGTGAGAGAGTATATTTATATTTAAGCATGAACTGTAGTCAGTGTAAATGGCCTTCTGTACCAGGTTAGTACATACAAATTTGGCATTTAGGTCTAGTTACTTAGTTCATACAACATTGCCTCTTCTGTCCTATGTTATCTCATTGTAACAGCCACTATGTGTATCATACAAGTCAGATGCTAAAAGCAGTTTGCAATCCCAACTTTGATTATATTTTTTTTTTTTAAACTTATTTGTTGAGTAGTGTTCTTAGAGAAGTAATGCCTAAGAACGCTACCACCACAGCTATACACAAATTCTTTCCTCAAAAAAGCTTCTGTAAGATTTAGATATAAACCTAATCACTTCAGCTAGAGACTTAAGCACGCCCAGAGACTTTTCTGCAGGGTGAGCAACAAGGGTTTCTACAAGCTCCAAGGCTAACAGCCTCCAAAGCATCTTCTGAAGAAGTCACCTATATTATAGACTTTTTTCCTTAGGGACAAGCTCAAAAGGAGCTAGTTTAACAGTTCTAGCTAAACCTGTTATCTTTGACTTCATCTTTTAAGTCTGAGACTTTCTCTGGAATCATTTCCAACTGTAGGAGTTCTACAGCAATCCCAGGATTTGATACAAGATGACCAGAATAGGTAAAGCACAATTCACAAAAATTATTCACAAAGCAAAATTATTCACAAAAAAATCAATGGTCAGCGAGTATAGTCAACTAAAGCCTTTTCTTATTAAGTACAACTATTGTAGTCAGTATACTTGAAATGTAGAATTAGAGTGCCAGTTCAGTTATTCTTCTGTTTGGAAGGTCAGACCATCATGTTGTATTTGTACTGGAATAGACATAGCAGTGTCAAGTGCAAGCATGTTGCTTGGGAAGTTCAGGCTACTAAAATAGCTTTCTGCTTTGTTTGGAAGTCTTCATTGGGAAAAGTAGTCCCTGCACTTTATAATTCAGTTTTATGGTATATCATCACTTCAGCTTTTAGCATTTAGTGCATATGCAGTTTTAGAATAGATAGAGAAAGTAAGAATTTTAGTTGGAACATAGTTATCCTCTGCTTATAAACATTCAAGTCTACCTTTGATTAGCAAGGACAAACAGTTACAAGAAGAACTGGGTATTATCATCTTCTCAGAAAGAGCCAGAAATTCATTAGGTGAAGGAACTTGACAAGGGATCCTGTTCAGCAGCATGCTTTTCTAGCTCAATTGCCTCATTTTAACATCAGTACTTCAGTGTAGCAATTAGCTCATTCCCAATAGACATTTTCAGAAAAGGTTGACTAAGCAGCTGTTAGAATTGCTGGAAAGCAGCAGCAGCTACAGTGAAGTTCCAGAGAACTATAAAGCTCTAAAGAGGACTTTATTTCTGGCTGTTCAACTTCAAAGTATGATGCTACATAAAACAGCATCACTAGCCAGCATATTCTGAGGAGTGGAAATTACACACTAATTTCTTCACTACCAGCTCATTATCCCCTATGTGAGAACAGGGAGCATGCAAGAGGAAAGCTCTTTCCTCCATATTCAAAGCTCAAGTTTTAGTCCACAGCATAAATGCTGCTTTAAGGCCAACAAGCCAGGCACCAACCTGCATCTCAGTGACTATGTCACTGGAAGAGGCACATTGCTGACACAAGTCTCCTAACAGTGCACACAGAACTTGTACACAAGTAACTCACACTGTCTCCCTAGGCCTTTCCAGGATGGATTCTTATGCCTAAAAGGTGTTTTTGGTATAGTCTTACTGCAAATTGTTGTACCATGTGCCCACTGTTTTCATTAAACAAATACTAGTAGGAAAGAGTTTGGCCAGAAGGCTTTTACTACTTCTGCAGATCAAGTGTGCTACATCTAAAGAAGCTTTACCTTTAGATTGTGGGGATTTTGTTTTGGGGGTTTTTTTGGTTTTTTTTTTGTTTGTTTTTTTTTTTTTAAATGGAGCTGCACAGTGCAAAATTTAGGTATATTAAGCCAGTCACTGCATATGGCACCACACAAGCTACGAGGAGCTCCTTCTCAGCTTCCCCATTTGTTTAGCTGTCAGTCTCACCATCGATTCCTGTTACACGGGAACACCTCTGGCTGTGCTAAAGCCCCGACTCTTGTGTCCAATTCAGGCAGTATATCCCTTCACACCACAGGACGGGCCCACAAAACAAACAGTATAATCAAGGTCTACAGTGCTCTGTACCAGCCTCAGTCTTCTACAGAAAGATTTCTTCAAGTTTGGCCCCAAAATGGTCTAGAAACGGGCACCACTTGCTGTTATTTACATGAGACTGCACATGAATCTGAAGCAGTGAGGGGAACAGTCCCATTAGTCCTCCCTATTCAGTTGTTGGAGATCTGTGGGGATTTCAGTCTTTTTTTAATTAAGGTTATAAGTTTTTCCAAAAACCTGATGGACATTTACATAAGAAAATTAAGTTGTATTGATTAGTTGCAGAAGGGGTTGCTAGACTGTTACCAGCAAGGAATAGAGACAGCATAATCACTACATATGAAAACTAAGCTATTTGGAAATTGTGGAAAAGGTTATCAGGCAGTTATTTCTCAGATAGCTGTGCATGCTGTATGTAAACATGGCTGTGGTCAGTTACCACAGTCAAGGACATTTCCATTGACTGAACCCCTTCCTGCCTACTGCTCTCCCATCCAAAAAAGCTTTAAAGATAAAGAACAGTTAGCAAGAAAGCCATACTATCCTCCTATAGCAATAACTCTTGCTGAAGCCTGTACAACACAGTGGGTCTAAGGTGTAGGAGAGAAATTGGACTAGTACAGGTCACATATAGCTTCCAAAGAAAAGAAACAAAGTTAAAGTATGTATCATAACCAAACTTGAATAGTCCTAAACACCACGGAATGTTTTTTCTTAAAGAAATAACAGGGGGCCTAGCCTTGGCCAGAGAGTCTGGTCATCACTCAGATAAGTTTGTCAATTCCATTTCCAAGAGAATTCCCATCATCTTACCCATCATGGTCAGTCTTCCCCACCCACCTGGCCCAATGCCTTTATATACAATGAGCTGGAGAGCTGCACTGACTGGTAATCGACCAAGACTGCCCAGCAGTTGCTTTCTTGACATTGGTGACTTCTCATGCCCCAGTATCCCCCAGACTACATGAAGCTTTAACACCATGGCAGCCCCTTCCCCTGTTGGTAAAAGCCAGATATGCTATACCAGAAAGCCAATGACAGTCTTGTAGCAGAGGAACAGACTGGCTGAATCCCCTCATGGGGTCCTGATCAGGAGAGACGCCACTGCAAGTGGGGTTGTGCTAACTGGCAGATTCAGGAGCTCTGGAATAATGCAGAAGCCAAGTTTAGCTTTGTACAGTAGCTTTTCTCATTGTGATAGAAGACAGCAGTTCTGGTAGGAACATAAGCCTGCACTGAACTGTACTTTACTTTGTACTCTATAGCAGTCACTTAGAAAGCATGGGCTTCAGCTGTCCAGAACAATCATTTAAGTATTATTTCTAGCTGGCTTTATTGATAGAAGTCAAAATTTTYGCTCTTATAGTATGAGTTTTAGATTTAGAAAAACATTAATACATATTCTTCTGTAATTTAAATTTGGGTGAAAGTAGACAACTGATGTGCATATCAGCATAAAAGCCTCTATCTTTACTTATTAGATTTAAGCTTTACATTAGGAGGATTTGATACCCCTTACCTCTAAAAACACCCACAAGCTCAACACCACTGTAGTATTACAGAAACACTCCAGTATGAGTGCTGCCCTTTTCTAAAGTAGCCCAAATTCCAAAACAGTTTGTTAGAGCTGCTTTCACCTCTAGAATTCACATCCACTGACAATAGATCTGACCTGCATACTAGCTTATGACTGCTCTTCCATCCTGTCTGGAGGCCTAACGAGGATGGATATATTCTTTTTATTCCATAGAAAGACGACAGAAGCAATAACACATGGCCTGCCTAAGAGGTAAGAGTTTTGTTGTGGTAGAAGGTATATGGCATGAGGCAGGAAGAGAATTCAGTATAAACTGAGTAGACTTTCTTTACAATCCTGTTATTACTGACAATGCACATGATTTAGGCTGAGCTTCTTGTAGGGGATGCAGAGCATTCTAGACAGTCTTTTGAAAATTTAACAGGACTTTCAGGCAAAGCTTTTGCAAGTGCTTTTCTGGTTGCAAAAACGCTTCTACAGTTTGCTTTTTCTGTATAACACACCACTCCTCTGAAGCTTGGAGTGTGAACATCATTCTCTATTTAGGTTATTAAAACGAAATTGACTCAATTTTTGCCATGCTCAGTTCAGCCAGGGATTTGTCATTCCCTTTCCTATGTCCAGCACAATTTTTGCTGTAGTCATTTCACCATGTGTGAGAATAGAGTTGAGCCGTACCAAAAGTGGATCATACCCCCAGAGAGCAAAAAGGGCTAAAAGTGATCAGATGAAACTAGACGTAACACGTCCAGTGTGTATAATCACAGAAGGAAGATGACAGGAAAATTACTTGCTTACTACAGCAGTTGGAAAGGACATCAGAGGATTAATCATTCTGGTAGTTCTAGTGCCTTGACATAAACCTGATGGTACCACAAAGTTAGCCTTTCTCTGTGCTTTAGGGGTTCAGGTGTAGATGAGTAGCTAAGCTACAGGGCAGTCATGGGGATCAGATGTTTTGTTTGGGGGTATGGAAGTGGCTGCACGCAATGCAAAGTTCTTCATTTTCTAACCACAAAGTTTTCACATCTAAATGACTCAGCACATATTGTCACCGTATTTTCCAGTAATTGCAACAACATTAAGTGAAATACTTGCATAATGTCATGCATCAGGTACTAATACAGTTCCCTATAGCAGCACCACAGGAATTAAGTTTAGTTTAAAACTGTATCAGAGCTTGGGAGCTATTATGGCTTCCCAGTTTACAATGTAACAGGAGTAAACAATAGGTTAAAAACAACATGAAAAAATTATAGCCAGGTCTGACATTAGAAGCTGTATCTTTGTCCTTTACTTCACTGCAAAAGATAAGTTATCATCATAAGATTCAGACACTGCCAACCTTGCCTTGAAGTACATTTTAAAGAGTTTCTACAGCAAGAGAGTCCTGTTTATCACAGCAGTGTGACTTACCATTGTGGCAGTTCTTGCTTTTAGTTAGCAGGAGTTACTTTACACTCCTACCATTATTTTTGCTCTTAACTCCTCCTATGTGGTGGGAATTGAGGCTAGAAAAAGCAAGTTAGATATACAAATGACTGCTGGGTATGCATGATAGTGAGTTTGTCAGGGTTCCATCTCCCAGACTACTTACCATACTTAGAAGTCTTAATATGTCATTTATATGAACTAACAGAAACCTACTCAAGGAGGGTAAAATGAAGAATCTTCCCCAGCTATACTTTTTTTGCTGTGAAGGTAAATTCTGGTTTATCTCTGTCAATACCAACAGTATAGCACGAGTTCCCCTACCTTGTAAAAAAAAAAATCTAAGTTTAGTCTATTCTGAAGCCACACAACTCAGAAGCCAGAGTTGTGTTAGTTGCATTTAAACCCTTAACATCTCATCAGGAGTACTGATGGACAACTGGACAAAGTCTAACTTCTTTCAGATGAAACTAGCAGTTCTGACATCCTCCAAAAATTGTGTCATTAATGAGGAAGAGAAAKATGACCAAGAGTTATAAAAGCCTGACAACCAGAAGAATGGTGGAACAAATAGTTTCTTTTGTTGAAGAATGTTAGTTCAAGTCATCTTCGCCAGGCTTAATCAGCTTAATGGGTGTCCAGAGCTCAAAATTTGATTTTAACAAGTTGGCAGTTCCACATCTAATAATCTTAAACTAGAGATGCATAGTTTAGTCTAAAGTCATCCAAAAGTGAATGCACAACTAGCAGAAGACTTTTATTCCAAAGTTGTTTGCTGCCAACTAGAAGACCATTGCAATGAAGTTTTGCAGTTTTTCCCTGGACCCAGTAATAGAGAGTTGTCAAGTCTAATAAATAGCAAGAAGTCGTCAGTTTATTAATAAAGCCAAGCAGCTCTTGCTAAGTTTGTCCTTCAGAATGCTGAAACTCAGTGTTCAGTTAGTTTAAAAGGCAGTTTACGTTCAACAGAAAGAAGGAATATACCACACAGGATAAGTCTAATCTACAAAACCAAGCCAAAACACTGTCCAGCAATACTCTAGTAGTGAAGAAAATGATCAGGAGACCTAGTGAATCAAATTAAGAGAGTTCAAAATGCAAGAAGTAGCATCCTGCTAGTGTGTTTCAGTTATTCTGCTTTTCTATCAACAGGTACTATACACTGCAGTGAACTCAGGCATCACAGGATGCTTATTAAGCTATAGTGAATGGTTGTAATAAATCCATTTTAGTCTGGGAATACTTGAACATTCTCCTTCCATCGTGAGAAGGGTTCTCAGATCAACTATTTACCATGACCACTAATAGTCAATATTAGTCATACCAAAATTCAAGAAGGGTCATTAGTGACAGCCAGACTAACTCAAATTTGACTGCCAACACCATGGCTCTTAGGTCCTTGCTATCAACTACTCTGAGCTTATTAGCCACACATTAGCACAGTGCCACTATTTAGACTTCAGTGCCAAACTCTACAAATTAGTTGTTTCAGACAGTTTCCTGGACCATGAAACGTTTGTGCTTTTATTCATCTAGACAGGAAAAAACCCAATTCAACAGTAAGTGAAACCCGTTCTCTTTCCAGTCTTCCTTCTGCCAAGGGAAGGCCTAACCTAATGAGCACTCTCTTCCCTGCTCCAGTTGTGCTGCTTCACAAAAGATTTTCTCCAACTCCCTGAGTTTCTAGGATCAGGATTTCACATACTAACATCAAGGAACATCTGAGTGGCAGCTCCTTATTTACAATTCCATCTCTCAGCAAAGTTCATGTCATTCAGTGTGGTAGATGTAAGCTAAAGCGCCATCCAAAATGGCTGGACATGCAGCCCAATCCTCTCACTGAGTTAGAATCACCGTCCCTTTCAAAACTCACCTAAGTCCTTTGGGAGCCACAGGCAAGAACAGACTACACTTTGGATGCCTGTTGGTCCTACAGCTGGATGTTTGTCACAATACAGCAAATATCCAGAATTGCCCTGAGGATGCATCTGCCAGTTCTCCAGACACCTAATATACATTTTAGCACTACCTGGGTCAGCTGACTGAGGCTCCTTTTTAGCCAGATATATCAATACACTACTGGCAAGCTACCACTGCTGACAGCATTCCCCCTCTCCCCAAACCAGCACAGCTTGTCCCAGAACTGTCTTACCCAATTAGACTGAATCTGTATTCAGCAATAAGTGGGTTAACCAAACCACTATCAATATTACAGGACATGCTCAAGTGTATCTRCCTGCTTTTTCACATGGGTAGCAGCCGTAGATTGAGAGTAGACAGACTCTGAGATGGTCAGTGCTAGATGTCTCTCCACTTTTCATTCTTACCCGTTTCAGCTATTAGTGCAAAGTTGCCAAGTGTTTAAACCACAGAGGTGTTGAACTATACTAGCAGCTCTAGCAGATACTAGAAACCTGTAAAACTTAAAAAAGGCACATGTAGCCTGACTTTTACTTTCCACCATTGTGGAAGTAATATTTGGTATTTGTGGTTCTGGTGACAAACACCAAGAGGTTAAAAAGCAAGAACTACAGGAATATTATATCTCCCTGTATTAGTACTAGAAACAGTTTCACTGACTGCAGTTTTTACAGTTTCTAACAGACAAAAGCAGCCTCAGATGATTTTAAGTGAATTGCTAGTGTCCTTTCTTACTAAGGGTAGTGTGGGAAAGTTACCTGACCACTGGATGGACCTCTTCCCAACAATAACTGTCCCAAACCCTTCAGAAGAACAGTCTTCAGGGAAAAGGTAACCAGCCAGTTAATCCCTGTTCAACTGACTCCCACTTTACCTTAAGAGATGACCTTTGGGACTCTGGTTATGTCTACGTTAGACAGTGGCAGGGTGCAGTTGAAGCAGTTCTGTTGAGCGAGACTGTTGGAGACCTGACATCCACAGTATACTATATATATGGTATGTACGAGACACTTACTCTGTAGTCATTGAAAAGTCACTGAAGAATATCCATTCAGGTGCAGCAGTATTTTGATTGTTTAGATCATAACACAAAGTGTTTTCACATGTTCTTAGAAGTCACTATTTCATTCTGAAATGGTAGGAAGTAGTTTGCTCTAGTTCCATTGTGCAAAGCCAGTTTCTAGCCTAATAATTTGTTAGCTACCTGAATTTTCAACATCAGTGAGTAGTCTTTCCATCCACTGTTTGCTATCGTTGTACTTTATTCTAAAGCAAGACAGTCCTGTTCACTACCAGTGAAACCACAAGGGCACTGATGTGCTCAGAAGTTAGACACCCGATCTCCATCAGGAACACTGACCACATCTACCATCATAATAAATGGAAAAAGCAGACCATTCTCTTTCACAAAGATAGAAAGCCTTCCTCAAACAATTGCACAGCTCTCACAGGGAATTTTACAGCAAGACTTTTCATTGCTGCCTGTAGCCTTGGGTTAATCTAATGATTTAAGATTGTCCAAACTGACTTTAACAGCTTACTATCTTGTCTTTAAGAAGTTTAGAGACAATACCCTGCACTTATGGTTCAACTGGCTTTGTCCAGCATCAAATGTATTATATGTAGAAGTATGACAGTCACGTTTGTATAAGAAAGTTTCACCTGTTTTGCTTGCATCTTTGATAAACAGCAAATTAACAAGAGAGGAAGTCCCTGACTAAGCACTAGATTTCCATCCCCAGAAAAGTAGAGTTCAACCAAGCTAAATGATTTCTAACTAGCTGTCAAATGCAGCATGTATGGAAAAACTCTCCTTGCATTAGTATTCAGAAGTTGACATAGGCCAATTAGTGCCAGCAACAGCATGAATTGGAATTTTCTACCTTGCTTTAACTACACTTAAACAAGTCATCTGCCAGAGTTAAGCTGTTTTTATGCGTGACGCCCTTTAATCCATCTCCTTTGGTGCACTGTCATGCAGCCAGAGCTGTACTGTGTACTTAACAGTGATGCTGCATGGCACTACAGCATTTCACAGCATGCAGGAGAACAATTCAAAAGTCGGTTTGTCTCAAGAACAACTTTATCATGAGACTGAAAAAATGTTAATCTCTAAAATGGTCAATGTGTCATGGCACATTGTGTGTGATTGGAATTTTGTATCAAATAGCTGCCACTTTGCTCTACCCAGCACTCTAGCCTGGGAGCATTTAAAGAACAAATTCCCATAAGCTGTTCGCAGTGACACTCAGAGGCTGCTTTTTAATCTATTATTTGAAAAGCCGCTAAAATCCATACAATAAGGAGTATTGGTTTTCATTTGCTACTAATCTAGAAGCCACTGCTACTGAAAGTTTGCTACRCTTTCTCTAGACAGAGTTAAGATATTTATTTCTAAACAAGCTCTATAAACCCCTGAAATCCCATCATTTTTCAAAGCATAATCTTACAACCCCATCTACCTTTGTTCTGTGTCTCCATAGCCAGAGGAGAACTTTGAACATCTAACATTCTACCACAGGTAGCTTGAGAAGCATGCTGTGCTTTATAGTCACTGCTTGCTGCTGGTCATGCTAGCTTTGACACTTACAAGAATTTCACAAGAGTTATTCCTATGCTTTCATACAAAAATATAAATAGAAATTCCCTTAACACAAATCACTTCCTTCTGACATGGCATATCACACTTCAGAACTTCTGAAGTGAGTATTTGGAGGGAGCAGTTTACAACAGACTACAAAGGCAAGGCAATGGTTACCACTGGAGTTCAAGGAAGGTATTTCCAACAGCTGTGAGACTGAATCCCAGTGGCCTTGTCACTACTGAAGGGAAGAAACTTATTTTGTACAGCATGTTGGAGCCTTTTTTGGAACCAGGCAGCTAACATTATTTTCTTTCCTGCATTTCATAAGACAGGTAATCAGTTTAGAACAACCCCTTTACAGCATTTGCCAACTCAAATTGTACTTGTGTACATGCACTTCAGTGACACCCTGTCCTGGTGTGCACATAAAGAAAACCAAAATGGTAAGAGGCAAAGTGGAGACGTAAATAACACCAAGGCTCTGAAGCTGCAACACTGATGCAAGGAGAGTTGATAAAAGTTGATTTACATTCATGTATACTCCATACAGTAAGAGAAAAGTGTATATCTAATATTGTCTACACCAGTTTGTCTCTGAAGGGTAATGCACTTGACTTGTCAAACCACCTTGATTTCTGACTACTTGAGTCAGTATTACATGAAGGGCAAGAATTTAGCCAATACTTGCCTCAAAAAAGCTTATGATCAATAAAAGTTAATGATTTCTGCAAAGAGTTCTAGTTTGTTTTATAATTTGACCCAGAAATTAGTTATGTTGTGCAATATGTACTATTTTTCCTCCTGTCTGCTGTATTGCACATAAGAACTTGGGTAACATTTCCCTTTAACATAGCTTCCCCACTACCCATTTGATAGATACTCGTCCATCCATCCTTTATTCTCTGTATCAGAGTGCTAGGAAAGTATTTTTATTGTGATCTTGTAGAAAGCATAAAGCTTCTGAGCAACTGTTATGCATGATATGAACCTTATCTATTTGAAAATAAGGCTGAAACTCCATCTATTCCATAGTGATTAGAAGCTCAGGCACTAAGTGCATTTCCATTGTTGACAGAAATTAAAAGTACCTGCAAGATCAATACAGCAAACTTTCTTTTAAGCATGTACTAGATCAGGTGGTCTTCTAAGATCACATCTTTAACCCCATTTCTTGTAGGACACCTAGAAAAGCCTATGGAGAAATTTTAAGCTTATTTCCAAGGCACTCAAAGAACATCTGTCTCAATTCTACCATTTAACTGAAAATTAACTGAACAGTCCTGTCTTGCATAATCAAAATTACCATACTAAACTGCCTTACAACACCAACTTCAAGACAGTAACATTTCCCATATGCTTATGGAATTCCATCAGCACACAGGCTTTAAGAAGTTTAGTTCAAGATAACATATACACTACTTTGAGTTGGTATATAATATAGTACTAAGCAAAAGAACCTTCACCAATATGAATGATTAGTACCCCACTGGTAAGAGAAGGAAACTGTTTCATCAGCAAGACCAATAACCATACCTTGCTTGATAGCATTTCATAAAAATGACTTAAATAGAAGAATTCAAAAAAAGAAAGCATGCTGACATCCAGAGTCTGTATTCAGAGATGTCTGAAGGCTGGAGACCTTCACACCAAAACAAAACAAGTTTAACATGTTCAGCACTTACTTGGATACTTAGCTGTAGAGCTCCAAGCACAGAAAGTCATTCTCAGCTGAAAGCTCATAACTAATTCAGCTGTTCCAGGAGAGCCACAAGAAAGGACACCCACACAAGATTTCCCAGACGGGTGGTTTCTAGAAGGAAACCTATAATGCACCTTCAGTTCTGTTTCTTGCCTCTACTGCTTCTAAGACAGTGCTCAAAACCTTTCAATATGAGCAGGCCTTCTACTTTCCCCTCCTCAAACTTTTTCTGCTAGTCTTGCATGTTTCCAGCCAACATCATCCTTAAGTAATTTTTCTCATATGAGATTTATACTTACATGTGTGCAAGCAGGAAGCATTCAGAAATCAGTCACAGGTCTTTCAAATCTTTTTCATCAGTCTGGACTTAATCACATAAAAGAATCTCCAATCCTGACTGGGAGTTTTTTGACCTGCCTCAGCTGTTACCAGAATGATAGTGCTCCCATCTCCACATGAAAGCAGCTGCTGCTGGAGCCTCCATCACCATATAAACTAGGAAATAACCTCAGATCACTTACCAGTTTCTGAAAAAGCTCTGAGCTCCAAGTTGCACATCCATTTCTGATGCAGTTATTTATGTGCACATTTTTCACTCTTCCTTCCTCATCATACTCATTAGGCATCTTTATAACAGTGAGAAAAAAACCACAGTTTGGGGCAGGTTATGCCTAGATTCTCTTGCCTCCACTCTATGCTCACTTGTGTAGAGCATGTTTAGAACACCGAAGTACAATTATTCCTCTTCTGTTTGGCCAATTTCATAGCCACACTCTTCCAGTTAAAGCAGTACTTCAGTTTTGATAAACACTTTTACAAAGAAATTCTAATAACGTCCTGGAAGAAGGGTGCTATTACATCAGAGTTAGTGCAGAATTGCTTAGTCAAAGCTTACAAACAGATTTGTCTACCAGTTGTCATTAGTGACATTCTTCAGGAGAAGTCAAGCTCAAGTGGTCATCTGTGACTTACCACCCCTGCCCTCCAGAGTTGCATGTTTGTACAGGCTAATGTGACTGACAGTGATAGCCAATGTAATCATAAAGCAGCAGCTAACACTACTCAGTTGCTGGTCTTGCTAGATCAGATCAAAAGTTTTTATGACACAGGAAGTCCTTAAAGTGTTCTTTCAATGATAGTTGTCTGTGTTTCATCAATATGCTACATTCACCTCCTGTTGTGGTCAGTGCAGTATACTTACTAAAACAGCATGCTTGTCACATAGGAATCTCTAGTGTATTGAAATAGACTTTAAAAGCACTTCCCTATCATTAAAATTCCTTTGTATCTCTTTACCACAGTGACTCATTCCTATCTCCTATTTATTTCGCAAATTATTTATGTCCTTTGATCAAGGGGGTTAACCTGGTTCTAACACTTCCAGAATTTATCCAGGAAGAGAGATTTATCATAACTCCATACGTCAAGATAAAAAAACCAAGAGTAATGCCTAAGGGCAGCTAACATTCAGAAGTTTTGCTCCTGTATGAACATGCATGTAATCTGTTCAGCTTCTTTCAGAATACTTCATGCTGCAACCGAGATAATTTGACAGTGACTGATCAGTCTTACTCCCAAGCTTTTTCATCTCCATTATTCAAGAAGCTACAACTTGTGTCTAAAAACTAAAATGACTGAGTATTTCTGCAATATACAAGCCTAGGCACAACAGTACCCTTCTTCCCCCTTCACTATTTCACACCCCTTCCCCTTTGATCCTGCTGTAGGAATTTGCACTACTTTGTACCTTCCAACAGGAACGCTGTTTTCACCAGAAAAATAGCATAGGCCATGTAACACTGTCATGCTCTATTCAACAGAATTATCTAATCAGTAAAAAACTCAGCTAGCACAAGAWATTGAAGTCACTCAGGAACCTGCTGCATTGCAATAACACAGCACAACATTCATCAGTTTGGCTACAATCACACCAGAAACCAGCACAGTATTTGCATTATAATCTTTAGCTGATGACTGAACTACATGGTTAGTTCTTATCATTGATTTAGGTACAGAACCTTAGATTGCAGCACCCAGCTCTTTGAGGAAAACTTTTTATGATTAACTGTTAAGTACAAGCTTTGATCTAGTGAAAAATAACATGCCTTACTATGCTTAAGAGTTAGACTTTAATTCAGAAGCCTTTTTAAATGCATCAAAATCAATTCAGAATGCCAGCACCATATAGCTTGCAGGGAAGTCACATGTAACATTACTTACCACAAGATTTAGATCCCTTCAAGAGATCTAAAGCTGTTTGTCTGCGCACACCAGCAGACAAAATTATCTACATGAGGTATGGAAAGCCAAAAGACAGTTGGGCTGATGAGTTAAAAGGGAATGACTATCACATGCTCAGATACTTTGTTACACACTCTATTAAAGGGCTTGGGGAATACAGAGAAGCCATCTTCAACCTGGTTCTCTAACTAATAATTTCTATATAAACCTTTTAACATCCTCAGGCATTTAGAAATATTCATGAGCATAGACGTAGAAAGCTGTAGAACACATTCCCAGGTCAAGGACTTTAGCAGTTTTAAGACCATGAAACAACCCTTATGGATACTAAAATCCCTTTTATTTTAATGATTAACGCTTAACTGAGATGTCAAGTTGTACAGGAGTCTGAACTGTTACTCTCACACTGGCTAAGCACAGCCCAATCAAGTATCACTAAGACTAAGATTACTTCTCTCCTTGGTCTTGTTTTTCAATGGGGGAAGGACCCCCAGCCCCTTGGAAACAGAATAGCCTGAACTACCAGATTAGAGTACCTAAGAGTTAACTACCTAAGAGTTTGGAGTGCAAACTGCAAAACAGTCATATTTTCCTTTTTCATTTTTGCTAGGGAAAGACTAGTCAGGAGTTTCATACAAAACTATGCACCACATTGTAATATAGGAAAATTTTTGCCCATTTAGTTTAGTAGGGCATCATTTGCAATCAGTGTGGAAGTGTTATGAATAGTATATAGACATTTTGGTATATAGACATTTTGGTGACAGGAAAAATTTTATTCTTCAATCTATCAGCAATATTAGCACAAGCCTCCAGGGATATATCAGCAGGTCTTCACCTAGCAGTGTCCAAGATAGACTAAGAGCAATAATCAAGAGTGAAAAATACTGTCTTCTAGATCTTGAAACGAATGCATGGGTGTATTGACAGGACCTCCCATAACGTAAAGAGGTTTTGTCCAAACTTTGTTACAAGTTACAGCTAAGTCTCTGCCTAGCCTATTGAAACAGATTGCTTTAGCAAAGCACACAGCCTACCCCAGTCTCAGAAACCAAGGGCTGAGGAGAAGTTAACACAAGCATGGCAACCTGCCAAACCCCAGGATCCTGATAGTCTCCCCTCTTTAAACTTTGGAACCCCAGACTTGCTAAAATACAGCCAGAGTGTTGTAGCAACTTGCACCGATACTGCCAATTGATTTAAAGAAAGTTAAAACTGATCTGTAAAAGGAACACAGCAGAAGAGAAAGCTTGCCAACATTTTACTTGCTCTCCAAAACAGCAATTAGAAAATATTTCAGTTTGCCCTACAGGCCAGCAGCAGAAAGATCTATGGCATGTTTCAGCATATGGCAGTAAGAAGCAGGCTTTTTAGTTTGAGGAATCATATTTGAAGTGTTTTAAGATGACCTTTAGAGCAGAAAGACCAGAAGCTGATGTACAGCTGGTCTGTCACAGGGTTAGAGCAGCCACATGTTACGCTTCCTCTTCTCTGAACTTCCACTTGATAAAGCATAGAGTTCATGGAAACAGTAACCACCAGTTGTTACCCTAGTATCTTCCAGTAGTGTAAGTTTAAACACAAGCATTTGAAATACAGTCTACTTTTTCATATCCAAGGAGATATTCTGAACATGGTGGAGAGGGATGAAGAGAGCTGCAGGTTAATACCTGGGCTGCACACAAAACTAGAAATGCAATACTACCTTGAGATGATTAAGGAGTTGAGGGGACAGACTTCTTACAAGACCACAGCAAGACAGAGTTTGTTCTGTGGCATTTAACACTGCAGCATAAGCAAAGTTAACCGTGATAGGCATACAGTTGGAGTCTTTAAGACAGAGGTGTTAAAGAACAGTTTTGAACTACCTATAGGAAAGGAATGACGTGTAGTTTGGACAAGTGAACCAGGCTTTTCTGCTTCTGTGTGCTCAAAGTACCTTTTTGATACACAAACCCATGACTTGAATGTAGAACTAAGTGTGACACAAGTCCCATTCCCTCACTCCACGTTGAAGGGACACAAGCTACTTTTAAATTAAGTAGGTGACTCCAAACATGCAAAGTTTGAGCATACTTCCTCTGAGGACAATTTTAGCTATTTGAGTTACCTTTAACCTGTAAAGTGTGCTTACTAAACATAACCTACTTGGAAAAGATATTTACTTCCTCTAGAAATGTTACAGAGCCATAACCATGAATGAATTTAAGCAGTAGTCATAACCAAGGCCACAAGTGCCCAGGCAAGCAGGTCAGGAGGAGCGGTATGAGCAAGAACCCTCTGGGAGCCCTAGAGCCAGCAAGCAGAGCAAAGCAGCTTTTTGAGGACTGCTGTAAAACCCTGGGCCAAGCCAAGAGCCCCACAACATCAGTGAACAGGAGCACACACAGCCTATAAAAAGTCAAAAGCTTCACTCCCACATGGAGACCTCCCTCTACTTATGCCTCAAACGCAGACAAGAGGGGTTGCAGGTAATAGGGGGAAGGAGGAAAACAAGATGACAGACTTCACAGTCAAAATACACTTTCCTCCGCAGAGGCCGGGCCCCGGGACCTGAGACAGCCGCGTTCACAGACCTCTGCCCCCTCGGGGCTCACCCTGCAGAGAGACGCCCGCCCCCGGCCCTTACCTGCTATATCCCAGAGCTGCAGCCGCACCAGGGTCTTGCTGTCCCAGTTGATGACTTTGAGCGCGAAATCCACCCCGATGGTGGCCCGGTAGTGCTGGGAGAAGAGCTGGTGCACGTACCGCTTGATAATGCTGGTTTTACCCACGCCCAGCTCCCCGATTACCAGCACCTTGAAGAGATGCTCCCGGCACTCCGACACACCGGAGCCCGCTCCTTCCCCACCGGCCATCCTCGGCTCTCCCGCGGAGCGCAGCGCTGCGGGGCCCGGCGGGGACGCCGCGGGGAGGCCGGGCAGCCGGGGCCGCGGCTCTCCCGCCTCTAAACTTTCCCAGCCGGCAACTTTCCTCCAACTTTCCCCAGCCGGCTCCCCCCTGGGCCGGCCCACGCCGGGCGGGGAGGCGAGCGGGGGAAGACGGAGCGGGATGGAGGGAGGGAGAGGGAGGGAGGGAGAGGCAAGCACCACAACCACCTGACTGCAGTCACAGGACGCGGAAACTCCGCAGCCTTATAAAAGCCCGGGGGAGGGCGGCGGGGAGGGGCAGGAGGAGGGACCCGGCCCGCCCCGCCGCTCCGGGATACCGGCGGGTTGGAGGGGAGGGATGGCGGGATGGGGTCCCTAGGTCCCCCCCGGCTCAGCTGCCTCGGCTCCTCGCCCGGCCGGGATGGGCTGTCCGTGGGGCAGCCGGCGGCGGCGGGAGGCCGGCGCTCCGCCCCGCTCTCCCCGGGCGCTCCCCGGCCGTGCCCCGGGGAGCGCCCGGGGAGAGCGGGGCGGAGCGCCGGCCGTAGCGGGAGCTGAGCGTCAAAAGGGGGCTCACGCCGGGGGAGTTTCAGCTCCCTGCTGGAGGCATCCTCTGCCCCCTTTTACTGGTAGTGGCTGCAAAGTTTTCTCTCGGTGAAATCTCGGGAGTGCCCCTTCCCTGAAAACACTCAGGTTTTCTCCCCTCTATTCGGCAAAGCATGTAACGGCGAAGAGATTCGTGGGACAAAGAGGGCTTTAGCAGGATGTCTGCTAATAGGAGTACTCCAGTAACCCACACTCGCACCCACAGTTGCCCCTCTGTTAGTGGGCTTGCTGGCTTCTCCACCTGGAGCCAGCTCGGGGCCATGTGAGTGCAGGGTGTTTGCACCCAAGCCGCCTCCCTGCATTTGCACACCCTGCAATAAGGCCTGGAACAGCACACCAGGGAAGGGTGGTGCTGAGCTCACCCTGTGCAAACAGGCTGAGGGCGGAGGCAAGAGCAGTGATGTAGTGTAGGCCATCATGCATAAAAGGCTCAGGTAACAGAGGATGAAATCAACTCCTCATCTGCAGGATTGCCGTCAAATACCTACAGCTAAATTTGGTTCCCTTCTGTTCCTAAATTAATCCAGTAAAATATTTTTTATCACTGTTGTTGTTTTAAAAAATACATTAGACAGAGCAATAAATGAACAGACACGTTGTTAGAACCCAACATAAAATAAATTTCCTGTCCCTAGGACCATGTAGTACCATGTGTGCAGGTCGTAAGTGTTGGGAAAAAAACCATCTTAGCTAACATGCTCTCCAAATGAAACACCCAAACCCAGGCATCAGTCCTTGCAATGAGAAGATGGAGTTGTGCAGCTGAGTGGTCCTGTCTTCGTGCTGTAACGTTTAGCTATCATGTAAATTCCTTAACAGAGCTATTCCATGCTGGAGAGCAATGAGGTCCAAAAGGGAAATGTTACGTGACTGTCTAGATAGCGTGCATGCACACAAGTTAGGAGCCCAAGTGAAGATCTGATTAGGAGTGAAGGGATGCCTCCAACGGGAAACAAAGTAGCAGTTAAAACATCTGGTAACTGATCTGGCAAACAATCATCAGTTGCTCCTCATTTTATAATAGTTTATTGTAGATACTAATTCCTTTGCTATGCTTTTAAATAGTGTCTTGAGTAAAATAATCCAGACTTTCTCAGTTGGCTTGAAGCATGCTTACTTCCATGTCACACAAAGTTGATGCATGCAATGTAGATGGGAGTGGGTGAAGAGAATAGCTGGCTGGCGAAATGAGGCAAAAAAGCTAGACTTCTTGGAGAAAAATCGTATTTAGTGATTTCGGGTTAAATTTATTAATTTAAGCTGTCATGCTATATTAACTTCAATACAATTGTTCTAATTAGTATTTACTTTCCAGCAGAAGTAATAACATCAGAATACAGACTAAGGGAAGACTGTTACTCAAAAATTAGATTTTTTTTTTTTTTTTGATGGAGGGTGACACAGGGCAGCACAGGTTCTCTGGCAAGAGATGAGAGAAACAAGAAACACTGTTATTAGTTGGGAGGTTGAAGATAAGTATGCGACACCTTATTTCAGGTACATGTACTTTAACCACTATGGATTCTAGTAAACCTCTTTAGCTGTATCTAGACTGATAGTCTATCTGCGTGCGCAGCTATGGTCCATTCAGATTGGGGATTTGGTTGGCATGCACTGAAGATCTCTTCCCACAGAGGTGCCCAAGTTTCTCTCCTTCTTCCACTTGGGATGGAAATGAATTGTCACATGCACGCATAAAGATGTGGCTGGGGTCTAATATGGATGCAGAAGCCTAGTTCCTCAGGCTTAGATGCAGTCTTTGTGTCTTCATTCCTTACCTGTCAGATGGTGATTATAGTACTTTCCTACCTTACAGGAGAGTTATATTAATTGATTACCAGGCACATTCTGCCATTATATAGCAGCGGGTGGAATACTTGCTTGTTCTAATTGCAGGCTTCTCATAACATTAGCTAAAGTGTTTTTCCTTGCATAGATGGGGTGGAAATTTTAGGCATTTCCTACCATTCGTTAGGCCTGCCTACTACCCTCTTTGTCTTAAGTGCCATAGAAATTCATTACTCGCATTACTTTCTTCATTCCTCCTCCTCATTTTGTAGGGGAACATAGATCGTATCAAACAACTAAGTGAGCAACTACACTATTGTTAGTAAACTGAATACGAGTACTTCAGTAGACTTGAAATTTGGTAGCAACAGTACAAAAGAAGCCTGTAGGTTAATTTTTTCCTCACGTACTGATTTTGAGCAATTAGAACTAACATCGAAAACAAAGAAGTCTGTAAAAGTCATGATCTGTTCGCAGAAGAGTCACTAACAGAAACAGGGGCAAAATGTGACTAATAATTTTCCACAATTAATAGTTTGATCAGTTCTAATTACATTACAGCATGCCAAACATATAGCAGTGGATCTTGCTTGAACTAATAATTTGCCTCAATTTCATTATTATTCATTTTGTTCAAGTTGGCTGATATCTGTGTGGAACAGCTTGGCAAAATTCAGTCATTTGCAATCCTGTTATTACTGTTCTGTCTCTGTGTGGTGCAGTATAATCAACCATGCACGAGGTTATAGAATAAAGTATAATCACCATCCACCTAGTGCAGGGTGGATAATCTTTATACTGTGAGCTAAATTTTGGTGTTACTTAGTCTTTTGCATGTAATTCTACTTGTTAACTGACTCCCCTTTACCAGTTGAATGTCAGCAAAAATCCTCTATTGAACAAGGGTTGTTGGCATCATGGTACAGTAATTGGGATTACATTATTATATTTTACCTTCAGTTGCCTACACTGGGAGACCGGAAAAGAGTTATTACTGTGCCATTTTAACTAGCTTATCTGGTTGGTTGCCTTTAAATAAGATGCTTCCTTCATATTTCAAGTGGCAACTGTAAAAGCTGTTTTTTTATTTCCCTGCACTGGAGATATCAGGAATGAGGAAGAGAAAATGTAAATCTTACAAAACAGGCTTTTGGTATCCTCTCAACCTGAAGGCTGGAAGCTGATCTGAATAAAAACTAGCTATTTTTTTACAGTTGCTGTTTGCTGGTATTAGCCTGCCCATCCACTGGGGTCCTTTGCTAAATTAYCAGTTTATCCACATGTCAGAACATTGGCTTCCGACAGCAGCTGGGTTCGAGGAACTGACTGCTCACTGGAAATGTTTCAGAACTTTTAATAGCCTAATGATCATGACACGATGAATACCAAAGGACTGGTGAAATAACTTTGCTTGTAAGATGACATTGTAGCTTCCTTTTTTTCTCATCCTTAATGTGTTTTTGTATCTATCTCTCTTCCCTCAAGACTGCTTCTTCTAATCTTTCTCATGTTAGTCTCTCTTCCACTTCCTCTACAACACCATTTTGCCTTATCTCCCTTCTATTTTCATCATACCAACTGTAGTTCTTTAATATCTTCCCTTTTTGTCTTTTTTTTTTGTTTTCTGTTTTTATTTCCTTTTCCCTTGAAAGTTCTTCTTCACCTGACTTCAGTTTATGCCTTTCAGTTTTTAATTTTTTTTCATGACTTCCCCCTTTCATACTCACCTTCCTGTTCTTCTGAGCTTTTTCTTCTCTGAAGCGAATGAGGAATTCTTCATGTTTCTTCTTGTCAGCCTGTGGTGAGGAAGGGACAGCAGCAGGTTCAGCCAGTTAGTCAGGCCAGGAAACCTGAAGCGGAGGTTTGTGTTTCGTTTACTCTCCCCTGTAGTTGCATTAGAAGTGAAATTCATAGCTGACGGGGTGGTATGAGTAGCTGGAAAAGTGGAAGAAGTACAGCACATGGAAGATTTCTCTGTATGTGGGTGAGGAAGCACAGCTGCTTGGACACTATGACTGAGCAGAATTGCACGCCATGTTATCTATCTCCATGTGCTTCTCTGATCAGGTGGAGGATTGACAGAACACTTCCTCTGCTCCATGTAGCATTTCCCAATAGTCAAGGGGAAAAAAAATCTGTGTTGTAAAACAGTATTGTTATTACAGACAGATTGTACTGCCTGGAGCAGCGTARGTGACTTGAGTGCTTTCTTTTAACAGTGGTTTTCTAGGGAAATATCCCAAAGTACTGCTTTTAGTGATAGTAACAGAAACAGTAGAGATCAAGGTAAGCATGCAAGGCTGGGGGTCTGTTGGAAAAATACTGCTGTGGTCAAGTAAAACACTGGACAACAAAGCACATACACAAGAGGATTGAGTTAAAGTTACATGAAACTTATATATGAGTTTATGGTCTTCGAACGCATGCTTAGTTTTTACCCACTGAAAATATTCTCCTTCAGTTGTGTGAGAGCACCCATGAACAGAAAGCTAAGATTGTATGTTAGTATTAGCCTGTCTGGGGCTTTACTTCCTACAAGGCAATATGATATACTGTTGTCTTCTGACCACAAATTTAACTGTATTATGTAGACTTGAACTCGTAATATACACACAGCCTACATATAGGACAGTTCTACTTATACTTGAAAGATGTGGTTGCAGAAACACAGATGCTGTCGCTGTGTCAGTTGTAAAATGTATCTTGGATGTCTGCAGGCAAAACTATTATTAAACAACCCTAAATATATATTGGAAAATCTAGAAAAATAAATATTAAGGTTTTATTAAAATCCATAAAATAATGGTCTATACAATGGAGTAATAGATGAATGCTTTTGTCTGGAAGAGGGAGAGAAATCAGCCATGAGGAAATCACGTTAAACAGTGACGTTTGCCAGTCTTTGGCAAACGTCTGGAGAGAGCCCTGATGATCACAGAGGACTCTCTCACAAGGCCTGACGGTCTTGCACAGAGGATAGGATATTGTCCCTCAGACTAACTCATCTGTAATCTATGCAAATAAATGGTGCTGAGCTTGGACTGCCATCTTTACATGGCAATGGAGCTTACTTGTTCCCCATTTACAGGCTTCCTGTTAACCAAATTCTGGGCTATGTTTGTTTTATTGTTAATTCTGTTCTTTTGAAAAGTCTTTTGTGTCTTTGCGGTAACCAAGAGGTGAATGGATACAATACTGCTGGGGCTAGAAGAAGGACTGAGAGAGTGTCTCGTCCTCTGACTGTGACTGCAAGACATGATGTGGGGGCAGGCGGTAGTGAAAGTGCTAAAGTGCTAAAGATCTGCTGAACTCTTCGTTGCCTTCTTTTGGTAAATCTACATCTAGGCAGACAACAGACTGAGAGAGACAGCTTTTGAATTCTCTCCACTGCTAGTATTTTTTTTTTTCCTCTTTGCATATGAGAATGGTAAATCCTTTGCCTTCATTATCAGCACTCTGAAGAAGGTAATAGTTCAATACTCTAGTATTGAACCAGTGCAATGCTCCCCAGGAGTGTCGTTGGCAGGCAGATTTGTGGCAAAATAGGAGTACTTGTAGAGCATCATTGCAGGTCTGAAGACTGAGGGCCAGGAGGGAGGACAGCGGTTGACTGGGGTTCAGGGAAGCAAGACAGACTAGTTTGTGAAATACTGAGGGAAGTATTATCGTAAACTTTTTCTTCTCTTACTAGCTGTTCACTCCAGTTTGTTAGGGGACCACATTTCCCCAAATTCCCCCAACACCTTTTCCAACATTCACTAGTCATCCCCTCATTGTCCTCAGTACTCCCAAGCCATGTGCTAGGAAGAGAATGGAAGTTCTCCCATGCAAGGCCCTTACTTTCCATCCACAGGTCCTCCACCTGATTTCTTCCACAAAGTCAGGGTCATTTAGGTATCTCATCAACATAGAAGACTAGGCAATGGCCTGCCTGATGATGATTAACTAATGGCACCTGCAGCCAAATACCAAGGCTGTAAGCAGCTGAAGGTAGGGGTGAGGTGAGAGGATTTACTCTAGCAGCAACTGGTAGCATCTCCAGCTGGGCAAGGGCGGACTCTGCAGTAGGCACCAACCAGACATGAGCTGCCCTAGGCAAATAGTTTTCATGTGTTTTAAACCAGTTCTGAAATTGAAGTACTGGAAAGCACTAGAAACTCCCAATTATGTTTATGTTGATGAGTCAACATAATGTTTTGTGTCATTCTTATCTAAAACCCTTATCGTTCTTAGCTTATCTTGGTTGGCTAGTGTACTTTTCCTGTACTACACCGAACAATATCTGCAGCTACAGAAGTATGACTAAAGTTAAGATGTGACTTGGAAACATAGATACCAAATTACGTAGATACTTAGAGTGACAAGAGTGAAAACTGGACTACTGTAAAGAAATCCACATTGATCCACATATTTCATTTTAATTAGTTAAAATTTATTTCATTTGTAAAAATCCTTTGAAGTAGCAGCATTTGTTGTATCTTACACATGGAGCAAAGTAGAAAAATTGAAACAAAAAGCATTCTGTGACCTTCTTTAAACTATGTAATACTAAGTCCCCATTCTGCTTACACATCTAAGCAAGCATGGAACTTCAGACACCGTGAGTCATTCCATCCACCTCACTTTCTAGAGGTTATTCATGTGCATGAGCTTTGTCACATGCAGCCAGCTTCTTAGTTTTTGCGGTGGGACACAGAATGAAAAAGATCAGTATTACACCAGACCTGAAAATACAGCTAATATGCATGTAAACATAAATATACATCATACTTATTCACTCATCACAGGTTCAGCTGAAAATGTAGATGCTTTCCACTGCATTCTTTGCCGCACAGTTTCACAGCTATGACAGGAGAGATGAAGATGCCCTTTCCTTTCTCTATTCCCATTCAAAAAGGCAAGCTTCTCTGACAAAGATTTTGAATGAAACTAACCATACTTACTGTATTTTGTGTTGGCCTCAGTGCTATTCTGTGCCTTAAACAGCCATGAGCTCATGCAATGGAGCAGATCATATTATGACCAAAGTAAATAATAGTTTCAGTCTGATTATGTGGAGATTATGATGGAATTTAGGTTGTAACTATGTGTCTTTCTTACAGCTGATTTTAACTGCCGGTTGCTAAAATAAATGTTTGAACTGAGGTGTCTAAGAAGCCCCCGACCAATTTTAAGAGTTTTTTATGGATGTGTAAGGTTTGACTTGTGCTACACCTGTGCTACCCCTGTGTCAGTTTTCAAGATCTTGCTGCTGAGTTCAAACCTTTCCAGTCAGAAGAAAGGCTTTTTACCTTGACTTGGGACAGTCATTTTTTTCCCTCTAATTTATTATTGAGAAATGGCTGAACAGGTCTTGCTGACAAGTTTTAGAGGTTTTCAGCCTGAGGCAGACACCTGGCATGGATAAGGTTTGCTTAAGTTTCAAGCAGGCTAAAGAACAGTAATGGAGATTCCCAGCCTTCATTACTGGGAAAGCTAGTAGCTCCCGCTGCAATACTATATCATCTTACCCCCACTGCTCCTCAGTTCTGTAGGAATTTGGATAATGGTTTTATAGGTGTGGCACCACTCTCAACCATAAAAAAAAAGAAGAAAATAATGTCTTATCTGTTTCCATATTGGTGTATTCTCTCCATCTAAATGTTCTATCTGGTATTCTTTCTTCTTTAAAGACCTTCAGGCTCGATGTATATACATAAGCAAAATGTACTAATCATATTAGCGGTTTTTTTCAATCAGCATTCTTTAAGGGAAAGTGTGGAAATAACGTATTTGGAATACAAATATAGTGTGTGACTACTGTGACTGTGTGAGAATGAAGCTGGGTTTAATTCCCGAATCGCTTTACCTGTGTTTGCAGACAAAACAGTCTTCAGGTTCATCATTCACTAAGAAGAGCACTTCTTTTCTTTTTTTTTTTTTTTTTTGTGTGTGTGTGTGTGTGCAGGATTAGAGTGTCCTTGAAGCCATTTTCTTTCTTGAGTGTGTACTCCATCACGGTGCTCCAGTTCTTGACCTGCCCCTGGCTGTATGTGCCTTGTTTGCCAGATCATTCCTAAGGAGCAGCACCACTCAGTCCATGGAGAGCTGGCAGCCATAGAACGGGGGCTAAGCATTTTTGCCAGCTGGCTGATCAGCTGACGGACAAAGACAATAGCTTATCTATCCTTGCTCTGGTCAGCTCCCAAGACATTCTTGTCCTTCAGACTGGCATGACTCTTGGGTCAGTGCCAATTTTCATCAGTGTACTGCTGATCTATGTACATTTTGCTCCTTTTCACTATAGATATTTATAATTTTTMCATAATTTGACTTTTATTTGTGGGGTCATCTAAAACACCGCTGCCTATTTTCTGCATTGTTAGCAACAGACAGTTAAATATAAGCTAATGTCAGTTCAGTCTACCTAAGCTGTAGCATTATTCCCTTGACCTCTATTTATTCTATAGAGACCTCATTGCCTACACCCCTCTAAACTGTCTGAACATAAAAGAAAATAAAGAGCTCACTCTAGGCAGAAGTCCTGGCAACTGAATATCTGTGTTTAATGCTTATGATATACTCTTCTAAAAGGTAGCTGCAGGATTTTTTTCAAAAAATAATTGCACACTTATCCATACCTAATGTTTCAAAAGCCCAGGTTCATTGTTTTTTGCTTGTTTGGTTTTTTCAATTCGTTAAGCTCCATACCTAGTGAGAGAGGTGAACTAATTACACAAATTCGTGAGCCCTACCCATATCAGATCAGGATCTTTAGAAATTTTTTGCAAGCTGAATAACAATCAAGCTGAACATTAGGATGTAAATGTTGCTAATTCCATGAGCAATTCCTTCTAATGCCTTCTTTGCCTCAGTCTTCAATAGTCAGACCAGTCACCCTCAGGGTATTCAGCCCCCTGAGCTGGAAGAC